>VZSZ01009739.1:0-51092 GCA_013398815.1 Ibidorhyncha struthersii | reverse complement strand
TGAATTTTCCCCCCTCGTAGAACCGTCTGCCCCCCCTCAAGACGTAAAATGCGTCAGCACCAGATCCACCGCCATTCTGGTAAGTTGGCGGCCGCCTCCGGCCGAAAGCCAAAATGGCGTCCTGGCTGGCTACAGCGTCTACTATCGAGCGCTGGACTCTGAGGACACGGAGCTTAAGGAGGTGAATGATATCCCCCCAACCACCAGTCAGATCCTACTGGAGTCCCTGGAGAAGTGGACAGAGTATCGCATCACTGTCGTGGCTCATACGGAGGTGGGGCCGGGCCCGGAGAGCTCGCCGGTTATCGTCCGGACAGATGAAGATGGTAATTGCACTTTTTCTGGTTTTCTCCCGAGTCCCCTGGTGAATACGTGTCCCTGGAGTGGGCTTTTCCCAGGCTGGGGAGGACACGTCAGGTCCCTTCTTACGGCTCGCGTGGTGCAGGGCCAGAGCCTCCTGTCCTGGGCGAGATGTGCAGCGCCCTTCGCTGCCATCTCCCCCGGCCCCTCTGAGACTTGGGGTCTGTAGGGTTGTCCTTCCCTGCTTTAGGGTTGGGGGCTTTTTTTGAATTCATGTTGGTTGGGTTTTTTTAATATCAAGCCTCTGAGCCTTGACTGCACCACTTTTCCTGAAAGGATGCTCTTGCTGAGCAAGGAGGAGGCTCAGGCAGCAAGGAAATGAAATCAGAGAAGAGGAGACGATTGCTGCCAGAAACCGTTTTAAAATACTTTAGAGTTCTTCCCACGCATGCCTTGTTACTAGCTCCTCTTTAAGTGAAAGTTTTGGTTAGTGGTAGAAAGGAAGAATCTCAAAGTTTCAAAAACCTTCAGTGACGAGCAGTTTAGACGCCAGTTCAGTGGTGCAGCTCAGAGACTTCTAGCACAAGCGGGAACAACGAGACGAATTTCCCTGGTATTTACTGCAGTAAAATAAAACCAGGACAAAACGTGAATGTGTGCGTGAGGGAGAGCACCTTCCCTGCGAGGGTGAGGTAGGACCCTCAAATACTATACGTCAAGTAAATAGCATAAGTAAATTCCAAACTTCTCAGGATTTTTTCCTCCATCCCAAATAAAAAGAACTTCTTAAAAAGCAACAGATTTGTGCCCAGTGTGGGTCCTGTTTCCCTGAGCATCTGCCCACATCCAAGTGGATAGAATACCTCGCTCAGAGAAGGTACGGCTTTCTTGCAGATGAAGCTGTCATGCACTGTATTATTATTGTTATTATTAATATTCCCAAAAATTCAGCCCAAATTCCATCCATCTTGTTTCCTGTCCTGAGATTACGCAGCGGCTGTACCCACCGTCCCACCTGCCCTGCCTGGGAGACGAGAGAGCTCCAAGGGCAAGTCCCCCTCCACGTCCTCTCCACCCTAACACCCCACAGGCAGGACCAGAGCTTTTCTGGCTCATTAGAAATTGGCTTTGCCCTTAGAATGTGATCTGGAACTGTATCATGTCTTCCATCTGAGCAAACTGGAGCCTGTGGAAGAGTGGCTGGACTGTGCGATGGACCTGTTCCATGCCGCGCAGATTAGATCCCCTAGAACGCTGCCCTGTTTCACTGAATTAAGGCCAGTGGCAGATGATGGGATATCTAGCTCGTTAAGTCTCCCCCTCCTTTCAGGGCTGTAGATTCAGTGTGCGCGCGTCCCATAGGTGAAGTGACAGGCTCCAGGGAGAAGTCCCCAAGTGACTCTTGCCCCTTTCTTCCCTTCCTCGCAGTGCCCAGTGCGCCGCCTCGCAAAGTGGAGGTGGAGGTCCTGAACTCCACTGCAATCCAAGTGTTCTGGCGCTCTCCAGTCCAGAACCGCCAGCACGGCCAGATTCGCGGCTACCAGGTCCACTATGTACGCATGGAGAACGGCGAGGCCAGGGGGCTGCCCCAGATCAAGGATATCATGCTGGCTGACGCCCAGGTAAGGGCTCGCCTCCCGCTCCGGTCTCCTCTCGTGGAAGGTGTGAGGGGGAGGGGGCTCCAGCTGCCTCGTCTCATCCCAAGCAACATAATGCTGGAGAAAACAGATGAGTGTCTCTATGACAAGGTATATGTTGTCTTTCTGCAGTTCAGTTGCATTCCCAGACAATAACTATTGTGGAAGAGTATGAACTGCTGTCCCAGCACTGAACTAAATACCATCCATCCTCCCTGTGCCTGGGAAGTCTTTTAACACAGGCAAAGGCCACAGTGGAATCTACTAATTTCTCCCACTCTATTTCTTCCTTCATGCTGGCCTGGTAACTTCTGACCTTGTGTGGCTGCTTGCTCAGGGATTCCTTCCTCATGCTGTGTCTCTGTCTTTCCCTTCTTTCCCCTCTTGTATTCTCATGTGCAAAACCTCTCTTGTTCTCTGCCCAGTGGGAAACAGATGACACTGCTGAATACGTAAGTAAAACAGTAAAAATCCTCCCATCCTGGTTCTGTCCCTTCCCTTCTCCCGCTTCCTGTTGTGGTGTGATACTTTCCTTTTCCTTTATTTTTTTTTGCGGTGCCAGTGTGCCTGTTTTAAAGCCCGTTGTTGGTGTTCCCATGCGTTGTCCCTACCCCGTTCACTTTGCTCTGCAGCCCTGTGTGATTGTGTAGTTTGTCGGCACGCAGCAATACTGCAGGGTTTTCCCCTCGGCTCTGAAGGGAAGATGAGTCTGCTGCTCCTCCACAGGGAAGCAGATGGGACGCTGAATTTGGGACTGCCTTGATCACGCGCTTAAAACTGGGCTGGGCTGCAAGCACCTCTGGCTTGTGTCTGAAAAAACACAGCTGGGCTGAAAAGCATTGAGTATTCAAAGCCCTGAAATTCCTGAGCTCTTGGGGCATGAACAAATGCTTTGTACCCTTAAAGGGCCAAGATTCTTAGATACTGGTTGATACAAAGCACTGAATGACTATTGGTGCTCTTACCTTTTAAGCAGACCTTAAAATCAGCTTGGCTCTTTGGCATTTGCTACTTCTGCTAAAATGTGAGATGTCCTCCGTGATCTTACAGCTACAAAGCAGTAGGAGAAAGCGTTTCCTTCTTGGAATGGCAGGGTCCCAAGATAATGCGCTATTAAATTGAATGTATTCATGTCTCCTAGAGATTGCCAGGTGCCCTACAAAAGTGAGGGGCCTTTCTTTTACAGATGGAGAAACCGAGTCACGTGAAAGGCAAAGTCTCTTGCCTAAAATCTTAATAAAACTCAGTGGCAAGTGGGAAAGCAGAACAGGTTTCTTGACTCCTAGAAGACAGACCTCGCTCGGTAGCTAATGGCTTCCAAACTTGTTGATCAAAATCCCGCTGTTTTGAAGTTCTGCTGTTCCACTCCCTGCTCAGCTCTGGGGGCAATACAGGTATTTTCTGGACCAGCAAATTCTTCCCAAGTGCTGCCCTGAGATTTAATACTGAAAGCACAAAGGGGCAGTGGGGGGTGAGGGGAGAGGAAGGCCATAAAACATGCACAACATTCACGTCTCCCTCCTTTTCAGGGCCTTGGACAAAACCCTGCTGCATATGCTCTCGTCCTGTTTGATTTAGCACGGGTATTCCTTTTACAACACAGCCCTTTGAAGGGCTGAATACTTCATGGGGAAGGGCTGTTCTTGAGGCCAGTCTTCTCACAAAAGCTCTTGGGAGCCAGGTGTGGTGAGGCTGATAGAGGCTGGAGGAAGGAGGGTGCTGGGGATTTAGCAGAGCGCTTTAGCATGCGAGCAGAAAATGTCGTCTCGCACTTCGCGTTAAAGCAATCCCTTTAATATTATGAAGGCATTAAAAAGTATCTCTGAGGAGAGAAGGGAGGGGGGTAATGGAGAAAAAAATGTAATCTCCCTGAAACTGCTGAGGCCTCCTCTGAGACAGCATAGTGAAGAGGAACACTTTGAAGAGCGCAACAGCGTTTTGATGGCTGAAGCAGTTTGTGTTGAGATAGGGAATGTGTGAGAGGTAGATCTGGAAGAGAACGCATTGAACCAGGGCCCTGCAGAGACATGCTGTGTTCACAGAGGTTCTGTTTGCAGCCGCGCTGTGTGTGCCTCTCGCTCAGGGAACGTGGCTCTCATCCTCCTGCCAGTTGCCACATCTACCCAGTTGCCCCAGAGTGCCTCGTGGTTTCAGATTCAGTGAATGTTCCTGCATGCTAGAAAAGGGCTGAGACTCCTGCAAGGAGGAGAGATCCGCCCGTGTGTATGTACCTGAATATTTACGTAATTTTCCTTTGGAATCTTGCAAACAGGAAATGATCATTGCTGGGCTCCAGCCTGAGACTGCATATTCCATCACCGTAGCCGCCTACACCATGAAGGGAGATGGTGCTCGCAGCAAACCAAAAGTGGTCACCACGAAGGGTGCAGGTAAGAGTCTTTTCCTCAACCATTGGGATTCACCAGTTTCCTAAAGCCGAGAAGCTCTTTATCCAAACTCAGCTTCTTTCATCCCGCTCCCTCTATGAAGGACAGACTTGCAACAAAAGCCATGCTGCCCCGAAGACAGAATTATTTGTAGTAAGGCAGAAACCCCTTCATTCCTCACAGGTAGCCTAACACTAAATGGCGTCATTTTCTGTTCAGTGCTGCAGAACGCCCAGGCACACCCAGAAATGCAGAAGAGGATGAATTCATTGCCTATAATCTCGTGTGCTATAAATTCCAGTTCGCCAGAAGTAAAGAGAGTCTCTGGCTGATCTGACGCCGTGGAGAGACTGTAGCTTTGATGGTTGGCGCACACAAGTACCCCAGGGAACAGGAGAGCCAGAGGTCTGCTGTCATGGTGTTGACTTGCAAAGATCTGAAAAGCAGCAGGGAGACAGTGGTGGCTTATACTGCCCACTCTTCTCTTCTTCTAGTATCACGTCTGAACATATGTCCGCTTTGCTCAGGACTAGCGAAAAGAAAAGTACTGACAGTGTTGACCTTTCCTCGCTGGCATTTCCAGGACCTGGCTCTGTCTGCACATACCATCCAGATTCATTCCGCCCTTTGACCTATTCTTCGTGGCAAAGTGTCCATCAGCGTCAGTACAGAGGACACGGTGCCAAGCTAGGATGGCAGGGCCTACACAGAGGAGTGACAAAGGGCAACAGGGTACCCCTTGCTCCTCCAAATAGTTGTGCTGCAGGCAGAAAGGAGAGGTACACACTCTACCTGTCCTCAGCATCTGCATTCCTGTGGTTTCTGTTCTTGCGGCCAGACCTCTGTTCTGCAGTATGGGAAGAGTTCCATGCAGCGGAGGGAGACTATGGTCCCTAGACCTGGAGTTGTCCCTCGCCCAGCCCATCTCTTGTTGGACTGTGGTTACCTTCTCTCACCCCAGCTTTCTCGTACTCTTTCTTTTGGTCCTGCTGTCTCCCCTGTTCGCGTCTTTTCTTTGTCTACTACCTTTGCACCCCTGGCTACCTGTTCATTTTCTTCTTAGTTTTGGGGCAGTCGTTTTCACCCTGCCTGTAGCAGCTGCATAAACTGACATCATCCCTTGTTTCTGGAAGAACATTGCTTTCTGCCTCTGCAGGGATCGAAGACCTTTGGTCAGCGCAGCATAATTAACCTGGAAACCTCTGCTCAGGCTCTGGAGGCAGCACAGACACTCAGCCGAGTGCACGGGACAGAGGGCTCAAGAGCCCTGGCCTGGAACACACAGGGCTGGAGCCGCGGCTGCCCTCCATGCCCTTGCCTTTTCCCTGTCCTAACTCACATCTTCATCTCACTTTATGTTCTTGTGTTCAGACAAGTGAATGGGGTTTCAGCCTTTCTTGCCTCTCCTGCGTGGTTAAGAGAACGGTATGCAGGAGAACAAGGTTGCTTTCCAGGACACCAACTCTCGCAGATGTTCCAGCAGGGTACATTTGGATGTCAGCATCCAGGCTCCTGTCCTCATGCCTTGTAGTGTCAGTGCGCTGTCGGAAGCCTTTTCCTTCGCTCACCCTCTTCTCCTTCCCCCTCTGGCTTTGCCCATGTTTCTTCTCACTGGCTCCCTGGTTCTCTCCTCTCGTTTCCTCCTTCTGGAGGCTCCATACCTTTTTCATTTTTCTCTCCTGGAGCCTTTCTGTCTGTCTCCCTCCCTTGTCACTCTCTCTTGTCACCCTCCCTCATCTCTCCCCATTAGGATTTGCAGTGCAGGTGATCAGTCACAGAGGGATGTTTTCTCCAGCACAGCAGCTATTACCCAAAACTCAATTTCCCCCAACTTGAAATAGCTATTTTAAAAAAAATCTTTCAAATGGCTCTGTAACATTCTTATCTTCTTTGCAGTGTTGAGTCAATATACCTTCTGAGAGGAGAGATTTCTTTCTTTATCATTCAGGGCTAGGGGCTGAATTTAAATACAGTAATACATCCAATTTTCTCCTTTACTGTCCAAACCAATTGCAAAATAAAACACTTCCCCCCCCCGCGCTTTCTTCTCACCTTTCTTCCAAACAATATTTGTTGTGCAAATGTAATATTTTCAAGCTCAACTGATTATAGTAACATTTGTGATAAAAACCGAAACATAAAGGTAATGGCATTGTTTTTCTCTTTAATGTGTTTCTTAGGCATTTCCAAGGGAGGCTCTCCCAGTGCTGTTCCCTAGCCATTCTTTGGCAGTTTGAAATGAATAAAGCATTTGTTTCAGAGACAGCCCCTCATCCCCGTGTTCAGATGTCAGCTGATGCAGCAGGCAGAGTGGTTTCCCCACTTTGACTCTGCCAGGATCCCTGACACAGACAGCATCCTTACCTGCCGGCTCCCTCCTCGCTTCGTTAGCCGCAGTACAGCTTTCCAACTTGCCAACCCTCAGTCGGCCTCGTGCTGCGAGAGTGGGCCGGGATCTCTCCTAACTCCATTCTCTCTCCTCCTCCTGTTCAACTAGAAGAAATACCAAGGAGGAGAGAAAGAAATTAGATCTCTAATAGTGGAGTTGAGTGTAAATGACGCGTGAGCTGCTGGAATTAATGCTCTGCTTTCTCCAGCTTCAGGAACCTCTGGGCTTACACATGTCATTTAACTGTGGCTGTGGGCTTGCTGAGCAGTCGGGCCGTGCCAGGGCTCATTAGACAGAGGCCCAGCACTGCTGGGCTCCTACAATATCCCTCTCCAAATGTGGGGGAACTAACCGACAGGTTAAGGAGGGAGCTAACTGAAAACACACCAACACTCAGCTGTCTTCTCTCTTCCTCCGGAGGAGAGAAATTGCAGAGTAAGCAGCATTTTTCCCTACCCTCTCCCTTGCACAGATTTTGGGCTCTGTTTCTGCTCTCTGTATGCTTCCTTCTTTCTGTACCCAACTGGGTGATCAGATGCCTGCCAGACTCGCTGAGCTGGCCTCCTGCCTGCTGCTCAGGACCTGGGGCTGCCCAGACTTCCTTTCCCATCCTTCATTACTTCACCGTCAGCTGCTCTGGGCTTCCCAGCCTGAGCCAATCTGTTCCAGTCTCTTTCTGCATGAGTTGTGCTGTGTAATGGGGACAGAGAGAGGACGGGAGTTTGGGGGGCTCTTGCGTTCGTTCTGCCCTGCCCTGGGAAACAATCTGCTCGGGTGATTAGGACAGGAGGCTGGGAGTCAGGGCTCCTGAGTTTGTTCTTCCCAGCTGTGGGACAGTATGCGGTCCAGTGATAAGGGAGGAGCAGTGCACACCGTTCCATCCCAAGGAAAGGGAAGAAAATAAATCCAGAAATGTGTTGGTACCTCACAGCCGACACGTTGGCAGTGCACCTCATTTCCTAAACTTGATAGGTCCCGTCCACCTGTACAGCGGGTGGGTAGCAGCAGCACGTTTTACAAGGGGATGGTACACTAAAGTACACAGAGTCGAGCTGAAACGTTGTCACTGATTGGAGGAACCTGTTGCTGCAGCTTAAGAGTCTCTGCATCTCCTCACCAGCCACCCTGTCCCACCTTTGACTGAAGGCGTCTCTCTTCTTTCCCAGTCCCAGGGAAGCCCATCCTGTCCGTGCACCAGACAGAGGAGAACACTCTTCTGGTGAAATGGGAGCCTCCTTTGGATGCAGAAGGCCAGGTGATGGGCTACCGGCTCCAGTTCGGCCGCAAAGATGTCGAACCACTGGCTACCTTGGAGTTCACAGCCCTGGAGGATAAGTACATCGCTCCTAGCATCCACAAGGGCGCCACGTATGTTTTCAAGCTGGCCGTGAAAAGCCGGGCTGGCTTTGGGGAGGAAGCTGTGCAGGAACTCACCACCCCTGAAGACATCCCCAAGGGTTACCCCCAAATCCTCGAGGCGAGCAACATCACTTCCATGTCGGTCCAGTTTGGCTGGCTCCCCCCCGTGCTGGCCGAGAGGAATGGAGCCATCGTCAAATACACCGTGGCCTACCGGGAAGCCGGTTCTCCTGGCAACCCGCTGGAAAAAGACCTGCCCCCCTCCCCAGAGAACTCGTACACCCTCAACGGCCTCAAACCCAACACCGCCTATGATGTTAAAATCCGTGCTCACACCAGTAAAGGCCCCGGGCCCTACAGCCCGACCGTCCAGTATCGGACGTTCCAGCTGGATCAAGGTAGGACTTACCGGTTTCTCCTCCCTCTCTCTCCTTGTAACCGGGGCTGGTGCCGGGAGGCAGAGAGCTGGAGAGGTCAAGCCAGGCTCAGCCAGGCTCGTGAGTAAATGCAAAGCACTCTGGTTTCACACTCAGTCCCTCAGCTCCTCTCTGCCTTGCGTCAGGTAAGTCCCTTTTACCACTTTCTTCTAAGTAAAGTCCGGACACCCTTCTTTCACTGGCACCTGAAGTGGGGGGCCAGTCGCTATACAGGTGGGAAGAGCATTTTCTTCAGCTTTTGCAAACAGCCAAAAGAAAACAGAAAAATAAAATAAACAACCTCAAAATGTGACCTGGGATGGGTTTCCTCACCTGAGCATGCTCAGAAAGCCAGCACCTCGTTCCTGCAGCAGCCACCCAGACCCATAAGCGTGTGGGCAAAGCCACGCACCCCTCCCTGGGGTTAGGCGTGGGGACAGGGAGCACTAGGAGATGGACCTTGGCAAAACTCAAGCAAAGTGTGGAGGAGGGAGCAAGCCCTTCCGTTGTTGCAGCGGAAGCCAAACCCAGACTGGCAGGCTCTTTTCCCAGTGCCTGACATTGTCTTCCTTCTCTTTCTTGCTCTTCCTTCCCTCTGCTGCCTTTTCTTCTCCTTTCTCCCCTTCCTCCTCACTTTTCTCTCAGCAGTTTTACCCAAAAACTTCAAGGTGAAGATGGTGACAAAGACATCTGTGCTTTTGAGCTGGGAGTTTCCTGAGAATTACAATTCTCCCACCCCATACAAGGCAAGTGGAATGGAGGAGTGAGAACTGTGTTTCTTCCCAGTTTCCTGGGACTCTTATCTGTTGGTTTGAATAAGAGGTTGTAAGAGGCAGGAATTCTGGATTCCTGCCTCAGATATGGGCAGATTGCGGTTAATCACTAGTTCAAGGAGGTGGCCTGAAAATCAGGGCTGTCGGGTTGCATTCGCACCTCGGTTACCAGATCATTGCGTCCCTAGGCAAGTTACCACAATTTTCCCATTTCAGGATAAAAATTTCTCTTTCCAGAGAAGTCGCAAGGCTTTGTCCTGCATCTGCCTGGTGCTTGAGGGACCCTCTTGTGCGGTGGGCACAAGAGACAGACAGTTCCCCACTCAAATGCCTTCTGTTCCTTTGCTCCAGCGCTGGCAGAGCTGGGTGCAGCGTGGCAGAGCTGAGTGCCCCGTGCTCGTTCGAAGCGGCAGGGAGGAAGGAGCTTGGTTGCTTGGGCAGTATCACCCTTGCTCATGGTACAACTTTGCTGCCTCTTCGCCTCCCACAGATCCAGTACAACGGGCTGAACGTCGACGTGGATGGCCGCACCACCAAGAAACTCATCACCAATCTGAAGCCCCGCACGTTCTACAACTTTGTTCTGATGAACCGGGGCAATAGCATGGGGGGCTTACAGCAGAACGTCGCTGCCTGGACTGCTGCCGACATGTTATCAAAGAAGCCAGAGGTGACCCACAAGCCTGATGCTGATGGCAACGTGGTGGTGATTCTCCCAGACGTGAAGAGCTCTGTGCCTGTCCAGTAGGTTTCTGTCAAACTGCAGATGGGGGGTGCTCAGCTGAGGTTTTGGGGGTCAGTGCTGATGGCTGGAGTCCACAGTACAGACCCGCAGGGGCAGGGGGTGCGTTCCCTGCATTTTCAGCCTTGCCTGACTGTTGTATTTTGGAGCCACTTCCCAGAGCTAACAGAGGATGGCAAAGAAATGCAAAGGGAATAAATAAGGAGACTCATATGGAGCTGCCACTGAATCCAGGCTCATTCCAGGAGCAGCAGCAACTGTGCAAAATTAAAAATAAGGGGTTTGCTGGGTTGGGTCAGTGGGGCTGGTTGGGCAAACCTAACCTTCCACCTCAGTGTGTGCGCTCTCTTCTGTGGCTCGTAAAAGGAGATTAACTCCTTCTATTTCTTCTGATTATTCCCACTCTTAGGGCTTACTACATTGTGGTGGTTCCTCTAAGGAAGTCCCGGGGAGGACAGTTCCTCAACCCCTTGGGCAGCCCTGAGGAGATGGACCTGGAGGAGGTGAGTGTGGGTGAAACTGAAACCAGCTGTAGAGAGAGAGCAAACAGCTGTAATGGATGGGGTGGTGACTTGAGAGCCTGGGAAGGGTGGTTTTAGGGTATCTGTGTTCCATGTTCCCAGTAGCTAAGATGAGGCCAGTCTGAGTGGGATGGTTTGGTTCTCCTTCCTTCCTGCTCCCTTGATGGTGCTAAAGGCATCGGGGCTCAGAGTGTTCCTTTGCTTCCTCCAGCTTGTTCAGGACATTGCCAGGCTCCGACGACGAAGTCTGCGTCATTCCCGACAACTGGACTTCCCCAAGCCCTACATTGCTGCCCGGTTTCGCTCCCTCCCCTCCCACTTCATCCTAGGGGACATGAAGCACTACGACAACTTCGAGAACAGAGCCCTGGAGCCAGGGCAGAAATATGTCATCTTCATCCTGGCCGTGCTCCAGGAACCCGAGGCCGTAAGTGCTGCCTGCATTCTCTTGCCCTCTTCAGATGCTTGTGCCCCTCTGTCCTGTCGACCGGAGACAGCAGCTGCTCCCTCATGAGCTGCCAGAAGCCCTGGTGCCCTCCTGGCGCTCTCCGTAACTCTCTCCCACCAGATGCCAGAGTTTGAGGTTTTTTTTCTTTGCAAAGACCTTCCAGTCCAGCTGTGGAGCTTTTGCATGTGGCTGTTGGAGCTGTTTGCGCTTGCGTCTGCATGCAGCAAATGTGTTCTTCCAAGCAGACGGGATAATGACACAGGTGTCTTGTGCACTGCTTCCGCATTTTGCCAGTCTTCATAGGCAGGACTTGCTACACTTGTGGCTCCAGATTTGAGTCCAGAACGGGGAGTACTGAATTATCCACTCAGGACTACACTCCGTTTCAGAGATTTCCTAGGTCAAACCCCTTTACAAAGAGTAATTTCTTGTAAAGGCTGTCCTTGTATTCCTTAGAGCACTGACCCTGGACAGCCTGCTTTGAGAGCAGCGTGACACACGCCCTGGACATTACTAAGTTCCCTGCCAAGCAGAGAGAGGAGCATTCTTTTATGGAAAACTACGTGCGCTCTCTGCTCTTTATACCACTTCAGCATCTCTGCTGATTTCAGTGGTGCTGTGTTTGGCTTTATGAAAACAACTGTTTTAATATTTACCTGCCTCCTCCCTCATGCACAATAGGAAGCAGTCTAATTCTTTGTTGTTTTTAAATCGCCCTATGGAGTTGTAGCAGGGAACTATTTGAAATTAAGGGTTTTCAGAGGTTTTTTTTTTCCCCAAATAAATATTTAGTTGTGTATTTGATATTAAAGGATTAGGCTGACACGCTTCTGAATGGGTTTCTCAATCGGATTACTGAAGCTTGCGGTAATTTCTGCTTTAGAACAAGGTACTGCATACTCGCACACAACGGCCTGGATTCACAGCAGCTCCCAAGTACGTAGCAGCATTTCAGTCCTGCTGAGAGCTGATAGAGTTCAAGGACCCAGAGCCCAGCTCTCCTGTTCTTGTCCTTTTCCCTCAAAGCAGGGCATGCCAGTTGTCCTCTGTACGGTTTCTGTGTAAGATGGGAACGCAGCCTTCCTGGGGTGGGGAGATTGTAGCACTCATGAGAACAAGCAGGCAATGCCCATTAATTAGGACTCTGATGAGTTTCAGTGTGCCTCTGATGCTCCTCAAGAGCACAGCTCACAGCAGAGGAGATATATCGCATTTTATTAATTTATATTTAATTCTGAGGGTGGGGTTTTTTCAGTCACCAGACCACACTGTTTCTAAGCGTTAATTCTTGTTTTAATCCCTTCCCTCTTTCTCCATAATCGCATCTGACTGTCAAAATCCAGATGGTTATGTGAAAGCTTGGAGAAAGTGTTTGTGGCAGTGGAGGGCGCTCAGGGATGTGGTGGAACAGAGGCAGAAACAAACAACTGGTTTTCTAAAAGTGCCTTCCGGGCTATAAGATTAGGTGAGCTATAGGTGTGAGGCAGTCACCAGCTTCATGTGAATGTGATCTTTCAACAGTCTGTCTTGCCTGGAGCACTGGAGGAGGAAGATAGCTGTCACATGGGTGCTCACAGACGAGTTTTTTCCATAGATGGAAGAGGGCATTTTCTCTGTTGTTATTTGGAATGTGCTGCAGAGAGCTCACATCCTCTCTAGCAATTTCTCTTGTGGAATACTGTGTGCTTGCCCATTGATTTCAGTCCCCATTCCATCTCTGAACTCTGTTCCACAACCTTTCATGTCTTACAGACTTTTGCTGCTAGTCCTTTCTCCGACCCCATCCAGCTGGACAACCCTGATCCACAGCCGATCATTGATGGAGAGGAAGGGCTGATCTGGGTCATTGGGCCCGTCCTGGCCGTGGTGTTCATCATCTGCATTGTTATTGCCATTCTACTCTACAAAAAGTAAGAGACGCTTCTTGCCCAGATCTGAGGCCATTCTGAATGTCCCCAGCTCTAGCCCCTAAAGGGAATTTCCTCCTTGGTCCTGTGGTTGTCAGCTGAGGGCAAATCCTTCCACCCACACCAGAGGGAGGAGCCCTGAGGCACATATGCTGTAATGGAAGAGTCTGACTGGCACAGGAGAGATTAGCAGTGGGTTGCAGGGACTTGCTGCTTCAGAGTCTATCCCACAGCACTCGCAGTAAAGCTGTGCTTGTCTGTAGACACTCTGTTGTGGCATATGTGCAGTGAGTTTGTCCGGTCTCTTGCCTGTCATCTCCAGAAGAGCCGCTCACAGCCACAGACAGAGCTCATCTTCCCTGTGCTCTGTGTGTGTGTGTGTGTGCGCGTGCACGCGCAGTGGGGGTGATGCAGAGAAAGCACCTTTGTGCTGCGGATCAGCAGAAACCTCCATTGTTCCCCAGCTGGTTTTCAGACGGAGTTGGGAGACACGAGCAGTGGTAGCAGGGGCATACTGTGAGTCTGCAGGAGAGAGGAAGGAACAACCCCTGGAAACGTCTCCCTTCTCCTTGACTTTCTGAGCAGCTCACGGCACGTGCATGGGAATGGGGGCCCCTTGGGCACACACAGGCCACATTGTGCAGTGAAAGAGAACAGGAGAGAAGCAGATGCTGAGCAAAACAGATCAAGAAAAGGGGCAGGATGGCAGCTATGGCCAACACAGGGGTGTCCTTAGCTGGGACATCTAGTACGCGGGATGGAGGGAGCTCTCTTAACCCTGCTCCATCTTTTATCTGCACAGGTGTGTTTGCTTATGCACATGGGTATGTCTTTCCCATCCCAGCATGTGTGAAGCTGCTGCACACACAAGTGCTCTGGGGTCAGGGACTCAGGTGGTCCTTGTTGGTGTTCATTAGCACTGATCTAAATAGGTAATCTTTGCTGGTCCCATCTTACACCTGTGTTACCAGAGTTAGAGCTGAACAAATGCTTCCCCCTTCCTCTGCAAGTCCTTTCTAACCTGAACATTTGTCTTGTCTTCTCTCCACTTACTGCTTTCCTGGACAGCAAGCCAGACAGGTAAGAGCACTAGATTTGCCGTTTACTTAGGTTCTTTCTTGCTGGGCTGGCTGTGCATTAGGCAGTGCTTACTGTCTGTGGTGATGGGGCTTTGGTGGTGGAGTTCCTTCCATTAGATCTGTTCCAACAGACACCCTGTGTCAGACTAGCACGGGACCATGTTTGAATCAGGCAGAAAAAGCAAAGAAAGCCCAGCTTTCTCCCGCTTGTCCATTCCTAAATATAATGGCCCTTTCTCGAGCTGAGCAGCAGCGACAGTAAACGGCTCATAAAATGTTGGGTTAATGGAGCAGAGAAACACCCATTTGTGTTGCAGTCAGAGGTGAAAGCAGGTTTTCTCTATGTCTGACTGCTCCATACGGGCTGTCCGTGAGCCACTGGCATACTGGAAGCAGAATCTCACCAGCTGAGCTGTCCTCGCCATGTTGCAAAAGCTATTCTTGCCCCATCAGCCAGGGACTTCTAACAGAGTTCATTTATGACTGCAAAAATGAGACTTATTTCAAACCATTTCCAAGGCTGGAAGAGCTTTCACTGGAAGTAACTGATGGGTTTAGCCAACGAACTATTAACAGCCATTTCAGAACTGCGGCAAAAATAAACTACTCCCCAACTGCAAAGTGGTGTAATTCCAAAATGCTGCCCCATGCAGTGCTGGCAGGGCTCATGCCACTTCTTTTAGCTATTAATGACATTAAGAGACAGCTAAAAATGTACTGAATAACCTCCTCTCTGCCTAAGTAATTGCCATTATTGCTGCAGGCATATTATTGGAGGCTTCTGTGCAACACAAGCAGGAGAGGCGCGGAGCTCTACAGCCATCTTGCTAGAAGGGCTAGGACAGTATTTGCAAGCCTCAAGTTATGGGTGCGCGTTCTCTGCCTGCTGGAGAAGTTCTGCTCCCAGCAGCTTGTCACTGTTCCCTTGCCAAAGGAGAGTGAGCCGGGTCAGCAAAAACTTTTCAACTGCCTGAGCTAACCTAACTCGTTTTGAGCAAAATATATTAGGAAGCACTTCCATGTGCAACTCAGCTGGCAGGTTGGAGTGGGCTTCAGGTTCTGGCAAGGAGGTGAGAGAGATCTCGGCAGGCACAGCTGTGATGGGAGAGGATGTGTCTACACTGTTTTTTGAACCCAGATTTCTAGGGTTCTGCAGATCAAAATAAGGTTGAAAACCACTGCTCTGACTTCTCTGTCTGCAGCCAGGCACCAAGAGCTCCTAAACAAGCCAACAGAGCAATATCAGTACTTTATGTCCAAGGTCACGGCCAGGAGATTCTGTACTTTTCCAAATGATTATGTTGGCTCTGGTTCTTTCAAGCTGAAAATGGCTTTGGCCAGAATTGGAAGGCTTCTGCTTGCAGAGCTCTGCAGAGTTCAGTGGAGGCTTGTCTGTGCAGGGAGGCTGAGGTGGGAGTTCACAGCACCTCAAGCTGCTCCTTGCTGCCTGTCTGTACTTCTGCTGTGAGAAGGGGGAACTTCCAGACTTGTTTGAAAGCTGCTCAGGGGCTGCTGGGCTGTTGTGAACCCATCAAATACAGCACTGACAAAACCTTCCAAACCCCATCCCTTTTCTGATGCATTTTATGTAACTTACACCCTTGGCTGCATGTGGCTGTGATTTCTGTGGGAGCTGTACACAGGTCTGAACATGGCCTGAGCAGCTGAAAAGACTAAAGGGCCCATAAGCTAAGATGCTTTGTCTTCTTGTTTTTTTGTTTCTTTTTTTATTTTAAAAAGCAAACGGAAAGATTCAGAGCCACGGACAAAATGCCTCCTGAACAATGCTGAAATCGCCCCTCACCACCCTAAGGACCCCGTGGAAATGAGGCGCATCAACTTCCAAACGCCAGGTAACCGGCTGCAGACCAGCCTTTCTCACCGGGAACGCAGGAGTGGAAGCAACTGCCCTTTTCTCAGCCCCTTTCTGCCTGCGTGAAGGCCACTGCAGTGCTGCCTTTGAGACCCAGTGCTAACCTAGGATGCAGCCAAGGAACCTTGATCCTTGTCTGCGCTAAGCGAGACTGCTGAAATAAACCTTTGCTGGGAAACCTCAAGGACCTTGCATGGGCTGTACCCAGCACTAGCAAGGCAGGAAAGGGACTTTCCTGGATACTCGGCTAAATTGGTGCATTCTGGGCTAAGTACACAGCTGCAAGCGCCGTGGCCGCACCAAGCTTGCCAGACCACCAGTGCTGCCACGCAGCGCCGTGCCTCGCACTGGGAGATCCCCGGGGGTGGTGGAGATGAAGCGTGGCGGGCTGCCCAGCACGCACTGCTCCAGCCACATCTGTAACTGGCGCTTTCTGCGTACGTGCCAAAACACCCCTGTTAGGAGCCAGGTCTGCCCTGTGGCTTGTGCGGAGAGAGAAAGGCAGCTGGTTGCTTTGCACAGACAAGGCAGCGTCTCCTCGCTTAGTGCAGACGCCATCACTGCAAACAGCCACTGAGCGAGCGTGTAACGGCACTTAACTCCCGGGCAGAGAGGCTCGATGCACCCTCCTTTCTGTACACGTGTGTCCCCATGTACATGCATGTCTTAGCTGCCTGCATGGCACCTCTGCAAGCCACCACTGACACGGCCCGGCACAGGCATGTCCCCACGCAGACAGACACTTGGCAATGCTGAGCAGTGCCTGCGCACTGGTACCCCCCTCTGCCTCTGAGGTCCTGGTGCCTGAGGATTTGGAAGGGAATTTATTGTGCTTTTTGGGGGCTGGCTGGTTTTTTTTCAGTTTGTTTGTATTTTTTTTTTTTTCTGTTTTGTGCTTGTTAGTAATGTTTCTGCAGCTCCTGTTTCCCCTTCCCATCCGAGTCCTGTCCTTAGCGTTGTCTGAGTTTTCTTAGGGTGAGGTTGGCAGGTCAGTAGGAACCCAGAGGGCAGGGATCTCTGGGGGGACGCACAAAGGCAGCACCGAGCTGAGGGTTTCACATCAAAGAGAGTTAGGAACAACTCACTGGTATCAGCCCAGGCTTAGGAACGATTGAGTCTCAGTGGAGGGGTGGAAGCAGGTTCAATCCAGCATGCAGGGACTGAATGCAGAGCAGTTCAGCAGCAGTTAGGTCCCTAAATCAGCTCTTACTTAGTGGTGCTCTTGCAGGAGAGTCTGAAGGTGTTTGGGATCTTTTGAGTGTCCCCAGCTGCAGCTCGGCAGCGGTTTGCATTTGTCTGGGCTCAGTGTTATACACTGGGTGCAAACAGGAGCTCCCTTTGGGAGTGCTCGTTGGCTTCTGGGTGCTCCAGGTGGTTGTGTGAGACCCAGGAGAAGGAACTGCACTCCCCCATGTGAAACCTGTGCTGAGGTGAACATCCAGCTTGGCCTGGGTGCTAAGGAGCAGCTGCGAGTGCTGTTTCATGACTCCCTTACTGGGTATTTCTCCCTGTCCCCACCCCGGATAGCAGAGTCAGCTATGGGTACTTCCCAGCTTCAGCTAACAGGATCGATAGATGAGTGAGTCTGTCTTCCGTTGACCCTGCGGTTCCGGTCATGCTGTACCTCTGAATTCTCAGTCTAAGAGGCTTTAAAAGGTAGCCAAGACATGCAAACCTGCCGTTAAGGCTCTGCTAGGCGAACGTCTGCAGATCTCAAAAGACTGCCTGGCTTTGTCCGGTCTAGCTTTAGAAAGATGCCGTCGCCTTTTCTTTATAAGTTTATCTAGCCAAGAGTTTATCTAGCTAGTTTATTCTGCTATATAGCTTGTAAAGCAGTAGAAGGTTTTAAAGGATTTGAGAGAGTTGGTCACCTCCCTCCCGCAGAATTTTGCAAACGGTTGGGTGAAAATGGAAATGGGTGGAAGATCAGAGCTTGAAGTGTGTTGGTGATGATGGAGAGATTGTGGTGCAGTTTGCAGGGGAAGACTCCGTAGGTGCTGTCTGAATCAAATATCCTGTGGTTTAGAAGAGGGTCTGTAGGCCCTTCTCCAGCCAGATCACCCCGGGTCCAGCAGGCAGAGTCTCGTTCCTGTCCCCAGCAGCAAAACAGAGGGGGGACGTGGGAATGGAGTGGGAGTGTGTGTGAGCATCTGTGCAGCTCAGGGAGGGGAAAGCATAGCACATCTCAGAGATCCTGTCCTAGCCTAATCAGCACAAAAAATAACTTTCTTTTCCTCTTCAGATTTATGTTGTTTTTTGGTTTTTTTTATTAGCATGAAATTTTAAAAAAAAGTGTATCTTTTATTTATTTATTTTTTACTGTTTTCTGCAGATTCTGGTCTGAGCAGCCCTCTCAGTGACCCTGAGTTTGACTTTGAAAGTTAGTTCCTGTGTGTTTTTGTTCCTGTTGGTTTCATTTTACCCCCCCATTATTATTTTTTTCTCTTCTGTCGCTTTCCTTTCCAGTTCTGTTTTGTTCCTGGGGGTTTTTTTGTTTTTTTTTTTTTCTGAATTCTCTGTATTCCTGCGGTGTTTGCCCATCCCATCCCTTTTCTGTGCCATCTGTTTGTCTGAACTGCGCTTCCAGTTTTACAGTATCAAATACCAGGCCTTTTGCACCACAAGGGCAGCAGCAGCAGAATAGAGCCCCTGGTAGCAGCGTGGGACACTGTCTGTCCTTCTGTGTCTCTCTTGCTGTCTCAGGAGGAAGACCTGAGTTTCAGGGCTTCCTTTTCTCCCCGTTGTTGAAGATGTTTCGTTTCTGAAGCTTGGCTAAATGTCCCTCGTACTTATTCACAGGCAGAAAGCGATCTTTTGTGTCCCAGTGTGTGAGCGCTGTGTGTGTGCCTGCCTGTGTTTTTGTGTTCATTGCTTCGTAACATGGGGAAAGAGAAAACTGGAGCTGCAGCTGACGATCCCCTCGCTCTTTGGAGAGAGCCGCGCAGGCACCTTTTCATGTCAGACGAGGAAAAGGGCCCTTTCCCATCTGTGGCAGGTGCCCGTTCCTTGGCATTGACTTGTTCCAGGAGCACAAAGACCAGAGGGCCTCTCCACGGTCCTCCACACCCCCTGGGTTTCACGCAGAGTGCCATCCAGCCGCGGTGATTTTGCAAGGATAAATGGGCTCTGGCCCATGTAGCAGATGTTAGGGTGACGTTTCTGGCGAGTTGGCTGGTGCACAGAGAATCAAGTCTTTTGTGATAAGATTAGAGAGATTCAAGTGATTGAAATGTTAGATGAGACTGGCTTTAAAGGACTTCATCCCCGTTAGAAGCCAAGATCCCAGCTTTGCCGGGTGGGTTTGAGTTTTGGGGCTTTTTTTTTATGCTGGGCAGGGAAGTAGATGTGAGGTTTTAGCTGACAAATGTGAAGAATCACAGATGCTGCTTGTGCTCGGAGATGTGAGGGCTGGGACGTTTTTTTGAATAGTTTAATCCAAATATTGGTCTCTTTGGTATTGAATACTCCTGTCAATACTGTCCCGGTGCACCTGCCACCTCCCCTCGGCCTCCTTACTGTAACAGAGGGGGTTTGTGTGGGGTTTCAAGCCGTACTGATCCTTGGCTGAACCTCAGCCCGCGGCAGCGCTCCCTCTGCCACCCTCGCCGCTGCGGGAGGTCTCCCTGGGTGGCAGCCCCACAGGTAGCCAGGAGGCTGCAGAGCAGAGGAACCTGCCAGCCATTTCCCTTCACGTCTAAATAAGAGTTATTGAATTAAAGCAGGCAAAAGAGAAGCTGCTGCAGCTGACGCAGCAGTGCCGGCTGGTACCACTGGGAAGTGCCGCTCCTGGCTTGTTTAATGTCAAACTCCTCCTGGATCGTAATGGGAACCCCGATGCACTTGGCATTTTGACCAGGAAAGTGTTTATCGCTGCAGAGGTTTCCGGTCTTCTTTTATTATAAAGAGCCCTAGAAATCGATCCGGCAAGGACTTTTCTGTCTTTAACAGCAGCAAAACAAGGCGAGTTCCCATGTGCTCTCAGCCAGTGTCTGTTTGCAGCGGCATGGAGGTGGGGGCAGGATGTTCCCAGCAATGAGACAGAGCTGGTTTTTAGGAGTCGGTCACACTAAGGATTTCTCCTAGAGCTTTTACAAAGGCAACTTGTGAAATGCCTTCAAGGGGAACATGACTTCTTGTTCCAGATTGGCACAGTGGACCTTTCCCATGCAGCCCACTTGCTCAGAGGGAATGACACATATTGCTCTGTGACTTCTAAGCCAAAGAGAATCTGTTTTTTTTTTCTTGCTTGCTCATTCTTACTAGGTTTTCTGACTGTGGGGTTTGGGTTTTTTATCCTTTTAACCTATGCGTTTGTCGTTTGGGATTTCATTTATGGCACTGTGTTTCTAAGCATGCTTCAGCAAATAATCTTTAGCTTTTTGCATCAGAGTCAGGTGTTGCAGCCGGGCCCAGAGCTGCCCAGCTGCCTCCCAGCCCGGGGGGAAGAAGGCGGTGAGGGGGTGACTCGTGCAGATCTGGAGATGGTTTATTGAGTTGCCAGAAGTTGTTCTGAGTAGGGTTTGGCTTTGCTCTAATGCTACAGCTCAAGGTATGTTTGCTACCCTCTTCAGCCCTTACTTTCAGAGGCAGAAGGACAGACACTGAGAAAAGTGTTTATAATATTAACTTGGTTTGGCCTCTGATCTCTGGCATCTCAGCCAGTGTGGCCTTCCTGTCCCACGCAGGCAGAGAGAGGACCAGTTCATCCCAACGCCCCCAGTCTGCACCCGTTGCTGTGGTACTGGGGTGTATGGCAGCCACCTTCCAGTACTGGGTGGGAAGCAAAGGAGAAAACCTTCTCTAGGTACAATGGGCTACAGCACAGCAAGAGACTAACTAGGAGCTTTTCCTCCATGAGCCGGGAGAGACTTTCTGCCGTGATGCTCAGCAGACGGGAATGGAGCCGGCGCAGCCTCCAGAATACTTTGGGGTTATTTTTGTGGGCTTTTTTTGTCTACTCCCACCCTCCTTCTATTTTCAGCCAGACTTCCTTGTGCTGAAAATAGATGTCTAGTTAGCTTAGGAGAACACCTGTTGGAGTGGTGGCTCAAATCCCCACTCTGTGGCAGACTCGTCCTGTCCCCAGGCCTGGGGGAGGCAGCATCTCTCCAGAAGTCACTGTAAAACTGAGGATGTCATGCTTGCTTTGCCATCTGTGTGCTGAGTTTTCAGAGTATCTGACCATGCTGCTGCCACCGCCGCTGCTTTGTCACACACCAACACCCACGGGGCTCGAAATTCTCCCTGGCTTCCATCTTTTCTCCACTCCTGTCCTTCTCACTGGGGGCACTGCCCGGGGCTTCTCGGCATGCTGCTGTCCTTGCCTGTCCGCTGTCATTGGTAGCGCGATCGGCTGGCAGGCAGCATGGGAAGCCTTTGGAAAAACATAATCCAATGCAGATGAGCAAAGCATGGAGCGCTTTTCCACCCTCATTTGTAGCGTAGCTATTTGAGATGATAGGATGGGAAGGATCCCTGCTCATTCCAGAGCTCCAGCTGCCCCTCTTGGAGCAGAATGTGCAAATCACACTTCAGACTGAAAACTGAGTCTGCCTTCACTGCTCAGCCCCGTTTGTGGCTGAGATGTGCCTTCAGTGACCAGTGTGATGCCGCATGGCCCTCCCACTACCAGCACATCTCAGAGAAGATGGAGTCTTGTTCCATGGCAGTTCTGTCTGCCTCAGTCCGAGCACAACCAAGTGTTGGTGAGAATTGCAAGGGCAGCAGGCAAACCAGGGTCATGAGGCATCGGTCTCCCCAGCAAATTGTTCGCATCCCCCAGACTGAGAAGGGGCAAGAGGATCTTTTGCCCCTCCATCACAAAGGGTAGCGATCTCCCCAGCAGAGACTGCGACGGGGCCGGTACAGCCTGCCCCGCAGGTGGGGAAGGGATGGGGAGGACAGGGCAGCGCTGGCTGTCTGGGGCTGTGCTGTAGGAAGGACATCATCCACCGCCCATGAGCGGGAAGAGGAGCCAGTGGTTGACACTTCCATACCTGGTGGCGCTCTTGGAGGGGTGAAGGTTAGACCGCTGCATCCATGAGCTCACCCAAAGCTTACAGAGCCGATGTTGTGCCAAGGACAATTCCTGAAAAGCCTCCCCTGCTTTTCCCCCCATCTGCATTCCCTTCCCCTGCCCCACATCACCATGGTTGGCTGGATCCCTGCCCCTTCCCTTCTTTTGTGTTGGAGTTTGTTTATGATCATTGCGGGTGCTGTAACATTTGCTGCGTAGGTTCCTCTGGCAGCGTTTGCTCATTTTAAGTCCACTATTGGAATCGCTAACACGCATCTGCTCTTCGGATTTTCCTTTTTGTTTTGCTCTGATTTACACATTGAAAATGGGGCCATCACGGGAACACTCTCATTTTACTGTTTTTTTTTTATTTCCTTGATTTTTATTTTTTACTTCCAAGGACACAATTTCGAGCCCTGAATTCTTCTCTTCTAACCTCCCTACTTTCATTGCAGATCTTACATTGTAATTTTTTTCTTTTCTTGTTTCTTCTTTCTTATAAAATGTGCAATGGTTGTGAATTTTAGTTATTATTAAATGAGATTCTTTTCCTGCTGTCTTGTCTTTTAGGTATGCTCAGCCACCCACCAATCCCTGTTTCCGAGCTGGCTGAACACACAGAGCATCTCAAAGCTAATGATAACCTGAAATTGTCCCAAGAGTATGAGGTATGAGCGAGAGTGAGTGCTGTGCATGGTTTTGCAGAGCCAGGGAATTAGGAAATTCAGACAGGCCCTCATCCAAACAAACGTAGCTTCGTTTTAAGGAGCTAGTTAGTTGAAATAAAAAAGCTATTTATGTATGGAAAATTAAGCACTTGCTCAGTGCTTTGCTAGGTTCAATTCCAGATCATAAAAAAGAAAGAGGTTTGCTCCATGAGCCATCTCTTCCAAAGGGTGGGCATCTGGGGCAGCGTCTGAGCTCCCTTCACGAAGGGGAATGCGTTTCTGGAAGATGACGGCCAGTGATGGGGGGTGTCCTTGGGGGTGCCTGTGTCTTGCTGAACGCAAAGAGGACCGAGCCAAGGAACGCGATACCCAGTTTTAGATAGCTGTAGTTTGGTAAGATGAACAGTTGAGTCTTCCACAGCTGACGTGATCAGCAGCCACAGGGCTAAAGCTGAGAAAACGGGATGATTTGTACATTCCTTGTCTTGTCTGGGGGTTTTGTGCTCTTTTTTTCTCCTTCCTGCTAACGTTTGGTTACTCAGATGGGCTCCTGCAGGCGACCAGCTGCGGCTACTGGACTTGCATTTCAGATGACGATCCCAGACTGTAAAATTCCCACCTTGCTGGGGCTGACAGGTCGGGCCAGTGCCAAGGCAGGCTGAGGGGGGAAGGCGAAGAGCATCATAGCCCCCACGTTATCGCTGCCGCTGCATAGCGTGGCATCCTTGTCACCAGACGGGGAAGGGCTGTGTGCTTGCACAAACCTGCTCCTGTCTGCTTGCAGTATTGTGGCTGCATCAGCACTGGTTAAATCCCAGTGCGAATGCCCAGTGCTGCCGGGACCGTCGGTATGTGAGTTGCTTTCATTGCAGATTGAACAGAGGACTGAATTTTTTTTGTTGTTGTTCAAAGACATAAAATGCCCTGATATTTTTAGACTAATAACTAGTCTAGACTGCCGAGTTCTGTTTGCAGGCAGAGAGTGAGGGGATATTTTCTGAACAAAGGACTGGTTCTGGGATGCTTTCTCCTCGGTCTGGCTTACAGACATCGGCATGCGTGAAGCCACTCTGTCCTCGCAGCTCCGCATCCACGGAGGGGAGGTTGCGCAGCAGAGAAGGCACATTTGCTCTGCTTGGGGTCTTTCACCCCACATTGGGGCGCGGGGAGAGCAGCAGCCTGTTAATATGCTCGATCCAGATTTCAAAGACTGATTTGCATAATGCAATATCCCAAGTGCCCTGGCTTCGTTCCAGCACAACCTCCTCTAGTGGGAGAGCCAGAGCTAAACAAACATCGCTAATGAAATGAATGCGAGGCGAGATTAGAGGGATAGAGAGCAAACAGACACATTACAACAGTATAAATACCCATTAGTTAGAAATGCTCCGCAGTGAGAGTGCGAGAGGACGTTTGTGTCGGTGCTTTTGTACCAGTGTTGCCACCACAACCAGAGCGGAGCTGTGCCCAGGGAGCTCTGGGCACGGCGCAGGCAGGGGGGTCAGCCTGGCAAGGGCCGACATCTGCCAGCTCGAAGGGCCGAACCCAGGCAGGCATGTGCAGGACCCTGTCCCCACCAGCCCGGAGCGGCAGGCAGGGAGAGGGAGAGTGAACGGTGAGAAACGCAACTCAGCATGCTCCTGCCAAGCCTCCAATTGAGGCAAACCTCTAGGGTTCTGCGAAATGATGAAGGAATTAAGCCCTTGTTTTATTTAATTCTCTGGCTGAGGATTTAGAGGTAAACGTAATTAACCTAATTTCCATATCTGGGACAGCTGGACTTTAGGAAAAAAAAAAAAAAAACAACCAGCAAACCTGGCATAATTCACCAGGACAGGCAGAGAGGACTTTTTTCTCTCCAGTGCATTCTGTTATTCACTGCTTCATCCCTCCTAGGAAAAAGCCATGTTGACTCAGTTTCTTCGGGCCAGGGTCCTTACCCCTTCTCTGTCCAGGGAGACGCGCTCGTCCCACCCTGCTGAGCAGGCGGGTGCTTGCCCCTGCCAGGCTCCTGTCGCACTTTCTCCCCACTTTGCATCTGGGACACCTTCGGCACTGAGTCTTTGTGGTCCCAAGTAGTGCTGTCTCTGCTCTTCATGGAGCAGCTCAGAGCTGCCCATGACAGCAAGGGTTTTCCCTGATGTTTCATGTCCCGCTTGCACACCTGGTTATAAACCTTGTCCTAGCTTAAATATCTTCTTCGCAGGTATTGGTACTCACCAAGACACTGGTATATTTATGCCCTCTTAATCATTGTTTAGCTTAACCATGTGCAGATTTAGCCTCTTCATCACTTCATAAATACATCCTGATGTGGTTGTTCCTGTTCTCTCCCAATTGCCGGCCGTTTGTCAGTGTCGGTAACGCAGGGCTGTAACTAACAGCCTCAGCAGAAGTACCATCCAAGGCCGCTGTATTGCAGCCTGAAATTGCACTGATGCTTTTGCCACCAGGTTGCACTGCATCATGCCAGAGGGGGAATAATCTCAGGTACCGCTCTGGGTGTGCTTGGGGCCAAGGGAGGTGGGACACGAGCACCCTGTGCCGCCGGGCTGGGGCTTTTCCCCAGCAAAGATCAGTTCTTGAGAGAAGAAAATGGTGAATACTGCATTCCTCAGCTAGATCTTCAGAGCCGTGATCTGTCCCACATGGAACAAGGTATACAGAGCTTTTCTCCTCTCTGACTCTTCCATTTTTTCTCCCCAATTCCTCCAGTCCATTGACCCTGGCCAGCAGTTCACCTGGGAGCACTCCAACCTCGAAGTGAACAAACCCAAAAACCGTTACGCGAACGTGATTGCCTACGACCATTCGCGCGTCATCCTGCTGCCCATTGAAGGTACTGTAGCATCTCTACTCCTACGTGTTACCGCGAGGCTGAAGTTGCTGCACACGCTCTTCTCCCTTTCCTCTTACTCTCTATTTATATTCTTCTCTTAACATCTCCCTGGGAGTTTAGCAAGCAGGAGATACCTCTGTAAACCAGGCATTTGTTAAATTCTGGTGACTGACATATTCCCTGGAGCTGCAATCTCTCATTTCAAGGGCTGGTTTATCAAGAAACTGTCTTCCCTTTACTTGGAGATTGCTGCTCGATACGGTTCTGACTAACGGGAAGAATTCTGACCCCATAGTGCTTCAGAGAGAGCGGGGACAGGGCAGTGGGTGGCAATTGAATGTGGAGCGTATCTGTATGGCGGATGAATGAGAAGTAGGCACAGGGCTAATTGTACAAATGTGAGTGTCAGCAGTGAGCAAAGATGTGGCTGCCGAGTTGTACAGCCGTAAAGATGACTTGATATGCGGCTCCTGCTGCAGTCCTGGCCCCTGAAAGGCTCAGAATAAGAAGCGGTTAGTGTTAGCCTGGTAGGTCATAAATTGTTTCCTGAGCTTCTTGTGTGAGTGATGATGCAGCCGGAAAATTTACATTAAATTTCACAACTCGTGGCTCTTGACAGAGTTGCTCTGGTGCGTGCCTGGATAAAAGAGGGGCTTTTGGTGGAGAGGAGATGGAGTTTAACAGGGCACCTGCTCTGGTTGCTGCTGCCGAGATAGTATTCGAGTTTCATTGTCTCAGGTTGTGTGTGGCTGTGCTGTGCGGATAAAGCATTTAAGGCCACGCTTGCGTTGCCAAGAGCTGATCGTCTGAGCAGAGAGGATGTGGGATGTCCTAATATCCCCTGGTGAATGCAAAGGTTAATTCAGAAGCCTTTGTGACAAGGGAATTGCTAGAATAATCTCCCTCTGCTGAGGTAACCCTGAGGGACGCGGGGAAGTGGAAGAGCTATTCCTGAGGTAACAACAGATCACGGTGATTTGCCAAAAAGCTGCTCAAATCTGGATTGGTCTTGTCTGCCATTAGAGGATTTTAAACATTTCTCATTGTGAAGACGACTGTGTTCTGGCTTGTTTTTTCTTCTGAGATTAATATTGCATGAGCCGAGGAAAGCAAAGTCTTTTAGAAGTTGCCTTGTTATTCAAGGGAAAAGAGAAGAGCACAAGTGTAGAAATGAAGGACGCTTTGGGCTGGTCTTGGCTCTTAGGACAGCAGAAGCACAGGGCTGGATGCAGGCAGCATCTAACTCTGCCCACATGGCATCGTGAGGGACCGGTGGGGCAAGTATGATGGGCCAAGGTTTAATTTTCAAGCATCTGAGAGGTTCTGACATGTCTTGGCTGGTGTGTTCCTTCCTACCAGGCTGTATTTTATGCTGAGGGCTGGAAGATGTTGGAGGAATTAGTTGTTGCTTTCTTTTTGTTTTAAATCTGGATTTGTCAAGGCTGCAGACTGTCACCGTCTGCTTGGTCAGGAAGAAGCAGTGGCTTTAATTCCGTGACTTCTCTGTAACTGGGCCTGTCACACAGCAAAACATTGCAGGAGCTCATGGCCACCATTTTAAATTAGAGAGGGGACCCGAGAGGGCTGGAGAGGAGATTAATTCCGGAAGCTCAGCCTTGATCACGTTCATCCTGCTGCTGTGCAGCCATCTTCCCTCCTGAAATTTCAGTTGGGGAAGGAATGGGGGCAGGGAACCCTCCAGAAATTTAATCAAAAGCCATTTCTACCAGCAGCTGAAATTACCAAGTACCCTTGAGGACTGGCAGGCAATTCAGCGTGGATTGCACCTCGCCAACAGAAGCGGCAATGTCTATTGCTACGGCAGGATGAGGACTAGCAACCCAATTTCATATTGGTACTGCTCCCCACCCTTGGCTCCCCCTCGAGACACAAGTTAAGCGTTCTGTACTGAGCTAATCATAGGTTAGCAGAAACCTGCCAACCTTGCCAGCCGCTCTACTGTAATTAGGAACGGGCCTGATCGCCAAACAGCGTGGATCCTCCGTGCCAATCTCGGAGGCTCTCTAAAGCTGAACCTGAACATCAGTGCTTGCCAGTGTCCATTTTAACTTCAGAGCAGTTTTCTCCTGCCATGTCCCAATCACCCTCTTCACGCTGGCAGTGCCTCCTGCCATTCATATCAAACCCCTCGAGCAGGGACACAGGCAAGCAGCTGTAACTCAATAGCCTGTAACTCATGGAATGGAGAAAAAAAAAACACTCCTAAAAATGACAGCGGACAATTTAAAGCAAGTCAAAGCCTGTAATTTCAAAGCCTTTACTGGCTGAATCAAGCCTGGTTTTATTCTTTACTTTGTCCAGCTGTAGCTCACCACCTGGGATTAGACGATAGCCTGTGCGGTGAATCGACCAGGTACGTTTGCCGCGCAGGCTCTGGGCGTTCTGGGGCAAGGACTTTTGCTCCTATTAGCAACACTAGTAAGAAGACCATGGTTTCAAGGCCTGATGTTTGGTCTCTTTAATATCTTTTGCAAGAAGTTATTTGTCTCCCTGCAATGCAGACCTTCGAGGCAGGAGCTTTAGCTGGGAAGAGCTTGCGAAGAGCCTGTTACTCCCGGCTGTGATTCCAACCCAGCAAACCATGAAGGCTCTGGGATTTTTGCAGGGGAATTGTCTCTAACAACATTCCTGCAAAGATCTCCTCGTGCTTCCGACTATATCAAGTCCTGCACAATCCACTAACTTGCTTTTGCTGGTTCAATACAGGAATTGTGGGCAGCGATTACATCAATGCCAACTACATTGATGGCTACCGGAAGCAGAATGCCTACATTGCCACGCAGGGGCCGCTGCCAGAGACCTTTGGAGACTTTTGGAGGATGGTGTGGGAGCAGCGTTCAGCTACTATTGTTATGATGACTAAGCTGGAGGAGAAATCACGGGTAAGATGCATGAGAGGGATGACTAGTTAGTCATAATCCCGGGGGACTGGAGGGGAGGGTTGGGGAACAGCAAATCCCTTTGATCTGCAGCCCACATTTCTGTCAGCGGGGGATTTCTGCCTGCTTTGCCAGCACCCTGAAAGTTCAGTGATTCATTGCTTTTAAAAAAACCAAACCATTCACCCTGGAAAGCTGCAGCCTCCTTTGCAACTCCAGGAGGAGAGGACACTCAATCCCATTGCATGCTTTGTAGGTCTGTCTCGGAGTTAATCATGTGGCAAGTTTCACATTCAGTTCTCTTGTTTAACAAGCCCCAGTACATTCACTCTAATCTTCAGGATCATTCCAGTCTATTGTCCACATGATTGATGTGGTGCATCAAAGCCTGTGCTTAGTCAGTAGGAGCTTTTCATGCCCGGTCTGTCCCTGTCCTGGTGCTCTGGAAAGACATTCCTTGCACCTTCCCTCCCCTTTGCGACCTGGCCAGCTTCACCTGCAGCAACATCAGAGCAGTTCTGGAATGAGCTTCCCCTGCAGCACAGGGTTTGTTCCAGTGATTTGCGATGCCTCCTGTATTCCAGATAAAGTGTGACCAGTACTGGCCGGGCCGAGGTACAGACACCTATGGAATGATTCAAGTGACGTTACTCGATACCATTGAATTGGCCACATTCTGCGTTCGAACGTTCTCCCTTCATAAGGTAAGCTTTCTCCCGCTCCTGGTTTTTCCCCGGAGATGGGCTACGGCGGACTCTCCGCACACAGCACAGACGGGCTATGGCGGTGTGACAGTACCTCCCGTTACTCTTGGTGCTCTTTTGTCTTTGCAGAACGGCTCCAGTGAGAAACGGGAGGTCCGCCAGTTCCAGTTCACAGCGTGGCCTGACCACGGTGTACCCGAATACCCCACCCCGTTCCTGGCTTTTCTGAGACGGGTGAAAACCTGCAACCCCCCTGATGCTGGTCCCATTGTGGTGCACTGCAGGTACTGATTTCCTTCACCAAACTCCTGCGCGGGGCGCTCTACGAGGGAGGCAGACGTTCAGTAGGATGGTGATTTGCGCCGGGGAGACACGTACGGTCTCGTAGCGAGTACCCAGCAGAGAAGGACTGTGCTGTACAGGGGATTCCCAGCCAGTGTCTGAGGAGGATACTCGGGGTTTTCATTGAGCGCAGAATTTCCTGACATGATGCGTGGTTTAGTTTGCACCAAATCACTCAAATCTTTGTTAGCGAGGGGAAGCGCTCCGTCCTGTCCTGGTGTCTGGTGCTGTGTGTAGGGGTTGTTTCTTGTTGCAGCAGGAAAGGAGGAAGATCAAGTGCCACCTGGGAAGCTGCTTGGTGTTGCTGCATCGGGTGTTTGGGAGGCAGAGCTGCCTCAGCTGTCAAAGGGAGAGCTGACAGTGACTGAAATAGGGTTTTTTTTGAGTGCTGCAGCTATTCAGATAGTGACAAACTGAAGGCCCCTATGGGCAGGTAGTGTTCCCTAATTCAATTTACAACCCAACAAGGAACGCTTGCAGCCTCAACTTAGATAAATCCGCGAGTTCCTCAGGAGGGTGTGGAGGAGCCTGCAGGTTACTCGGCGCTGAGGAAAGACAACTGAATTTTAGAGGCTGCTGGGGAAAGCTAATCTGCCTCTCCTAGAGGATGTCATTTAAACAGTCTTTGTAAGTGGGCAACTTATCACTAACCTTGCAGATGGCAATTATCACGCACCTCTCAGAAAATGAATAAAGAGAGCTGTCGGCTCACAATGTGCAGGAACCAGCTCCCAGATCAGCTGCTAAATTTGTGCCAAAGCTCCAGTCACCTGCTTGGTTCAGGTGTGAGGCAGTCTAATTAACAGAGATCAAGGGGGCTCTATGAAAAAAGGGACTGCACTGGAATAGTAAAAGGAAACCCTTTATTAGCAGCGGCAAATGCACAGACCTGCAGAGCCCTGCTGATTCACAAATGCCATTACACACAAGTTTGATGTTACCTCGATCCACAAAAACATTTAGGAAAAGAGGTGACGCATGTTATTCATTACAACATCAGTAGTTTCTCAGCTGTGGAAAGATCTGAGTGATTAAACATGCTTTTTAAGCCCTTAGATTGGGCCAGCCTTTTGTTCAAGCCTAGAGCCCCCTACCTGGAATTGTCATAATGGTGTGTCTGCCAGGAGAGCTCTTGTCCTGGGGATGTCACAGATGACGAGGCAGGAGAAACGGGGCACATCAGTATGGAGGGGCAATAGGCACGTCACCAGAGACGCGTTTTCATCTTCTGTCCTGTCCTCGGGTGACATAAGCCCAAAGTTGGTTGTGGAAGCTTCTGCTAAACTGAGCTGAGACTCGAAGCAAACCTCTGCACGTTGCAAACTCTTTGGGTCTAAGCCCTTCTGCATACACAGACCGGCACAGGAGATGAAGGGGTTATGGCAGCACTGGCCCAGGTGGGGCTCAGATAAACAGCTTTTTAGGTTCCAGTGGAGGCTGTACCAGACGTGGTGCAGCACTGTGCTCACACACCAGAGCACCAGTGACTTTGGTGTCACCACTGTCCTCCTCTGCACACTGTACAACTGTGCCAAACCCTCCAACACAGTCAAGAGCAACACAGCGAGGTGAGTGGGCAGTAACACTCACCAGCACCAGTTCCCTTAGGCGAGTTCCTTTAATCCAACAAAATTAATGAAACGGCTGGACCCACGCGTTGGGCTGGTTTGCCAAGATTTCCTTTGCTCGGTTCATCACTAGCTGTGTTCACAAGGCTTTGGTTCCTTCCCAGTGCCTGAGTGCATTTGTTGTTCACTCTCTGCCTTGTGCATCTGTTTCTACCCTGTGTTTACTGCTCCTTGTGGCAGCGGAAACATCCTCACGCGTGGGTGGCCTTTTGGAACATCCTTCAGTGGCAGAATAGTCCATCGCTTTGTTTTTTCCCTTGTCTTTCCAGTGCGGGCGTTGGACGGACCGGCTGCTTCATTGTGATCGACGCCATGCTGGAGAGGATAAAACACGAGAAGACGGTGGACATTTATGGGCACGTCACCCTCATGAGGTCACAGCGCAACTACATGGTACAGACAGAAGACCAGTACAGCTTTATACACGATGCCTTGCTCGAGGCTGTTGCTTGCGGCAACACAGAGGTCCCGGCTCGGAATCTCTACACCTACATCCAGAAACTGGCGCAGATTGAAGTCGGAGAGCACGTGACAGGCATGGAGCTGGAGTTCAAGGTACTGGTAGATGCCTGAATGGGGACAGTAGTCACGGGGGAAGCTGTGTATGCCTCACAGGAATTTGTTCTGCTGGCACTCGTGTGTCGCAGACAGGCAGCCTTTTTATGGCTGATGGGAACGTTTTGGTTCCATGTTAGAGAAGTAATTACTTCTCTGACTTAAGCTACCGCAGTTCCCAGGGGAGAGAACTACCTGCCACTGCAGGAGGTTTGTCTGGTCATTTCAAATCCAGATTGAATTTGCTCACTCTTTAGATCGAGTTTTTAAGCTTTTTTTTTTTTTTTCTTTGGAAGTTTTGCTGGGAAAAAGGTCTCGGACTCTGTGTCTGCCCCAAAAAAAAACGAAAGGAGGGCATACAAAGCAGAACAATGGGGTGGAACATGGAGGGCAAGTTAAGTGGGCTGGCACAGGGCTCAAGCAAAAAAAAAAACAACTGCTGAACAAATGGTTGTGATTCCGCTTTTGCCCTCAGCGACTCGCCAACTCCAAAGCCCACACCTCCAGGTTCATCAGCGCCAACCTCCCATGCAACAAATTCAAGAATCGCCTTGTCAACATCATGCCATACGAGACCACGCGGGTCTGCCTTCAGCCCATCAGAGGAGTGGAAGGGTCAGACTACATCAACGCCAGCTTTATTGATGGCTACAGGTAAACCGCACCTTGCTGCCCCGCCGCCGCCAGGGAGGTTTCTGTGTGTGAGTCTGAGGACGCAGCAGTACTGAGGGACGGACTAGGTCTTAATATGGGACGTCTGTTGCTCTGTCCCATCACCTACCTATCCTGCACACAGTGCTGCAGTACTAGAGGTAAATTCCCTCTTGCTGATGGTCAGCAACCCACATATGGACTCAAATACAGACTTCTGATAAGCTTTATTCTCTGTGGTCTTAAAATTACTTATCCCCTAAAGCAAACCAAACCCTTCTCCAGCTGCAGGTCCTAAACATAGCATGTCAGCGAGGGGGTGGATTTTGCCGTTGGGAGGTTTCTAAAAACAGATTAGCCTTTTTATTACTTTTGTGATTTGGGGACGTTGGAATTCAGACGGCTTCCCACAGGCAATCCATGCCATGTGCTCCAGCCCGAGGAGCTGCAGCCCTCCGCTGCTGTGCTCACAGCCTGGCCAGCTAAAGCTGAGCCCCAACTGTGGGAGCAAAGCAACGATTCCTCACCTCCCGTGCATATCCGTGCTTGACAGGTCAATTCTTGCTGCTACTCAGGCCCAGAAAACATGGATTCTGGTTGCAAGAATCCAGCATGCCACATGTTATGCCTTCTTCCATATAGGGTATCATATTAGACTAACCTGGATTTGCCCCTTGGAAACAATAATTAGACAAAGCTTCACCACTGGCTGCTTTTTTTTTTCTGACTGTTAGCACCAAAGGCACCTCCTGCCCCTTTAGACCTTGTGCTGTTCTAGTTCTTCCCCAGCATTTCCATTTGTTTTCGTACTCTCCAGCTTTTGTATGTGTTTCCCAGAGCTTCTGCCCAAGCAATTCTCCAGCCCCCCCTTGACTCACCCCTTGTGTTTGGGCTCAATTTCAGGCAACAGAAGGCGTACATTGCTACTCAAGGGCCACTGGCAGAGACCACTGAAGATTTCTGGCGGATGCTATGGGAGAACAACTCCACCATTGTCGTGATGTTGACTAAGCTTCGCGAGATGGGGCGGGTAAGCACGTGCTAAGGACAAAGGTGGGGGGAACCAACAGCACAAGGGCTAACAGAGACCTTTCCTTCCCCTTGGCAGGAAAAGTGCCATCAGTACTGGCCAGCAGAGCGCTCTGCCCGGTACCAGTACTTTGTAGTAGATCCCATGGCTGAATACAACATGCCTCAGTACATCCTGCGAGAATTCAAGGTCACTGATGCCAGGGTAAGTGTGTGCTCCGCAATCTGCAGTCGGCACCTGCGAGGATCGTCGCTGGGGCTGGGCTGGAGTGGTTCAGACCTGTGCAAGAGGGAATGTGGCTCACAGAAAACGAAGGAGTTGGGCGTGTTTTGGCTCCCATAAGAGTGAGGTGTAAACACTTTCTCTGTGAAAGTCTGGGATTACCATCAGTGGAGGAGAGCTTAGTTGTGACAAGGAACAGAACATACCGGCACAGAGAGATTGCACTTCAATATATCTTGTTACAAATTGAAAGTAGTTTTCTAACCTCTGCTCACTAATCACAGTAGTGAGTCACTTTGTTAGGGATGTACCCAGCTTTTGGTGTTACCTGCAGCTTATTGAAAGTTGATGAAAGCAGAAAATAGTATCTCCCCAAACAGCTAATAAAAACACAGACTTGCGAACGATACTCTGTGCCCGACAGAAAATGTGTGCTTCTCCTCGGGTTTTAAGAGGAGCTGCCGTTACTCGTATTCAATGGGGCACATTTGCTCCCATAACCTCAGATTCAATGTCAGATTTCTCCTCTGAAGGAATGTCAGTACCTTCTGAAATTTGTTTAGCAAATGTAACCCTCGCTCTCAAAGTAGAGTCTTTTGAGGTTGCCAGTATTAGAGAACTCGATAACTCTATTTGCAAGGTTGAGAAGGAGGATGCCTCATCAGTCCTGCTAGAACAAGATTTATCTTCCTGTCAGCTGTAGTTCTGACACTGTGGCAACTCTTTCTGAAGATTGATAGAGAGGCCACAACCTCACCTTGAATGTTCCTTTGCTGAAGACTCCCATCTGTGCAGCCTTTGCTGTGGTCAGAGCTTTCAGCGCACCTGCCAGGAGCGTAGATCTCTACTGACGAGCTGACTCCAGAAACGTCAGCTGCAACACGAGCAGCTTCATCATTATGTATATAAAATATATTTATTTTCACTTGATTATAACACAAAGTTGGTTCAACTCTTTGTGCCCTTTAATGAACTAGCAACAAAATGGGGGATTTTTGCCTCTTGTATTTAGTACCACAAATACAGGATGTTTTAAATTTTACTGTTTTCTCCCTCAGGATGGTCAGTCACGAACTGTTCGTCAGTTCCAGTTCACTGACTGGCCAGAACAAGGCGTGCCAAAATCAGGAGAAGGTTTTATCGATTTCATTGGACAGGTACATAAGACCAAGGAACAGTTTGGCCAGGATGGCCCCATCTCTGTCCACTGCAGGTAGGCACACGCAAATGGAAACACCATTCAGCTGAGTCGTCAAAAGAGCAGAGGAATTAAAACCCTACAGCTATCTCCCTCCTTTCCCACCCCATCTTTGCAGGCAGATTTCTTGGGGGTGTATGGAGAGGGGGGGGCCAAAGACTGTTGCTTGTGCCAACCAAACTCATCTCCCTTCAGAGCTGCCCCAAGGCCGCTGACCCTTTTTATCTAGGGGGGCGCTATGAAATGCTGCTACTCTGAAGGAGATGGGACCCACAGTGTTAATCAACATTTGGCCTGCAGAATTAGAGGTATTTTTTACCAGTTCTGCACCTCTAACAGGGCTGGGCTGTGTTTGCTGGTAGCAAGAATTGTACCTCCCTGCCCCTGGGCAGCATGGGATAACACTTTCTTCAAATTATTTAATTTAAAAAGCTTAATGTTACATACTAGTAATAATTTCCACACTGAATGTTCTTTACCCCTACTCAAAGCTTTTGATTTTTTTTTTTATTTCACTTTCTCAAACATTTGTTTGGGTCATGCTCTGGCAGTTTTGCTATTTCCTACCTCCTGGAGGACTGACTGAGGCTCTCCAGTTCTAACATGTTCATGTTCATAAGACACAGCTCAACCATACCGCAACCTCAGCACTTAGAGCAGCATTTGGACACAGGAAACAGTATGTTACAGTTTTTTCTCCTGTTCCTGCAGTGCTGGCGTGGGCAGGACTGGAGTGTTTATCACATTGAGTATCGTCCTGGAAAGAATGCGTTATGAGGGTGTTGTAGATATTTTCCAGACAGTAAAGATGCTGCGAACACAACGACCTGCTATGGTGCAAACAGAGGTGAGGGGGAGTGGGGAGCCCGGCCCCGGCACAGCTCGGAGCGCTGCGTAGCGAAGCACCACGGCTGCAGAACAGGCTGGATGCAGCGCGCTTTTTGCCTTCCTAACCACTACCACAACCTTAGCTGCGGGTTACTCAGCAAGCCCAGGCTGCGCTGCTGATTTTACCCAAGTAATAATAAATAATTCCAAAAAATAAAAATTCCCATTGTTATAAAGTCTCCTAAAGATTCCATCCCGCTCTGCCAGCCCCGATTCTTGTCTCATCCACGCCTCTGAGGTAAGGGGACTCGCCTGCCTCTAAACACAGCCCCCGCTGGCTGCAGTGCCAGAAGGGTCAGCGGTGGGATGATGCACAAACAATAAAGGGAAGGGGTTTCCTTTCCCAGAAGTTCGAAGCTCTTTGAGAATAAAAGATGGTTCCTGCCCGAGGATGTGTTAGCGGGAGAGTGGGGAGGGATCCTGAAGGGCTGTTCCAAACCTCTGAAGCCGGTTCTCTTTACTGTTCGCAGGATGAGTACCAGTTCTGTTACCAGGCAGCTCTGGAGTATCTGGGAAGTTTTGATCACTATGCAACATAAAAAGCCATCCGTTGTGCAGACTCTACCAACCACTTAAGTCCTGGAAGGCCTCTTTTGACCCAGGAGGAGCGCTTGAACTTAGAAAACTGAATCAGAAGAAGTACCTTTTCATCTGGACAACGCATCGGGGAGCAGGGGGAAGGATTGAAAGGAACACCCCTTCAGGAACTCCATGTTGTAACCTGGACCGTGAAGAGGCAGCTCAGGAGATTGCTGAAGGACTGCTTTAAGTGGTGAACTGCTCTTGTTACCTCAAGTGGTGTTCGCTGTGGAGGACGTATGGACATCATGAAACAGATCCAAAAGCTAAAACACACCTTGCGAAACGTTACCGCTGGAGAAGGGAAGGAAACCGACTTTGGTTACATCATTAGAGTTCAGTTTATTTACTAATATAGTTGGCAGTCTTTAAAGGAAGTCACTTGCAGAATTGAAGGTGTTCTGTAAAAGATAAGAAAAGGAACTAAATCTCAACACTTAGGCAAACTTAGGGTCAGGAGTTCTTCTAGCTGGAGTCTTAATAACCTCAGTGTCAGCATTGGGATGATCCTGGGCTTACAGGCACCTTGCAAAGAGCATTCGCTGAATGCCCCTGCCACACCAGAGGTTTTATAGCTCACATTTTGAATACTTGGAACATTCCTCATTTCTTCTAATTCCAAAATTTATTTTTTAGGATATTTAAAATTATAGAGAGATACAAAACCCAGACTTGGCTGTGTGGTGTGGCCCCCTCCCCTCGCACACCGGTGGGACAGGCAGAGGCAGCAGCTTCCCCACACTGGGTTCGCTGACTGCTGGTTCTGTTCCCCCTTGTCCGCACATCCAGCTACCGCAAAGGCGTTCATTTGAGCGGTGGCGGGACACCCCCTGAAGAAAGGCAGCCCCTTTCCCATCCTCTTCGCACATGCACCCACCCCCACTCCTGCTGCCAGCAGCTGTGCCGCCCGTGCCGCAGAAGGCCAGGAGCATCTCTCCGAACGGAGCCCAAGAAGCGCCCTTAAGAAACGTATTCCCAATAGCCAATCGCTTCTCGCTGCCAACCCCACACCTCTGAACACCATGGCGCTCCGGGAGCGATGCAGAGATACTCTCAGGACTGTCCCGGTACCACGTCACCCCGAGCTCACTGGCACAGCTACGAACATGCCCTAGCTGTATAAATAACGGGGAGAGATCAAGTAAGATGCATTCAATGGCATATACTGTGAGTGGCTTTCTTTAAAGTATTGATGTAACTGTAACAAGTGACATTACCTTTTTTTTAAATAGTGTATTTTTTCCTTTTTTTTAAAAAAAAAGACAATATCAGTCAATGAATTTAAAAGAAAAATTTGCTTATTTGTTCATATTATGTTCAAAGACAGTCTATTTTTTCACTGTAGAAATGTTACGTGTAATGGCTGTGATATATAAAAATGCAGTGCAAATTGCTACTTCTACATATTGCTTTTCTACCATTTAAAAGGTTTAACTTGCTCATGTAAGTACAAAATGTCCTTTCTGGATTTTTTTTTTTTTTGGGATTCTTTAGTTTTAAACCGCAGACATATCAGGTGTCTCTGGAAGGGTGTGAGGTGAGCAGGCAGGCCGGACACGGTGGCAGTGCCAACCCCCTCCCCTTCAGCTGTGGCCGTGTTGCCCGGTCTTAACAGGGCCAGGGGTGAACGGGGAGATTAAACAATACCAGTGTCTTACGATGACGGAAGACAGAAAGACAGTGATTTTGGAGCCATGGCACACGTCAGCGCACACATAGATTTCTTTTTTTTTTAACATCAAAGGTGTACTGTAGGTAACAGCCCAAGTCTGTCCATGCGCTGGGTTGTAGATACAATGCTCTCGCAAGTGTACGTGACAAGGAGTTTTCTTGCAGAAGTGCACAGAGGACAGCATGTCTTGGAAAAGACGCACTGCCCTGACCACTGCTTGCCTGTGACTTTTCCTTTTTTTATTTTTCTAGAAGGGGTAATCATGGCCATCAAGTGCTACCCAGAAACCCCCAAACAATCGATTTCCTGTCTTTAACTCAAAAAAAAAAAAAAAAAANAAAAAAAAAAAAAAAAAAAAAAGAACGAAAGGCTTCTTCGAGATTTTACTTCTTATTTGTGTGAAAGTTGCCCAAATTTCTAAGTATGTTGCAGCAAAATCTTACTGGACAAGTTGGGGGGAGGGGGGGAGGTTTTTTCTTTGTATGAGAGCAAAGTGCTGTTGCTTTCACACTGTTATTTCAAACTGAAACAGTAAGTGGTTTTCATACCACTGTGTATGTAGATATATTGACTTTGTATTAAAGGAAGATTGTCTGAAAGGCCTGACTGCAAACCTCTTTGTTGGTTGAAGTGGGCAGCGAACGAAGCAGTTGCTCTGTGTAACGCAGCGACTGCAGAAACCTTTTCTCTGGCGCCCACGGGCAGGTAGCAGGTTGCTCCCCCTCGGCTGTGCTTATGCTCCTTCTAAAAATAGGCCACCTTTACATGCCAAACATGTGGTTGCAAAGAAATGAGCTCATCTGGGGAGCTTTTGGCCAAGTAGCTGCAGTGACATAGGGATAAGCTCACCACTAGTTTAGCTGTGGCAGTGTGGGCTTTGGCACGAGCGGAGCCAGGACCGTGGTTGCACTGAGAAGCCGCGGGTTGTGCCTACCTTGAGGTTTAACACCTTCAGCGATCTCCGTTTCTGCTGACTTGTCTCTGTTGCCCTGATTTGAGGCTCGAAAGGAGCGGATCCCGTCCCCTTCCCTGCTCAGTCTGGAGACCAGGTGCTGGCCCAGCTCGGGGTGACGATGATGACGACGATGATGATGATGACAGCTGCAGGCAAGGTGGGGGGGAAAAGTCTCTGTGAAGAAACAGACTTACTCAAAGCAGAAGGCAGGACAAGCCAAAGGTCCCGTTTGAAGCTCACGGCCACAGCAGACAGCGCTTTTCCTTGTTACGCTGCCAGAGGTTCCCACGTCTGCGTTGAGGGGAATGGTCGAGGATGGAGAAAGCAGCTCACAGCTCCTCCCTGGTCTGGGAAAGCCTGTGCCTTGCGCTGCCACAACCTACAACGCAGTGGAGTGGCAACGCTGAAAGCAGAAGACATATCTGCTTTCTCAATGCCAATGTGAGCCGCTTAAAAGTCTTTGTCCAGCGGGGCCAGAGCCTGCCCAGCTGGAGCAGGGCTGTGCTGACAGGGGCTGCTGCCCCCGGGGAGGCACAGGCTCGGCCGAGCGTCCCTCTGCAGCCACAGTAGGACAGATCGGAGCGACGCAGGGAGCGGCTGGCGAGGACATGGGGGGTTGGAAGCAGCAGGAGGAGGAGGAGGATGGGAATAGTCTGTATCAGGTATTTCTTTTTCCCCCTCCCTTTTACAGCTGGGCTGTGCCATCACAAACCCGCTCTCCTTACCANNNNTAGCAAATTAGCATAGCTTAGACCCATGATCAACCATCAGGTGAGCTGTGACCCCAGGGAATCACATCACCTTCAAAATGTTGTTAGATCATGTGATGGGATGACCAAACAAACAACAAACAGCAACAACCCTGATGGCACAAGAAAATAAAAACAAAAAACTCCTGGTTTATAATTGTGTCTCATGTGCATGAGTACCTCTAGGCAGTGACATGAATAGTAACGATTTTTGACTTTTCATAATCTCCTGGACTCAAATAATTTGTAGCACTGAGCTCTACAGATCAGCCATGCAACACAGGACAGGTACCTTTCATCACCCTTACATCAATCAGTGTGTTGATTTTGGATGCTCACTTTATGTTATCGTTGAAGAATAGAAAGAAAAAACCTGATTTTTCTTCTGAGCTCTGTTCATCAGCCGCCCGTCCCGTGCCTACCTGCTCTCCTGCACGCTCAGCAATACTATTCTTGTCTCTCTGTGACGCTAATCACTCTCATCGCCGCTCTCCAGCCTCTTATTTTTGTTCTTTTCTGAGCTGGCGTGACCATCCCCCGTGTTGAGATGCAAAACCCCTACAGAACAGAACCACATACCACACGGGGTACAGGAAGGTGAGTGACAAAGAGAATTGGAACAGCTGGAGACTAAGTAAATCTTTCCAAAAAACCCCAGCCAGTGCTGTAGGAAGCCAGTTAGAGAAGCAATTATAAAATGAAGTCTTCTGAGCACAAGAGAAAAGCTGCACAGTCTTAACACTGGCACTGAGTCCACCCTGGCAGTCAGGCAGTGATGGTCCTACAGCAACTTCTCTTGGAAGGTCAAGAAACACGAGCACCATTGCTAGGAAAATCCCGTTACCGTCTCTGCCTTCTGATTTCCATTGCATCACTCCACACAAAACTTAAAATACATGAGAAGAAACTTAAGCAGCATCTGTAGCAGCAGTAACCAACTCGGCTCCCTCCTGCTCCTCACACCACAAGATCAGAACGAGCACGTGGGAGGAAAGTGGCAGCAGAGCCCTCCATCGTTAGCCGCCAACAGACACACCGGGATGCTCCGGAGGATGATTCTGGCACAGAAAAACCGGTCTGAGGTGTCCCAATTTGGCCACCCAGAGAAATCCCCACTGACAAGGAATGGAGCTGAGACACCAGTAACCACCTCTGTGGTTCCCTGCAGCCGCAACAGGCGGGGACGTCTGGTTGGGACAGACCACAGGTGCCCAAACCAAAATGCTCGGGGGTCTGGGGAAAAAAGAAAAAAAAAGACATTGCTCAGAGCTAGGCAGGGGCTGACTCGGACCATCAGAGCCAAACTGCGCTGGTCCTCGTGCTTTTAGATACCTGAAGATACCTGCTCAGAGCTGAAAAGCCAAAAGGACATAAGCAAAGAGCAGATACCACGTCCGAGCTCCTCAGGGCAAAGAGGGATAACGGAGAACCTGCAGAGACCTGATCTCAGCTCCACAAAAACCTCCTATCTGGAACACTCGACTCAGCTCAGTGTAATTCATACTGCAAAGCTCTTCACAGATTCATTTTATCACACAAGATAACCAGCAGGTTTCATGCTCCGTCTCTCTGCTTTAGGCCAGGACAGCCTCGGCACCACAAACACACTGAAAAATCCGCACATAACCATCCCATTGACGCAGCCTTTTACTGGTGCTCGTAAGGTGCCGAAATTACATTCTGCCTCGCTGTTTCTGAATGCGATAGACCCCCGTGCTCGTGGTGTGATTAAACATAAATGATTCCAGGCTCCGGGACGCGCATGGTACACCCTGGCTGCACCGCGGCGCCGGGCCGTGCTGCGAAGAGCGAATGGAATCGGAGTTCTTGGTACCCGCTCAGTCTCTCAGGGTTTGCTCTGCCAGACAGCACCAGCCTGAGACTCGGCACACAGCTGACTTCCCTCTTATTTTAATTAAACACTAAGGGAGGGTCCATTAATGCCCATTTTCAGCAGGGCAGCAGGGAAGGCTCCTGTTTCTTATTGATCCAAGGGTCTTTTTTCAATCTCTCTCTCACTCTTCTTTTTCTTTAATACGAGCTCTGACAGACAGCTTTGCAGCAAGTTCAGTGGTGATGCTGAAGTTCAGTAGCGATGCTTAACCCACGGCCAAACGAGTGAATCATTACAAGTAACGTATTTACAGAAAAGGACTCTCACCAGGGCTCTAGATCTACACCGATGCGATTCCTTACAGGGGAGCGGGCTTGAAGCACAGATAGTGGTTTTAGAAGGGAATCTCACCTGCAGAGCCCTCTCTTACCACAGGTGAGAGAGACACGGAGAATGGACCGTAACCCATCCCTGCAGTGCACGTTTCTGTACGGAGAGAGGGTCCGGGGCATATTTCAGTGTTTGCTCCAAGAAGCAGCATCCCCCAGCAGTAGATTCAGCCAGGAGCAGCCGTGGCAGAATTCAGAGCTGACCCTGACCAACGCTGGTCCCACCACCAGGGACCCCCGGGTGATCCCCCGCCTTGCCTCAGGCAGCGCTCGCCCCCAACCCCTCACTGGGACCTCGCGGGCAGCACCCGGTCCCGCACCGCCCTCTGCAGCAGCAGAGCATCACTCGGAGAGTCACCAAACAGTTTGGGTTGGAAGCGACCACAACTCACCCAGTGCCACCCCCTGCCCCCCCCAGCCCAGGTTGCTCCAAGCCCCGTCCAACCTGGCCTTGAACACCTCCAGGGATGGGGCAGCCACAGCTTCTCGGGGCAACCTGCGCCAGGGGCTCACCGCCCGCACAGGAAAGAATTGCTTCCTAAAATCTAACCTCAATCTCCCCTCTTCCAGTTTAAACCCCCCGTCCTATCGCTCTCCTCCCTGATCACGAGCAGGTGGATCTCACAGCATTTCTGACATCGTTTATGTGCAAATCCTGAACTGATTCTTTTCACAGTTTAATAAATGTCTCTAAGCCCTCCCTCTCTCCTCTCCCTTTAACGTAACTCTCTATTTATGCTACATCCAAAGGTCAAGCCTGAATTACTTTTTCATGGCTCAAGCGCGGCTGCTGGAAGTCCACCGAGGCCAGAGCCCCCCTGGCCGGGGCCACCTGCAGACCCCACACCTGGTCCTGGCACATGCCAGCGCCACCGTGCCCGCTCCAGCCTGGCCATCTCAGCTCCAGGCAGCGGAGACGCTGCGTGTCCGTCCCTCCGTCTGCCATGGGACATCCTGCCAGGGCCGTGAGGGGCACCCGGACCCCCACGGCCAACCTGGTGCTGCCACACGAAGCTGCGGCTCCCGGCAGCGACGGGCCGGAGGGGTCAGCTCAGAGCAGCAGAGACGGCGCTCGGCAGGAGAGAGCCCTTCTCCGGGGCTCGGAGGCAGCAGGCTCGTCCCGGTTCTCATTTACACCACACTGGGCAAAACCAGCTCCTGCATCAGTCTTAATCTGCAGCAGTCTGGATGCCAAATCACCGAGGGACGGATTTGCGAAGCCCCTACGCCTCAAACCTAAACACAGAGCCCCTCCACTTCCCGGCAGCAGAACAAAGACTTTAAAGTAGACGTAACTGTAATTTACATTCCAGAGGAAAAGGAAAAGCCTTTCTTGGTTTATAGAATTACCCAAGTGGCAAACTAGTTCCCAGGCCAAGAGAAATTCTTCATGTTGCAATATGCTTTAATTATACCAAGAGAAGCAGTAACAGAATGAGAAATCAATTCCTTCTCCTAAATAAGACGGTTGCAAATTTCAAGTCGGTAACTGAACAGATGTAGAACTGAAATGGAAAAAGTAAATATCCTCATAGGCACAGAGAAAATTGTCTTACTATCTCAACAAGTTCATCCACTGGGAAAGGGATACATGAGACCGCTCCCAAATTTCCGAAGGAAACCACAAGAAGTTCCAGCGCTTTCACTGCAGTGTCACAACAGGCACCTGGACGGACACGCCACCGCCCCTCCTCTGCGCCCCCGGCTGCACAGAGACCCTCCCTCCCCTTTCAGGAGCAAACCCCATGTTGGAGCACGGCGGAAGCTGCAGCCCAAGAACCGTCACAGCTTTCCCTCCTCGCATCCAAGCTTCCGTCGCTGCCGCAGGGTCAGAAGGAGAAGCCCACCCCTGGCGACCCCTTTCTTGCCCACATCCCTCCCGCTCTTGGCACCCCCTCACCTCGTCCAGCACCAACTCCCGGCACAACCGGAGCCATCCCAGACCCACCGGGCTGCTGCTGCTCTTCCCATAAAGCCAAACACCCTGTCCGCCTGGAGAGGAGCCGCCTTCGCTGGAGGAACCCTACATTGGCATGCCGAAAGCATCACCCCGACACCTTGGACTCCGAGGATGGTCCTTGGACCCTGGCTTGCCACCCCAAGTGCGCAGAAGAGAGACACCCCGGACCTTCCCCTGGTGGGCTGACGGGCAGTGATGGGGCTGTGCTGGCTGAGCTCAGCAGGGACGATGGAGCCACCGCGCATCCCGAGCACCAAATCCATCTGTCCTGGGGAAGCGGAGATGCTGACGTTTGGCTCACTGCGCACGCACTGACCTCTCAGCTAACAGCAGGACTGGGACTCGGCTCTGCCAGCAGTGGAGACCCAAGGACGAATCTGAGTTTGATTCCCAAACATTGTTTTTGCGTGACCTGTAATTCCACGTTCAGGATGATACAGGAGGTCTGAAACAGCTTCACCTCCCCACCGGCACATGAGCAAGTCCAGGGAGGAGGGGTAGGACACAGCCCCTCTGCCTTTACCCTTGTTCAAAACATCTCCAGCTGGAAGGGGAGGGCCTATATTTCCAAGTCACATTTAGGATACAGCAGATAAAGAATACAGAATTATGAAGAAGTCAAAGAAACCACTGTCCTGGTGACTAACCAGGGCATAACCGGGCAGCCACAAGCAGTTCAAAAGGCTTCAAACCTCACCCATGCGTACAGCTGCGTCTGCCTCTCGCACCGGCATTAACTATTCACAATAAAATCAAATTTCTAGATTGTTTCAAACGTAGGAAGATGGCTGACACCTGAACAGCAGCACTACATTTCCATTCATTAACAGCGCGCCCTCTCCAGCCATGTCACGCATTCATCTCGTCCATCTTTCATCTGCCTGACTGTCTACTTATCTATCCGCCCGTCGACACGCCAGAGCGGTAACTCCAGACCCCTCTGCAATTTGCACAGACATCAAACCCCCGTGTTGCGATCTCATCGCGCCTTTATCTCTCGAAAGACCGACACGCACGATTCCCTTCCAGTCATTAAAAAGAGATTCCCGATGAAGAGAGTTTGGGGCTCCATCCATCTGTGTATGTATATGGCGACACATACCCCCGGGCACACACACACACGCAGATGGCAATCCTAGATTAATAGGTTACACAAGGGGTTTATCCGGGGCTTACTGAGGATAATAAACCCCTCTAAAAAAAAACAAAATTGTGTCCAAATGATTAAAAAAAAAATCTGCTTTCTTTAAATACATAACATTCTTCCTGAGCTGCGTGGAAGGTGTTGTTCAGGAAATCGCTATACATTACTAATTCAGGTTCCAGTTCCCCCAGACCCTCCCTCCAGCTCTTCCTGGCTGGGAGAGCCCAGTGCTTCCCAGCAGAACAACCACGGCACGGACGGGGACGGCACGCTGGTATCTCTCTGAACAAAGAACAAGCCAGACTCATTCAAAATATGAGGGTTTATTTTTTTTTCCTTTTTTTAGGGCAATAAATCACAGACTGGTCAGGGTCAGAAGGGCCCTCTGGAGCTCCCCCAGTGCCACCCCCTGCCAGAGCAGGGTCACCTCCAGCAGTGGCACAGGACGGCGTCCAGGTGGGTTTGAATGTCTCCAGCGTGGGAGACTCCCCCCCCCTCTGGGCAGCCTGTGCCGCTGCTCTGCCACCCTCAAAGTGAAGAAGTCCCTCCTCATGTTGAGAACTTCCCATGTTGATGTTTGTGCCCATTCCCTCTTGTCCCGTCACTGGGCACCACTGAAAAAAGACTGTCCCCATCCCCCTGGCACCTCCCTTTAAGTATTTATCGGCATTGATAAAATCCCGCCTCGGTATTCTCTACTCCAGACTGAAAAGCCCCACGTCCCTCAGCCTTTCCTCGTAAGAAGGATGCTCCAGTCCGCTCATCACCTTTGTAGCCCTTTGCTGGACCCTCTCCAGCACTTCCCTCTCTTTCTTAAATGCCCCGTTGAAGGCTGAGGAGGTGTCTGCCTATGTGTTAAGCCTCAGCAGAAGGAAGGTGGGTGGTTCTGGTGCCTTCCCCCAGTCTGTGGGGATGCCTGGAGGAGGCAGCTGCGCCGGGATCAACCCTGATGGCTCCCGGCTGCACAGCCCGGGGACCACAGAGCTCCCAGGCTCTGCCTGAGTTTCTGCATTTCCAGGATTCACTATTAAAATAAGTAGATATCCCGCTTTTAAAGATGGGGGGTGGGTAAAGGGGAGCCACGAGACCTTCACTGTGCCGTTCATTTCACCCATCTCAACCGCTTTGGATCTGGTTTTGCTCGGGAGCTCCTGGTTGGGATCCAGCTGCTCCTCACCCTCACGGCAGCACTGGGACGGGCCCCGAGCAACTTCCTTCACTTTCCTTGGCCAAACCCAGACAACAACAAGCGACGGACAAAGCAATCCAGTGGAAACGCGCATTAGTGGTTCCGATTTTTAATTCGGTCCCTTACAGCAACCCAACTCGTTTCTGCCGGACACTGAAGGGACTTTTCTTAAAACTTGACCGTGGCTTTCTAACACAACCCACCGTGGCACAATCGTATCAAGACGCCTCACTAAGACCAGATTTTTTGAAGGCATCTCCGCTATGTTCCAAACCCCACCGAGCTGCTACCCCAAAGAGGACGGCACCGGCACCTCCAGCGGTACTGCCAACCCCCGGGGAAGCAGAGACGCAAACGAGCGCTCGCCAGTGACCTGCAGCCATGAGTCTTCCGAAAGGCCGTAGCGACACCAAGTTAAACCGCAACAGGGACCTTCTGCTCGGTTTGTTAATCCATACAATCATTTAAAAATAGATAAAACTGTAACTGAAAGCTACGTTTGACAGACAGAAGAGGACACAGCAGAGATTTATATGCGTTCTCCTCAAATGTGGGGGAGGAAGAGATGGTGAAAGTGCAGTATCATTTGCATCCATCTTCACTTCCTCCAGAACGCCACAATGAAATGAAGCTGCCGGAGCATTTGCCTTGGGGGTGAGGTGCAAATCCTTCCTACAGAGTGGCCTGGAGATGACAGCCGAGGCACACGGCACCTGCCTGAATCACACAGCCACAAATACAATGCATACGGCCAAAAAAACGCAACTGATTAAAATAACCGCCGTGGGCCCCGCAGATATTGCCCACGGGATATTTTTAGGGGCTGAGGAGGAGATGCTGAAGCGTTACCTTCGGAGAAGCGACGGCGGCTTTCGGTGAGCCACACGAAGCAGGCAGGGCCAGCGGAGCCGTGCCGCTCTGTCTCCTGGAGCTCCCTTTGACTCGAGTCTGCCCTGGGGGGAGCTGGGGTCTCCCTGGCTGCCACGTGGTCACCACCACCTCCGGGGCAGAGCTGGAGCGACACGAGCTTTGCCACAACCCCACCAAAACGCCCTTACAGCCTCCTGCAGCAGCTGGTGCCCCGGCACTTCACACCGGCAAACAACACGGATTTGGGGGCGAGACACAGACTTTTGGATCTCCAGCCCTCCCGCGCCCGCAGGACACACGGCAGGAAGGAGAAAATGTCTTGGGAGAAGATGGAGGAGGGACAAGGGACCGACACCAAAGCAGAACAAGTCGGGAGGGCTATTGCTAAGAAACCAACAGTACCTGTAGCTGCAGATCCACCACATCTTGCAACGCAAACGCGACTGACCCTCACCCGCACCAGTTTACCTCCATCCCTGGGGAAAGCGAAGCCTCTCGGGGACGCTGAGCCGCTGCCCGCAGACCTGCCTGGCCGCCCCCCGACCAGCAAGTGCAGGATGAAGCACCGAGCTGGAGCAAAGCAGGACTAGAAAGTGGAATCAGGTGTGTGATTTGGGCAGCGAAGCAGCTGGGTGGCACTAACGGCCCCTTCCTGGCCACAAACAAAAGAATTAATGTTCTTCTCTGAAAGAAGCCAAGAGAAAAAGTGCTGCAGCTGTCACACAAAAGAAAGGATCTTAAAAACGTTTAGGAATACAATTCCCAGAAACCTGCACTTCCAACATGAAAAGAAAACTGGTTGTTGACCCTCATGTTCTCAGCTTTGGAGGCCGTTACGTTCTGAAGATGCTGCTCAGACTCCCAGACACCGTAACAACACTTACAAAGCTGTCTGTCTGGCAGTGGAGATGTTCTGGTGTTTACGAGAAGAGGAGGGACAGCTCTTTGGCCCCCTTTGGCCCAGAGGTGACTGGGCGATCACTGCAAACGATGTTGACAACCAAGCTGAGAAAGTGCCAGAAGTGACTTAAAAAATCCCGTGACGGCAGGAGGGGGGAACCTCCGTGTGCCCACGGTCTGGTTAAGCTGCAAAGGGGCACGGCAGAAAGCACCTGTGCCACTGCCAAGGAGAGCGCGATGTGGGGCCTCCTGACTCCTCAGATGATGGAATATATGAGAAATTCCTTCTTTACAATAGTCGTATACCACCGATGGGCCTCTGGCCAAACCCCACCCTCTGCGTTTCCATGATGAATGCCTCTGCCCCAATCCTTGCCGTTTTAAGCTAAACCTCTGCAAAAGCCGCGCAGAGCAGAGCGTCTGGAGATTTGGTCTTAGTTATTTTAATTTGTTTTTACTAAGGTGAATTTAGCATTACTCTGGTGAAGCGGCAAGGTCTAGAAATCATGTTCCTCTAACCTGGACGCTTATTCCACAGGTGAGACCTCTCCTCACAGTTTTCCACACAGACTCTCCCTTCAGGCACCAAATCTGATCTTTACCCACTGTGTCCTTTCTCCCTGTGCCAGGGAAGTGGGTTTCCGCCCTTCGTTAGTATGCACGGCCTATGACATGGAGTGCTGCCTCCAGCTCGGGGGGTCCCAACAGCAGAAGGACACGGAGCTGCTGGAGCGGGACCAGAGGAGGCCCCAGAGATGCTGCGAGGGCTGGAGCCCCTCTGCTGGGAGGACAGGCTGGGAGAGTTGGGGGTGTTCAGCCTGGAGAGGAGAAGGCTCCGGGGAGACCTCAGAGCCCCTTCCAGTGCCTAAAGGGGCTCCAGGAGAGCTGGGGAGGGACTTCTTCCAAGGGCATGGAGTGATGGGATGAGGGGGAATGGCTTCAAACTGGAAGAGGGGAGATTTAGATGAGATATGAGGAAGAAATTGTTGCCTGTGAGGGTGGTGAGCCCCTGGCGCAGGTTGCCCCGAGAAGCTGTGGCTGCCCCATCCCTGGAGGTGTTCAAGGCCAGGTTGGACGGGGCTTGGAGCAACCTGGGCTGGGGGGAGGTGTCCCTGCCCAGGGCACGGGGTGGCACTGGATGAGCTTTAAGGTCCCCTCCAACTCTAACCATTCTGTGATTCTATGATATGGGATTAGATGACTTTGGGACAAAAGAGAGGAGCTACAGAGCAATGCTTGTCAGAGAGAGTAGTCTCAAACAGGCGTTTAAATGAAGAAATCACAAAGAACTCGCTCACCGTTGGCATGCTTCCCTGCGGAGCAGAACGCCATTCCACGCACAGCCATACACACGGTTTCGGTATTTCCATAACTCCACCGAGGCAGATGTGCTCAGAGCCCCCGGGATGATTTGCCAAAGCTCACCGAGGGCTCGCTCTGACTCCTCGCAGAGGATGAGAGAGGCAGAAACAAACGGATCCAATTCGTAGAGCAGATCAGCATCAGCGGTCCACAGGTGTCATCTGGAAACACAAATTTCACCTTTTTAAGCAAGAAGAAATGCTTCCACAATGTCTTGGCCCCAAATGTCTCGCTCCCCATCTCCCACTGCCATCCCATCGCATCCAGCAATCTCTCCCTCTCCGTAGGGCCCTCAGACACACGGAGGGGTTCTTGTATTTTAGGGTATCACCTCTTAGCTATGGAGGAATTTTTTAGGTTGAAACCTAAAGATAAATCAAAACTAATTACTATTCCACCAGGAAAAGCAGATTCAAATTGCTGTGCAATTTTTTCTCTAAATAATGTTTAAATTTTAAAAAGGGGGGGGGGGAACTAATTACATCTTTGTGTGGAAGATCATAAATCACATAATTACAATGGGAACCTCTGCATCTTTCCAACAGACTAAAAGCAGACTACACAAGTTCTTATCTCATTACTGTTTAATTAAGAATTATGTTTGAGCATCTTCTTTTTAATTATCACATAGCCCAGATGACTTCTAATCTCTTTTTTACCCAAAATGAGGGAGGGTGCGGTCCAAAATGGGCACTAATGAATTTACAATTTATTCTTTTGGGAACTTTAATAAAATTATTCCACATAGAAGATTAACACTGATAAAGTGAATTTCCAACGAGAACATTTGGTTCCTTTCAATTAGCATCACTCGACTGTCAGGAGGTTATAAGGGGGATGCTGAAGTGTAACTTTTTGGGGGCAGGGATGGGAATTTTGAGGTAGGAGAGAACAAGAAAAAGTAGAATCCCCGCGAATCCCCGCAGAGCTCCACGGCTGCGGCCGTCCCTCCGCTCCGAGCGCAGCCCTGCGGGGACCGCAGAATCCAACACCCGCACCTGCAAAACGGTCCCAGCCCTGGTAAGACATAAAAAGACTCGTAAATGGCTTCTCGCCCATCAGATGAAAAAAAAAAAATCAGATTCTAACTCAACACTTCATCCCACACTGAAATCAAAAATCTTAATCAGCATCTGAGGAGAAAATCTCAGGATCACCGTATTGTATTTTTTTGCTGTCTCTGGATAAAATCCATTTATTAAGGCTGCAGATGCTTTGTGTCCGTCTCCACTGGAACAGGTACTCAGCAATAACCGCATTAGAGGCAGTGGGATTCCTCCAGCTCCTAAGATGCTCCGGTTCCCTCCTCTTAACATCAGGGGAAAGTCTTCCCCACCAAAGCACGTGGCCACCGAGAGCCTCTGTACCCTGTGCCGCTCTGAGCCCGCTGGCGACCGGCACCCGAGGTAACTAGTTGCAAAGAGCACACATATATTTTTTTATTTAAACCGCGCACATAGCGCACACCTTTTAATTCAATTGGTTGAATCAACACAGAGAGATTATTAGTTTTCAGTAAGATTTGATTCAATTAATTAGCCTGAAAATATCAGCACAGCCAGGCAAGCAAAGAAAAACAGAGATAAATCCCTGCCATAGCGCTGCTTCATCTTTTAAAGGCAATTAACTCTTAGTTATTAGCTTCTAATTAGGGAATAATAATGACACCATTAATACAGTTTATTATACTTGTCAGCAGACAGCTGTTCCAAACAGATTTTATTATCAGATCTTGGCGGGTTTTGTCTGCTCCCCTGTCCGTGGGGGGAGGCAGCACCTTCTCCTCTCGCTGCTTCTCATCCCCGGCCCCTTCCCAAGGAGGGACGCAGAGCGGACCTCGGCTCCCTCCCAGACTTCAGACTTCACAGCAGCCTCACATAATGCGCAGGGATTTTAGTTTTTACTTTTTTTAAAAATTTATTTACTTATTTTAAACCATCTAAAATGGTTTCTCTCTCAGAGAACGCTGGTGGCAGCGGGATCCAGCCTTGACTGGGCATTTGATGTCTCTCTCACG
>VZSZ01009730.1:675132-707919 GCA_013398815.1 Ibidorhyncha struthersii | reverse complement strand
GATCTGCCGGGACAGACACCTCGGCTCGGATTCTTCAATACCAACAGCACACGAGCGCCTGGGTCTTAATTTTTACTAGTGTCGAGGAATAAACCCATTGCTCATAAAATTGGGGGAAGACCGAGTATGTTGATGTGTTGTTATACCGTTTTTTTATATGACGGGTTGTAAGATTACTCAGGAGGCCAATACAGCATGTTAAAGGGGCTCTCACGTCCTGTTTTCCTCAGCTGTGAAAGTTGGTGAAGTGATAGGATTAGGGGTCATACACATTTAGACCCCCTTTATCACAGGGAGGAATTTCACAGCAGAGCACAAGGAAAGCATGAAACCTCAATTAGCTGATTTCAAGCTATCATCATCCACCGGACAACGTGCCGTACTTTTAAAATTTTGTTTCTGGCGCCTTTTGTGCTACAGATCCTTTTCCCTGCCTTTGTGTGGGAAGAAGGGGTTGCAATCAAAGACGCTAAGAAAAAGTGTGGTCAATTGGTAAAATATGACGTCAGAGTAAGATATTCGTAAGATATATTAAGATAAGTTATCGACAAGATATTAAAATGCTGCTGTTAAAATGGGAAAAGACAGTTGTGAAGCTTGTGAAGGTTTGAATTTTCAAGCTCAGTTGACCAAAGAAGGTGAAGAAACATTGCACGACGTTTAACGTTTTGTTGTAAGCCCCTAAGTGTCCGCGGTGGCGGAGCAGCCGCCGCTCCCCGCAACAGCGGCTGCAACGGCGCAGCGTCAGATACCGCTGGATCATCCAGCGAGGACAGGTACGACCACCCGGGGACCGCATCGTTCCTGGAAGGGACAAGGTCCGTGTCTGCCGGGACAGCCCTGCGGAGGACTGGGCTGTGCGCGGAGAGGCGGGGAGGAGGGCAGGACAAAGACGGGCGAAACGGCCTCAGTGTAAGCGCTGAAAAGGCGGGGAAGAGGCAGGTAACAGGACGGACGAAGGGCAAAACGGGGTAAAGATGAAGAGGGATTTTCAGGGTAACATTTTGTTTCCTTTTGGCAGGTGAAAGACATCCGAGGCAGTTGTTACTGGTGGCTAAACACCGTCTTCAGCCCTTTGAGATACACAGCTGAAAACATCATGTGTCCACCAGCAAGAACGCATGCTTCTAAAATATAATTACCTTGGAAAAAATAGCATTTTAATTTAAATTACAATTGTTCTATGAGAGACAGATGTGAACTGCTAAAATGTTTATAACGTGGCTTAACAGTAAGAAAACAAATATTAATGAAATGTGTTTCACTGATGGGATTTGATTGGCATGCTGTATTAATTACAGGCCTTTCACCTCTGAAACTGCCGTTCTAATCCTGTCAGTGCCCAGGGAAAACAATTTAAAGCTTGTTTATATATTCTAAAGCGATATAGAATCATATAGGAATCTTAGAAAAAAAAAAGGCCATATTTCAGCCTTCGTTTCGCTATAGTGAAATACTCAAAAAGGAGCATCTGCCAACAATACATTCTAGTCATCATCCTACAACTGCAATACACCTAGAATACTTACAGATGCTACTACATGCAAATAATATCTGTTGAATCCGTAATTTAGAATGAAAATTAAAATGGTAACCGAATGTCTCCAGCATGACATAGCTGAGACCTGCAGGTCTCCAGCAGGTGGAGACAAGAGCGCTGGCGCCCTTTATTTAAATAATAATAAAATAATCAATGAAGAGCAGATGATTTCACTATCACTAAGCCAAGGCGCTCAAAATCCACTGTTTAGATTTAAAATGATCGAGAGGAAATAGGTTCAAGTTAAGCCAGGTGAGGTTTAGGTTGGATATTAGGAAAAGGTTTTTCACTGAAGGGGTTATCCAGCATTGGAATAGGCTGCCCAGGGAGGTGGTGGATTCACCATCCTTGGAGGTTTTTAAAAAAAGGGTAGATGGGTAGACATGGTACTTGGGGTACTTGGGTTTTGTCAGGTTAGGTTAATGGCTGGACTCGATAATCTTAAAGGTCCCTTCCAACCTTAATGATTCTATGATTCTATAAGAGCAATTTAAAAGCATGGGATCTTAAAACATTCCTTATTTTTATTCCTTGTGGCTAACGCAGAGCGTACCTTCTGGTCACATTTGTAAGTATTTCTTTGCAGCCAGAAGAAGAAAGAACTTTCTTAATGTCAGAGGTAAAGGATTGCTTGGGAGGCGCCTGTACCCAGGGAAATGCCAAACTTCTCTGCACCGAGCATCCCATGCAGATCCAGTACCACCCAAGAGAGGAGCAGTCTCCCCAGACCACCGAGCCAGACCCAGCATGAACGCCCGCATTCAGGGGCAGCCTCGGACTGCACCAGCCAGAGCACTCCCGGCGTTGGCAGGGACACTCTGTACCCTTCCAGCCTCAGGCACCTCGCGCCCCGGTGCACTCACACGCAGCGAGACACCAGGGCCCTCTCCTTTCTGTGTGGGTAAGAGCACCCGCATCGGGCAGACGGCAGGAGAGCAGAGGGGAGAGTGTTTCAACCCTTTCCATAAGTAGGAAATGGAAAGAAAGAAAGAATACACCATTTATTTAGAGCCCACAGACCTTAAGCGCAAAGATGCTCTTTAGCTTCCCCCGAGCTAACACCAGGGTACCCTGCGCACAGGAAAAGAGCAGAATGAACCGGCACTGCTAACCGGCAACGCCAACGCGCAGGGATGAATGGCAGCACAAACAGCCTAAGTCCTGCAGCAAGCCACTCCTCAAGACCTCAGCCCTCTCCCTGCTGGTACTGGGGATGGCATCCCGTGTAACAGAGACCCTCACAGGTGACACCGAGAGAGCGAATGCCCACCAGCTGCCTGCTGTGAAATCCTGTGTGGGACCTCAGGTGATCAGCATAACCTGTGGGCTGATTTACGTCAACGAAGATGATTAGTTTGCAAATAATAAGGATGTGTTTTGCTCTGTAGTAGAAACACTAACATTTAAAGCACCATAACGTAGTAAGCAACTTACCGCCTGTGTCAAAATGGAAGTGGGAAGGAACAAAAAGTAACAGGATAATATTTTGAACTGTAAACCCCATTTTAGTCTATTCTACATGTCCTATGGCAGGGCATTTTATGTGATTTGGATACCACTCCACTAGCACATTAAAGTTTATTGGCCTTGAAAAAATGGATGCATCACTGATGATAGAAGACTTGGTGTTATACTGTCAATGCATATTTTATTTGATCTCTGTCTTAAATACAACTCAGACCTTTGGACTCCATACAGAGTTGGACTTTAGCCTTTTCCTGTAATTATTTGGTGTCTTGTTAACATTTTATGAGCATGTCTGTTTAAATAAACTTATTTGATGTGCATTTATTTTGGCTGTAGCCTGCTTATAGGATGGATGTGCTTTTTCTCTTTGTCTTTTAAAAGAAATCAAAATAAAGCTGAACAATGGAACTGCAAGGGGAATAAATTTAAATACAGTGTTTGTTTCATTTAACAACAATACAATACAGCTGAAATCAAATAGACCTGACAACATTATTTATGAGGATTTAATATTTATATGCTAAGTGTAGAACATTTGGATAATTACAACTGTAAAGCATCAGTTTGCTTGCCAGTTGCATTGACTGACTTACATTTGAGCACTACAGGCATAATTTGTTTGCAGTAATGGACTGTAAAAAAGGCTGGAGTTTTAGAGGGCTTTTTAAAACCACCCTTTTACTCTTTTTATTCGCCTTCTGAATACTTTTAGAGAAATAGAATATCTTCAGAATTTTTACCTGTTTGCATGAAAAGATTGTAATTATTCATTTCTCTCTCCCCTACGATCTTGGCACGCAGAGAAGAGGCACGGAGGAGAGCGAGGCATGGGCAGCCCTTCCAGCCGCCTGCACGGGGCTCGGCCCTTCCCAGGGACCCGTGGAGAGCCCGAGCACATGTGCATCCTCCCGCTGCCGCACTCCTCCTCCCCCAGAGCGCCTGCAACCAGGGGGCCAACGGATCCACCCAAATGCTGCTTTAATAATTCATTCAGCTGTGTAGATTGTGCGCTCTCTATACCTCCTTAAATCATTTGATTCATCTCTTTCAGATCTGCTGGTACCACTGGTCATATACTAAAGGTGTAAAAGTGTGTTGTGTGAGAATTAAGACGTGCCCGACAACCGCTGCCCTCCAACTTCCAGCCTGCAGTGTGACACTCGCCTCGTCACACCCAATGCAGTCTCAGGAGGGGGAAAGACAGGGAGTAGCAGAGCAAGCTTGGAATAACGTTAAGCTATTTTGCTTTCTCTATTCTTTACATGCAAAGTATTCCTGGTTAGGTTTTAAACTTCAGATGCTGAAAACAAAACAAATGCAGAAACAGAAAGACCCATACTAAATTACATCTTGCCTTTCTTTATCTCCTTTCACCACAGGCATTCAAGAGAACTTCCAAACATGCAGAGATGCGTTTGCTGACCACTAGAATGCAGCAACTTCCAAAATAAACAGCATCTGCGTAAAGCAACATTCGGCAAGAGCTAAAAATAATTAAAGACATTAAACAAGGAAATATTCTCAGTTTCTTTGAATTGCGGGGAGGGTTCAACACTATCTCCTTTGTCCCTTACCATTTCAGCTCTAGTAACAGTGCCTTAAACAAGCCGCTGTGAGTTGCTCGGAGGCACATAGGTGCTGATGGTCCCTCCTCCGCTCTGCCCTCGCCCCCTTCATCCTCCTGCTCCCCGGGCCGAGACATGTCCCGCCTGGCACAGGGCCGTCGGGGCGGTGGGGCAAACGCTGAGCGCTCACCCGGCCACTCGCCTGCCCGGTCCCCACGCTCGGCAGCGCAGAGCAGCTGGTGCCAGGCAGGACAGGCCCAGGCTGGGGGAGCAGCACCGCCTCCGCAGCCACTGGCAGCTCTGGGAAACCATCAGTTCATTCAGTAACTATCCTGCACCAAAAACACAGACTTTTGTGAGCACTTGAGTTCTTTTCCACAGGTTTTCCATTTCTCCTGGGAAGTAAAGAGGTAAAGTTTTTGGCCACAAACATGGAGGCGGTTTGGTGTAAACAAAACAGCGCATATCCTAGAGCACGCCTTGGGCAAAAAGTTACCGCTCCAACATTGTTCTTCATGAAGTAGGCTGATGGTCAGCGTGGATGTGGCCTTTCATTCTGGTGTAACAGGCACTGATGTACCATTTACTCAGTGTGCAGAAAGCAAATTTCCTCTGTTTTTCTAGCAATTGTAATCCTTTCTCACAGACTACTACTGATATATTGAGCAGAAAGAAGCAAAAGAAAAGGTTTCACAATTTCTGGAGCTCAGTCATACTTTTACTGGTTTTTAATCCTTGTGTTCTCTGTATTGTTCCTTGAACGATAGTATCGGAGGCTCCTCCTGGGTTCCTCTCTGATGTTTTCATACGGTCAATATGTTAAAACAACAGTGCTGTTGAGAAGGTACAGGCAAATAAAATCACCATCATGAGGTTGGAAAAGATTATCAGACATCACAAAATATGACAAAAATGATGGATGACTTTGGAGTATAAGTTTGCATGTGAGCATCTTTACTGATGGAAGCAGTGTTAAGAGTTTTCAGATTCATGTGCCTCCACCCTAAGCCTTTTGCCACGGGTTTGCTGAGCACACTGCCTGCACTCCACAGCCTGGTGAGTCGCGTGGTCCGCAGTTTGATAATGTTGCACCATTCACCAACGTCAGTTGGTTCAAACTGGAGGTCCCCATAGCACGCTTGTGCAAGCCCACTACCGAGGATGGATTTCACCTTCCATGCACCTCCTGCTATCGCTGTCGAGAAGAGAGCTTCTCCGGGAACCTCTGCGATAGTGAGTGATGGCACTGATGTTGCACCTACTCTCTGAATCTGCTCTCCAGGCTTGTCACATCAAGGGTGCCTCCTCTGAGATGTCGAGGATAATTAATGCCCAGCTGAGTAACTTTCTGGGGCTCACTGAAGAGGAATGAACATTTCACTGCTCAAAATCCTATTGCCACCCTCACAGATTACTCTCTTCATCTCTCACTTCTCAGAAAAATAATACAACTATTCTCTTTCGCTTCCCCCATATGCTTCGTCCCTCAGGCTAAACTGCCTCCAAGTCTTTCCTTTTCCAAAAGTCACTGTTTTCCTCCGGGTATCGTGCTGGCAGAGCTACACATAACTATTCCCTATATTACTTTCAAAGCATCAGAAACTGAATGAGAGGGTTTTTTTCCTAATCAGGTCAAATCAAGAGCTAAACCTGCACCGTGGGAGAAACACTCAAATCTTTTCTCACTTAGCTCCATCTACTGATATTACAGCAGATTGCATGTAGTCGCAGAGCTGCGCTACACATACCAGACATGCTCTGTCTTCCATCAATAGTAATTTTAAGGTTAATTCTTCAAGAGATTATAAAAAACCTGCTATCAAGCAAAAGACAAGTGCTTGTGTATGTTTACCCCGCGGGGTTTTTACATCAGAAGCGTGAAGTGAATTACAGGGTACGATAACCCAGAGGAAAGTTAGCTGCTTCTTGGTGAAAAGCATTTTGGAGCCAGTTCAATAACCCACCATGAGACCACACATCAGAATTGTATTTATTTAGGGAGCTAATTGAAATGGAGCCTGTAAGGAGGAGCTGACATCAGAGGCAAGATGCAGTTAAGATCTGAGAAAAGGCGGTGTTTGTGGGCAGAAATAGGGAAGAGTGTATATGAGGCCAAACCCAGTAGCCCTCACCCAGGCAGAGCTCCCACTGATTGGGACGGGTTGAAGTCACGAGGGGTTTGCCAGGGAAAGGCTTGTTAGCTCAAGCCTCTGGGTAATTTTCCCGGGCTGTGATGCAGGTCTGCATTCACAAGTGCTGGCACTCCCTCTGTCTCTTCTCAGTCCCTTCTCCAGTTCGCTAAGAATCTAACCACCGAGCCAAGATGTGATCCCCTCCCAGCGCGAACTGATCGGAGAGGTGATGGCATCTCACATTTGGTCCAGTGGTATCGGTCGATTATTGTTATTTTGTTGATCTGTGCTGCGGGATGTTCTAAGCTTGTTTTTTTTTTTTTTACCAAAGAAGAAAAAGGAATGTCAGATTGGAAAAGCTTGTCGTCATTTAAACTCAAACAGCGTTATGGGGCAAAATGCTGAAATCCTTATTCAGAAAAAAGCTTCAAAATCAGGCTCTTAAAATCCACTCAGGTGGCCTAAAACCATTAAGATCAATAAATAATGGTTGAGTTTGCCTCCTGCTCTCAGAGTACCACGAGTCACACTGCCAACTCTTAGCACGAGGACCAGACTCTCACCTTTTAAAGTAAGCGCTAGGAGTCCCATATAGCCCGAGAGTTCCTGGGGCCGGGGCTTTAAAGGCAATATTGAACCCCATGACACCTATGATAAAACCCCAATTCTGTGTATAGGGGGACATAGCCACTCATTTAGGAAAAGGCTGAATAGAAGTGCAGTGGGATCACAAACAGTTGTATTTTGCCTTTTATTTTCACTTTGGAGCAACACTTTGAGGGCTCATATTTTGCAGAATTTAGTTAGAAAAACCGTAGCTGTTACTGGGGCAAACAGCTTCAAGGAGAAGCACACATTGTCAAACGCTTCCCTCCACTCTGGTCCCCCCCTCCTAGCACTGGGCACATACTCCAAGGTAAAACTTGTTCTACTTATGTTAAACTGATAGCGCAAGTAGTGAAGTCTTTTCCCTTTTGGTTTAAATGAATCCCTGCCACTTAAGTTCATGTTTATTTTTATAATATGGACTCTGTGTCGTTTATTGCTCCCAAAGGGACTCCAAATACCATGATGGTTATGAGTGAACCTGGGAATATACTTCTGAATTGCTTGTGATTTATCCTGTTTCTGATGCACATAATAACACAGCTCTTCCAAAGCCCGTTCAAGGCTTTTAATTATTAATTTCTGTACTTTGTGTGGCACCATGTGACAGTTATTGCTGCTGTGGGTGGGAATTACTGTGTCTGTACTTTCTGGTAACAGCATTGTCATTGGGAATTTCATATTTCAGACTAACTGCTGAATGGCTTTGGAACAGCTTGAACGTGTCCCCAGCAACGGAACAAACGTCATTTAAAATGGGGCCCTTTGCAGCGTCGGGACACTGAGGAGTGCAGACCTCCAGGGGAAGGATGGGACCGACAGGGGCTGTGATGGTACGTGGAGGGAGCAGAAGGGCGCCTTGCTCTGTAAGGGTGCAGCACACCGTCCCGCTGCCCCAGGCTTCACCATACCTCTTACTAAAGACAATACAAGAATAGGACAACTCTACTTATCAGCAAATTTTTATTCCTCAGCGCCAGCTGCCAACAGCTCTAACCCCACGTAACTCTTTGAAAAAGCCAACAGATCCAAACAGGTCACACCTGACGATTTCAGCGCGTCCACCGGCTCTGACGAGGCAGCCCTCCCGTGCCGCCCGAGGACGTTTTGCAGCACCGTTCCAGGCCGTGCGTGCCGATTGGCACTCGCGCCCTGAGCAGCACAGGACACTTTCCGTTGCAGACTCTGCGTTGCCCTGTGTGGTAAAACGGGTCGGTGGCTTTGTCCCGCTCCATGCTCCCCTCTCCGCCTCGTGCCCCCAGCTTTTCCCGGGGAGACGGAGATGTTACCAGCCCAGGCAGGCACCCTTACAGCGCAGAGGCTGCAGAGCTGGGTCCGTGCAGAGGACCTTTGGCGGCGACCAGAGGAGAAGCCCTCCCTCCCCCCTTCCTCCTCCGTTACTAAATCCGTTTAAACTAGGGGAGAGGGGTGAGGAAGTGAGACCTTTTGGAGAAGCCACATAGATGTTTGTTTTCCTTGGGGGTTTATATCAACATTGGTCTTGACATTTTGCCTCTTATTATGTGTGGCTCTTTAAAGGGTGAAATAATATTTTCTTTTGCTTGAGAAAAGGACAAAGTTCAGACAAAGCGCTCAACCCAAAATCATTTTCTTCTTTCCCAACAGTTTACACATTGTCTACACTACGGCTCTGTGCAAAGCGCCACTCTGCAAACAGAAGGAGACTGGCAGGGAGACGCTGCTCCTCCGGGCCCACCCAGCGCACGTGGACCGGGCGCTCTGCAGGCAGAGGGCACGCCACAGACCCTCTCCGGGACGCTTCCTAGCGACCGACTTTAATAGGTTTCATAATTGGCAAAATGTGCTTTGAAGTTTGAAAACGCAGCTGTTCTCTCTGCCAGTCTAATCTCCCTGCATCTGGCAAAAGCCCGTTTCCAGCACGGGCTGTTGATTCGTGCCCCCCCGGCACCGATGAAGTCCCCAGTCACCGCATTTAGTAGCAGCCAGGGCGGCATCTTTCCTGCACGCTGCCCAGAGCTTCCCCTGCCTTTTCCAGCAATGGCCTCGAGCTGTGCAGGTCTGGAGGGGACGCAGCAGCGGGGACAGGGAAGGGTCAGGCATGAAGTTACTGCCTCTGAGCAGAAGTCACAGGATCAGGAGGAAGCCCTTCTTAGCCCATATTGCTGTTTAATTAGGGTCAATCTAACTCACGTGACTCTCCACCTGGATCCCAAAGGAAGTAAAAGCAAAGGCTTAGTTAAAATGCAGGCTTTAAAATGACTTCTGTGCTGCCCCTCACAAAGAAAAGAGAGTCATCTGAGCAGGAAACCCTGGCAAAACACGTCAGTGAATGCAGAGCCTCAGGTACGGTTGAGAAGCAAACCGAGCGAGCAACATGGGAAAAATATATATACACAAAGGGGTGGGGAAACTGCTGGCTTCAGAACGCTGCCAGAGTCTTCAGATAACTTCTCCTGGTGGTTTTAAGCGAACAGTCGACAACGCGTCCTGTCACAGCTCCACAACCCGCCCAGAGCCCGGCCTGGGAGCCCTTTCCCTGCCTGCAGGCGCGGGAGCTGGCAGAGCGGGCTGGCAGGCCGGTGCTGAAGGGGGGTCGCTCCCTCTGCACCATGCAAGTGCGGAGGGAAGGAAAGGGGAGACCAAAATTTGGGGGGGAATTCATAAGACAAAAATGCAAAGGGCCTAAGCCAGAGGAAAGCGAGTTTGGGAAGAAGGATGCTGCTGGGCTTGGTGCTGCTGGTCACGGTAGGGACACAAAGACCAATTTCCTTTGCTACCCCATAAACGTCAATGTCAGAGCTGCAAGTTGCTGGACCAGCTCTTCCCCCTGCCCTGCTGAAGGTGCACAGCAAAGGGCTCCTGACACCATGAGGAACGAGGGTGCCGATGGCAGTGAGAGCTGAGGCCAAGCAGACGCACCACAGTGCACGAGAACCATCTCGCCGCAGCTTCAGCTGGAGATGAGGTGGGCGAATGGTTCATGGCAAAGGACCTCGGGTATCGCCACGGGTCAGAGGGATGGGGGCAGAGTGGGAGGTGCAGGAGGGACGTGGGGAGGAGACTGGGCCAGGGCGAAACAGTCCGTGATGGACAATGCAGACAGGAAATCAAAGACGAAAGCCCACCCTTGCCGTAACGTGCTCTGAACAGGGATCACAGCACAGCATGTGTATCTGTCAGGGCACGCTGCCTCTCACATGCCCAAAACACAAATAATGCCCTTTTCTTGTGCACTTTCCTAGGTTTTTAGTGGCACTGTGTGCTCTAGTCCTATCTGAAGCTCAGAAGTGCAAATGCTTGGGTAAATAAAATATTTTCTACTTTGAAAGGCTGGGGTTGTTTCTTACTAATGTAAACTTGTAGTTAACTTTTGAATTGCATAAGGTTAGCCACTTCTATTGCCCTTCGTAGACAGATTTTATTTTGTGAAAGATGCTGAAATTTGAGGTTGATTACATTCAGTAGAAAGCTAAATATAATACTTAAATTGTAACATACTAATTGCTATAGATACAGAGCATCATGTTATAAATACAGTATATCACTCATTTGCAAAATTATTTTACCCCAATATTTAATTGTAACCTAATAAATCTGCATAGTGTGAAATCAAGTGAAAACAGACCCAAATAATAATCAGCAAACCTCTGGTAGTAAAACGGGATTTTTCTGTAACCTCATGTGTTTCTATTTCAGACATATTTTTTTTATTCTGTGTTCTCTTTAGGAATGTATTTCACAGACAGACAGTCCTCAAGCTATAGAAGCCCATAAAATATGTATCAACAGAAAGTTAGCAAATGTTTTACAGAGTCCCACAGCTAGCTGTGATAAGAAATAAAGGCAGAGGCTACGCGGTGCTCGCTCGGTGGCATGGAAGGGGTCGCCCTGCGCAGTTCGCCCACTATGATGTAACCTACCCGAGCGACTCTGAAGTGCGCGACGCATTACCGTTACCTCAAAACAGCTGTTCAAATGCTGTAGGACATGCAGCGGACCTCTGACCCGCAGGTGAAGAGGGAATGAATGCAAATCATAATTTCCCAATTATTTGGAGGTGAAATGTGACACCGGAGTTAGTGCTCACCAATCAGGTTAACAAGTTAGCTGAAACTTTATCTTTCTGTACTTAAATTACTGGGAAATCATCTTGCTGCCCTGATTGAAGAGATATCGATCATCCCTTGTTTACAGAAGGGCTGCAGGGGTCGGTGGCTGTCCCTGCCCGGGTGATCAGTGTCCCCCGCCCCACAGCTCTGCTGGGCCACTGCTGTCCCAGGCACGGCCCCGGCTGCCCCGGCCCTGCCGGCACCGCCGCACAGCCACTGCAGCCCGCGCTCCGCAACTGGGAAGCGTCGTGCGGTTTCTGTCCCGCACATGTGGGAGCTGGAGCAAGCACGGCAACCATCTCTGCTCTTGAAGCCTTCTAAGTGGTCGTGTTCAGTAGGCATTTACCTACAGACAACAAGAGTAGCTTCCTGCAAAGCGAGAAGCTAACGAGAAGCTCAGGAGCTCTCTATGTCCCCAACACCCCCATGCCGTTGGTGCAGCATTGGGAACAAGCAGGCGAGACTGGGAGCACTGCTGCAAAGCGGCCAGCGGCCGCTGTGGCTCTGCCAGGGAGCCGGAGGCCGAGACACGGACCCCTGCCCATTCTGCCGCCCTGGCGGACGCAGCCATGCTCCCGCACCGCGGCTCCTGGATGGAGCAGCACCGCGCAAACAAGGACCGTGGGCACACCCCAGCATCTGCAGAGCAAAGCTCTCCTCCCCCTGATAACGGCACAGTAATTTAAAGGCCCCGTTATAGCAGTAATGGTATTCTGGGTGAAGGCTGATGCTTCTTTGAGTTTAACAGCTCGTGGTAAATATGGTGTATGTTGTCAGGGTAAGATTTATCCTTTCCTTTCATTCTACCAGCTGTCAAATGTGTTTGATTTTTCTCAAGCTTTGAGCGTAGCAGGAATTTAGCCAATAAATACAACTGATGATGATTTTCACTTTGGTTTCAAGCATCTGCCATTCATAACGAAGCCTGATTAAAAATGTAAGAAGATTATTTTTAGTTTTAGAATGTGGCAGAGCCTCGCTGCAAAACATGGTGTGAGGCATGAATAATTAACTTTAAAAAAAAATCAAGGTATACCAAGCTCCATAAAGCACAGGAGTGAACCCTCCCCGGAGCGCTCTTTTGCTGTGATGTATCCTGTGCGCGGAGCAGGGTGCAGCAGGCGCGCCTCCCGTGCAGCTCCCGTGGGAATTCCTGTGCCTTTTTTGTCTTACCGGCAGTGAGTTGCAAGTTAGCGACTCCCTGCCCCGTGAACAACTCCAGCGTGGTTTTAGAGCTTGTGAATCCTTCAGAAGGCGCCAGGGGAAATGCAAGAGCGGCTCTCCAGGTGGCAGCAGGAGCAGACGGGACTGTTGAAATTCAGTTTCTCTTCTCTCTGTAGGGCTTGGTGGCTCTGTGCGTGGAGAGAGGCTCCTCTCCCTGCTGAGCTGGGCCTGCGGAGATGTAGCATTTTCACTGCACAAACCCCCGCCAGCAGTGGCATGCACACACATCTAGTGTCTCCCCAGGGGGATCCTGCCCCCCAGCCCTGCCGGCGTCTCCCTGCAGCCGTACCAGGCCCACGGATGCGCCTCCAGCTCGCTGCTGCTGGACCTGCTGTTGCTGTGGCCTCTCTGCCTTTCCCCATTTTCACAGGGTGGATGTTAAAAAGAGCTTTTCCGAGAAACTATGCAGGAGGTAGGAAGCTGTGGCGCAGAGCGGAGACTTGCTCTGTCACTCCCCATCTCTGCCAGCAGCCAGTGGGCAATCCCACGGTGGGACACAGGAGATGCTGGGAGAAGACGAAGGAAGGTGATACGGCTGCGGGCTCCGACTCTGGCGGTGGTCGCTTTCGTGCCTGTCATACTGTTAACTCCTGAATGTTTAGTATATGAAGATGTAAACAATGAGGACTGGTTGTTTTAGGGATTCACTTACATTTACTCATGTTACAAAACCACCTCTGGTCTCTTGGAAGGAATTGACATTGACAGGACTGAATTGTCTGATAATAAATTTATCAAGATGTTAATGATCATCAGCTTCTCTGTGTACTACTTGGCAAAATCACTACAGGTCTTCCTATTAGCTGGAACTGCTACCCATTTAGGGCTTGCTTTGAAATTTTATCTTTCCATCTTGTTTTCTGTTTCCTCCTTTTTTTTTTTCTTTTTTCGGAGACCTCATCTGTTTGCCAGCATTCTCTGATCAACATCTCTCATGTGTTTCCTATTAAGGCTATGATGTGTCTAGCCATTTTACTTCTCCTGCCCTTTTAAGTGGTGTCAGTCTTTTTGCTTTGCTACTAGTTGCCTTTTATCTCTGCAGTCTCCAATTCTCAGCGCACATCATTACCTAACTCTTGAACTATCTTTTTCTTACTCGCTATGACAAAGCTCAGAGGCCTGTGGCGAGCCCTTGCCAGGATGTAGCTAACGACGCCTGACCGGCCATCAGGAGAGGTGGCTTTCCGTGAAAAACCAGAAACTGCCTGCTTTCACGATCTGGGCTGTGGATATGGGTGTCTGCCAGGCATCTCTGGCGTTGGGCATCGTCTGAGCACAAGATGCTCTGAGCAGATTCCCGCTGGGAGCCCAGCGCAGAAACCTGTGTTCCTCCTGCCCGTGCGAGGCGCCAGCGGATGCTGCGCCCAGGACGGCAGCTGTGGCTGTCTGCGGGCGCCTGATCCTGCCCTCGGTTCCCCAAACTCTGGGGTGTCGGCAATGGCTTTATCGCTCCATGGGCAGCACGTGCGGCTGAGCCTGAGACGCACCTGAAGGATGGTGCTGGAGCCTTCAGGATTTGAAGATCTTGTTTAAAAAGGGAAAACCCCATCAAACGCTGTCCAGTATTGACCAGGGTGTTCCTTACGGCCCCCATGAGCTCCCTTTGCCTGTGACAACTTGCTTGTGAGAATTTGTTTAAGGGGTCTATTTTGGCTAGTCTCTGTGCTTCCATGGTTATTGGTTTTTCTTCCTGGCTTTTCTCTCTCTGGCTGTTTTCCTGCATGGTGCACTGTGTACGGTCACCTTAATGTCTGCCTTATTTATTTGTATTTCACGCTGCATTTAATCCAAAAGTGGATGTCGCTAATGATCCACAGACACCACCACAGAGCACCACATAACCTCAATCTGTAACTAACTATGGATAGTGTTACCCTACACCGTTACTAAGAATAGCTTCTAAATACATAACCAAATCCCAGACTCCAGGGCCTCCATCATCTCGAATGACTGGTAATCTTTGTGTCCCAGCTGTCACAGCCCTTCTAGTGGCATTAGGCTCTGACGCTCTGCCAGGGTCCGTCCCTGAGCTTGCGGAGGGCTGATCCAGGGGACCGGATGCTATCTGGTATCTGCAGGGACAGAATTACTACAGGGCTCATTTGCGGGCGGTGGACACACATTACCCAGCCGCTGTCTCTGCGAGTCCACGGGACAGACCTGCCAGAGAAATCAGCCACTGGCATCCCTGGCTCCCAAAGCAAGGCGAGGCTGGCTAGCCGGTGGCTCGGCAGGGCTGGCTGGTAGCACACCGCGGCAGAGTGGACGCACGTACAGCCCTTCCTGGGGCTGCTGGCCATGACACAACGTCACCTGTCAGCAAGCTGGCAGAAGCAAGCAGAAGGCTCAAAATCATGACTCAGAGTTAAAAGAGCAGCTTTTCCCACGCCCTTCGCAGCAGGCGCTGCGGCACGAGCAGCGTGCTCTCCCGAGTAGGATGGTGTGGCGCTGCGCTATGGCCACCTTACTGCAGCTTTGCTCCCGTCTGTGCGGCTCTCGGCGGGCGCACCCGGCAAGGAGCAAGGTTTGCTCCACGCTGACCCCCAGGCACCCGCACAAGGCTCGTCCCCGTGGGGATTCCCGCTGCCCTCCCGCCGGAGCAGGAGGCCGGGACAGCATTGCCCATGCCGACCAGGCACCGGGGTTCCCTCGCTCCGCTCACTCTCACTCGATGCGGCGCTGCTGGGGACTGGTGGCAACGACAAGCGGCCAAATAAGAAAATTGAATGAAATGTGGTGTGGCCAGTTCAATGGAACACGTACAGCATGGTTCCCTGCCTGAGTAAAACTCCTCAGGATCAGAAGAAATCAAAGCTCTACTTCTCCCCGTGTCCAATTTTCTCTACGAAAAACATTAATAAACGAAAAACTTCCCTGTGAAAGTATCTCTAAAGGTGTATAAAATAAAAGAGTCAGATTACATCTGATCTGTATGACTTGACTGTAAAGTCTTAATCTATGCTGGGCTGTTTTACAGAAAAGTTCCTGGATAGTACTCAGAATCATCTAGAATTCAGCCAAAGCATTTTCTTTTTCCAATTCAAAAAGAAGAAAATCTTCATTAGGGTAATTTCAGCATAAACCCATTATTTTTTTTGACACTAAATTATGAATTAAGAAGTAATTTTAAATCCAAATGCAAAAATATCAGAAGTTTTAGTACTTTTTTCTAAACAAAACCACAAAAATCCAATCAGGACTGACAATTTCCATAACGAAATTAGTTTAAAAAATATTTTCCCAAACCCCCACTTCTGGCATTACTCCTTTCTAACAGCTCTGTTACAAATGTGATGCTCCATTACATAAAACGAAGAGAAAGCCTTCTGTAAGCAAGTCCCTTTTGTGTCTGTACTCACTTCCCCTTGACAAGAGCCAGCACTTTCCGCAGTGTCTGAGCAGCCCTACGCGATGATGAGGATGGAGCTGCTGCTGCAGCTCCCCTGCAGTTCCCGCATGCGGAGCCAATTGCTGCTGCTGCTGTGGGGAAGCTGCACGGGAGCCCTGCAGGCACCTGCCCCACAGCAGCAAAAAGCTGGTGTCACTCTGGGTTGGTAGCAGTTTATTTGCACGCTTTGTTCTGAAAGCAAGGACGTTCCCCTCTGTCCACAGCTGAATGGGAATTCTGCCCCGGTAAATCAGTCACGGCTGAGGCTGGCACCACTTGCCCCCGCAGCAGCTGCGGGCCGTGCTGCACCCGGGGGAGCCGCTGCGGCAGCAGCAGCACTCCAGCGCTCCGCAATACCCAGCTGCTTCCAGGGTCTGTCCCCTGCAGTGACACCTGCAAGAGGACGACCTGTCAAGGCCTCGGCGTTCATGGCCAGGGCTGACACAGCTGTGCCATTGCGCAGAGCGCGGTGAGAAACCCTCCGCACCGGCAGCCCTGCCCGCGGTGGGCACGCCTGGTCGGCCGCTCCGTGCTCTCTGCACACCCCCACGCAGGAGGCTCCCGGACGGGTCCGTAACTACACCGCCCACACGGTCTGTGCCAGCGCTGGCACTCCCAGCTTCCCGAGCCTCCAGAAACCGCATCTGAACACACCCGGAGCACCACGACAATGGCCATCTCACCCAGCGCTGCCTGTGCCCTCCTCGTGAACTTGCCAAGCTCGTGCCTTAAGGAGTCACAGGTACTAAAGTGGTAACTGGAGTAAAAGCACAGAACTGCTTTTGCTCTGGCTGGAAGAAAATCTACTCATTACTCCTTGAAAAAAACCAAAGCGCTCTATTTTTGTAAGAATAAGAGTAAGTGAAGCAGAAGGCAGCGGACAGTCTCTTTGCACGGCTCTGTCTTTGGTGGGCTCTCAGTTTCGCCAGGCACCTGGGCCTGCAAAGCCTCTGGCATTTCTCACAAAATGCCACAGAAAGGGCTGCACAGTGACACCGACAACACTGAGAAATCACAAGACAGTCCTCATTTTTCAAGTGCAAAGTGAGTGATAATTGTTTAAGAATTCAGCCCCGTATGTTGAACCAGAAAGGTGTTCCAGCTCAGTTTTCCAGGGGGTATGAAAAGGATTTCCTGCAGTGTGGTTCGTTCAACTCACTTTTCATAAGCTAGTTTTCAACAACATCATCCAAAAGCCATTAGTTTCATTGTATGTATCATGCAGGGTTATTTAGTAGGTCAGAAGGAAAATTTAAATGGACAGGTGCTTTAAATTACAAGATGGTGGAGGTGGTTAATAAAAAAATACTAGAAAACATTGGTAACCTTATTTCGGGCTTGAAGTGGGTTCTGTAACTGATGGGCAAATGGCTTGGAGAAACACCGAGATCTGTCAGAAGTGGTAGGTTCAAAATGCATTCAGGAAATCAAGCTGCTCCCCAGAGATCAGAGCACAGCGCATGCTTCCCAGACGTTATGCACCTTCAAAACTATTTATTTCCTCTTGGATATTTGCACCGTGGGGACAATTAATTACATGACGCAAATGTCCTATGTGTGTGACACAGAGAGAAACCTCAAAACACTTGTTTTTCTTGTCAGGACCTGAAAGGTGTGAGAACCATGATGGGCTGCCTCCAGGTACACTGCAGCTGACCTGGGGAGAGACCGAATGCGCCGCCGCACTTCTGTGTCTCGGGCTGCACAGGGGCGAGGAAGGAGGAGGAGACTGTGCCGAGCTCGGGGTGCTTCAGCCATGAGCCGCATCCCACCTCCACCCGGCTCGGAGTGCCCAGCCTTGTACCACCAGTGTGTCACGGGTCTCACCATCTAACAAGAATCAAGCAAGGGGCTTCTTGCAGCTGAGCATGTGGTGTGCGCTGGCTGCCAGCGTACCCGGAACCTGGCAAATGACCTCAGCCGCAGCTTAGCGGCCTCCTGCCACTGCCACACGCGCTGATGCAGCGCACGGATGCGGGGCACAGAGCACGGGTACAGCACCCAGCCCTGGGGTCTTTCAGCACTACTGGGGTCACAGCTCGTGCCACCACCTCTTGGCCCCTCGCGCAGAGTTAGCCAGCACCTACGCAAAGGCAGAGCAGGGCCGTGACACGGGGACACGGAGGAGACGGTCACGCGTGCGCATCCAGTCCTACCGCACCGGCACAGGAGGCTGTAATCGCTCAGAAATCCTACCAGTGTAGGAAGCTCAGGAAGAGAGGTACGAGCACAAAAGAGAAAAACACAGGAAGGATTTAACAGGGAGATGAAGAGGATTTAATTGCTTTATACATTGGAGGCTACTTATTGAGACGTCTACTGAAAGATCGGTGCTTGTAATGCATTCGTGTATACAGCCTGCAAGAAGGGCGAGTCTGGTTTGTATAAGCATTCCCCAACATCACCACGTCTTATCTGATTCCTTTGGCTCAGAGATCAGGCTGGAAATCTAATGGGAGTCAACTGCTTTCCAAGATGCTTGATATTTCCTAATTATTCCAGATTGGAAACATGTCAACAGCTAGAGCAGAGATGCTTTAGTATCTATTAATTCCTGGCCAAATTCAGACTGTTCCTCTGTTCTTGAAGCTCAGGGCACAGGAGGCAGGACGAAGGCAATTAAGTTGTAGGAAAAGGCTGCTCAGCACAGCGGGCAGTGACAGGGACCAGGCAGATCCCTGAGGCCGTGACTAGCAGCTGGGACAGCAAAAGCTTTGGGCTGCTCCTCTGCTGCTTTCCACCCTGCCTGGGGCAGCTCAGGACCACGGGGTCCCTCCAGCAGGCACGGGAGGCTTGCAAAAACGCAGCCTCCTGCCACGCACATGCCTGCAGGATGTCCTCAGGCTTCAAATCTAATTCCCTTCTGAGGCTTGAAAGAAAGTTTGTCTTTATTTGTCCACAGTTTGTCTTGCCAGACTGCAGAGACGTTAGCATCTTTAACTAGTTTGGTTGAGGTTGCTCCAACCTGACTGAACTGTGCCCTTCGGCCACCCCAGACCTCGTTAGGATCTGACCTTGAGGCTGGGGAGAGAGGAAATGCACAAAGTCACAGGGAACAACAGGAAATAGAAGGAGCAACCCCCCTGTTTTTTCTGCCTTGGACGCCCTGGTGATGTAGCCTCAGCTGCTGATGTGCAGCCAGTGTCTGGGTAAGAGGACGGGGTTACTGCCTGAGCCCCAGAAAGCGAGGCCGTGTGCTCTGCGCTTCGTTAGCCCACTCATCCTGCGAGACGTGCTCTAGGCAGCGTGACTCGCAGTCACTGGAAATTCCAGCTTTTTTCTTTTTCCTCTCCATCTTCCCCCTGTGTGCATAGTTTGCATGCCAGCAGATGAGCTTCTCTGCCCACATGCTTTTCTGATTGTTTGGTTTGTGGACATGAAAAGATTTAACAACTTGTGCCAAAGCACCATGAAATCTAATGAACTAATTGCTGCAGGTGATGTTTTGGACTTTGGTCTGGAAAATATAGGTATGTGTATGTTTTGCTGTTTTGCTATGGCATAGCATGTCTAGTGTCGTCTCCTTTCTAGCAAGAAATGATGGAAGAATCTATAGCATGCCTTTGTTTCATGCCGTTATACAGACAACACATACTTCAGAAATGGATATTTCATGCTGTCAAAATAACAGACATATCTTGTATCTGAGAAAAAAACATTTTAGTCTCTTATGGTGGGCCAAATCCCTCTGCTACCTGGGCATTTGGGTTCTGATGGCATTGGTGAATCTCTCTGAAATGTGAACATACAGTCTAGTTGTGGGATGCTAAAGCCAGATTGAAATGCACTGCAATATAAGAGGGAAATTACTATGCCATTGAGGATTGTATGGTTTTGTGTAGTAAACACACTTTAAAAGCCAAACTTTGCTTATTTTATCCATACTATAAATCTGTTGGAAAAAAAAAGATATTAAATAGCTGAGACAGGCAGAATTTGGCCTGGAATCTGGGTTTCAAATATGAGTTTTTTAAAATCAAAGGAACAGATACAGTAAAATAAAAGCAGTCTTTTTAAATGAAAGCATAAGACAAAAAAAAATTCTATTGGGTTCCTTCTAATACTGATTGAGACTTCCACTCTTGTTGAAGGAAAAACTGACATGGTCAGTGTTGTCAGTTAACAAACTGCAATCTAGCCTAGAACTGTATTTGCTCATAACGAAGATAGAAAGTGACATTCCTTTGCAACTAATTAACTTTGTGGATAACTTTCCCACCTTAAGGTTTTAAAAATCCTGAAAATAACTTCTGACTACTTCTGCTTCCTCATCTAAACGTACGGGCATGTGTCACATCCTCAGAGATCATCCACTTTACACCAGTAATTCAGTGCCTCTGTGATTACTGAAAGCTTTTAGCTATGCCCATGAAAAAGTGGGCCGCATGCTGTAGTTTTAATGGTATTTCACAGTGTCAGGTGTAACCTGAAGGGCTAATTCCTTTCCAGGAGGTCTCACACACGTGATTTCAGCACAGGGACAGACTGGTGCTGTGCGGGAGGGCAGGCTGCGACCCTCTGCCCGCTCCCCCCCCGGTGCTCGTCCTGCCTGTCCCGCGGCCCTGGGCACCACTTTGCCCCGGGCTGGGAGCCCCCGGCCATCGGGGATGCCTGTGGCAGCAGCAGCCCCAGTGGCTCAGCCGCTGCCTTGCCGACCTCGAAGAGGAGCTGCGCCCCGGGAGCACCCTCTTCACCGGCCAGCCTGGGGCACAGGGGCCTCGGCCCCTTTTTCCCCTCGCTTTTACCCAGTCACACCAGATGCCCCCCCCCCGCCCATCCCTGATCAAAGGGCTTTACCTGCTCTCATGATAGCAGTAAATGAGGCATCACAAACATGGCCAATTATCACAGAATTGGCAATGTCGTTTGGGCAAACTCCAGCACCTGCAGCTGGGGCTGGCCGGGTTGGCCTGTGCCTGTCTCCAGTGCTGACAAATGAGCGAAAACAGGGTGAAAATAAAAGCCGGGATGCCCAAAGGGTCACCCTCTGCTGTGGGTGCTGTCACTGTGCAGAAGGGGAAAAGGGTGACCCCCCACAAATACGGGCTGTGTGGAGAATGGATGGAGAGCAGCCCTGAGGAGAAGCCCTTGGGGGTGTTGGTGGGTGAAAAGCTGTCCATGAGCTGGCAATGTGTGCTGGCAGCCCAGCGAGCCCCCAGTGTCCCGGGCTGCATCCCCAGCAGCGTGGCCAGCAGGGTGAGGGGGGGGATTGTGCCCCTCTGCTGTGCTCTGGGGAGACCCCCCTGCAGTGCTGCCTCCAGCTCGGGGGGTCCCAACAGCAGAAGGACACGGAGCTGTCGGAGCGGGGCCAGAGGAGGCCCCGGAGATGCTGGGAGGGCTGGAGCCCCTCTGCTGGGAGGACAGGCTGGGAGAGTTGGGGGGTTCAGCCTGGAGAAGAGAAGGCTCCGGGGAGACCTCAGAGCCCCTTCCAGTGCCTAAAGGGGCTCCAGGAGAGCTGGGGAGGGACTCTGGATCAGGGAGGGGAGCAATGGGACGAGGGGAGATGGTTTGACACTGAAAGAGGGGAGATTGAGATGAGAAGGACTTCTTTCCTGTGCAGGTGGTGAGCCCCTGGCGCAGGTTGCCCCGAGAAGCTGTGGCTGCCCCATCCCTGGAGGTGTTCAAGGCCAGGTTGGACGGGGCTTGGAGCAACCTGGGAGGGGGGGAGGTGTCCCTGCCCAGGGCAGGGGGTTAGGACTAGATGAGCTTTAAAGTCCCTTCCAACCTAAACCGTTCTAGGATTCCATGAGGACGGACCCAGCGCCGGGATTGCAGCCAGACCTCACCTGCCATCCCGGTCATGCCATGGCAGGAGCAGCTGGACCCTTCCCCCGGACCTGACTCGAGCTAACGAATCCCAACACTGCACACCACAACACCCGCCAAGCTGTGGGTCAGCGAGGGACCGCAGTGACTGCCCAATATCCGCAACTGACACTCGCTGCTCCCGATGGCAGTGAGAAGCTGAGCTTCGAGAGGAGACACCCACGGGGGTGCGTCCCCCCGGCCGCCAGCCCGGCCTCTGAGCACCGGGCACGAGGACATCAGGAGTTTTTCATTAAACTTAGTCTGCAGGAGTAAAACTCAAGAAGATTACACGTAGGCCCAGTACTGCCCTGAGCAGCATCCTGACATGTTTCAGGCTGAACCTAAGCTAACACGGGATCATACATGTGTTTTGAATGTTTTTGGCATTTCTTTAGTGTGCTCGCAGTGTTTGTACTACTAAACCACAGCTTCCTTCTTTGGGGAAAATAAGAAAGGTCAGAGGTATATCTAATAAACACGAGCAGAAACAATTGAGACGCATTTCACGTCCTGCTGGTATGTAACCGAAGCACTTAAGCTACCGGGAAAGTGCAGTTTGAGGATTTGCTCCGGTAGCCGCACAGTTGCCCACCGCCCCCGCTGCCTGCAGCCGCCGGGTCTGCTGGCACGGACGCGCAGCCGAAAACCCACCTTTTCTCCAGCCCTCGTACCCTCGCGGGGCCGCGGCGCGGCCTGCCGGCAGCAGGGCAGCTTCTGTGAGACAGGGATGGGGATGCTGGGAACCAGCCTGTCTGATAAGAAAGCGGATTTTTGGAAACTATTTCCGTTCGGGTTCAATCATGAACAATGAAGCTAAGTCTATGAAGTTTCATATGTTAAAATCTGACACAGGAACATTTAGTATGCAGAAGAGTATAGAAAAACCCCTCAGCCTCTACATTTTCACATGTTTTATCCTCAGAAAAGACAATTTGGACAATCTAGCTTGAGCTTTCACTGTTGCCGATTTCTGCATTGATCTGGATAAGAAATGCTACGCTGGGTGAACCTGTGCCTCATCCAGACTTAAAACCTCCACAGAAGGCAGCATTTGCCCTGCCTTTGGTCATCTGCAGAAAAGCTTAATTACTCTTATTACTGCAGATGAATGCTTTATTCCAGTTTTGTCTTATTGCAGTGCGTTTGGTGTGTTCAGTCTCCTAGCTCTGCAGGCCAGGTAGAAGTTGTTGAAACTTTGGTTTACTAGTTTGGGTTTTTTTTTCTTTGTTGTTAAAACTTTGCATCATTATATTAAAGCTACTGAAAGAAAACATTCAGATTTTAACAAAACTTTACTGTAAGTGAAATAAACAACTAGCATTGCATTTACGTTTTGCATTTTCATGTATCCAGTCTCACTTTTACAGTTCTCCCTTTCCACTCTAGTGTAATAGCCTTAAATAAAAGAAAATAGACGCAAGAGTAGCTGCTATTTCTCTGATTTTTAAAAGCAAGCAAACAACAGAAAAATTATACACACACACCCCTCCAGTTTTCCTCAGGGAAAAGGAAAGAAATGAGACAGAGTCCTCTTTCCATGCCCTTTTTCTAAGTTTCTCTTCCCCTACTAAGAGTTCAAGAAGAAGAAAACAAGTAAAAATACAGTGGAAAAATGAAGTTTTTCTACTTATTTTAATACGAGAGATTAATTCTTAATACAAATTTTGTAGTAATAAAGCCCTATGACAAGATTTATATTTCTACACAAACTTATTTGAAGGTCACATGATGCTCTTAAAGCCAACAACCTTGTTTACTACGGCAAATGCTTAGATGGGAGTTTTTGGCTCAATCTGAATGGTTTTATTCTAAGCAAAGGGCATCCTCTGCTACTGAGCATCCTCTCCTGCCTGGGTGCCTACAAGCCAAGTGGTCTCTGAGTCCTGACATCCTCTACACGCACCGGCGTGGTCCTTCCAGTCCTCGGCAGTGGATGGCAATCCCACGCCTGTCAATGGCATGGGATAGAGAGAGGGCGAAAAGCCGATTTAGAAGTAGGGAGCCGGCACACGAAGCCCTCGCTGGGTGTTCCCCAGCTGGCGCATGGGGTCTGCCCTCTCCTCCCGTGCCCTGGAGCAGCCGAGTGGGGAAGGGGAGCCATCCACCCCCCAAAACCTCTTCCCCTGCCCCCCGGCCTGCCCCAGCAGCAGGGTGGTCTCCTCCCCATCCCGCACACCCTCCAGCTGTCCGTGAGCACAGCCAAGCTGCGCGTGTGCGGGGAGGGTGCTCCACCAACATGGAGGCAGGGGCGGCAGCAGAGCCCCCCCATGCCCTGGGGAAAGGTCCTTCTGCGCGGGGTGCAGGTTCCTCTGCAGAAAGGAGAGGGAAGGGACAGCTGCCCGGGCAGCCCAGCCAAGGAGGGCAGATACCTATCCTGCTGAGAGCGTGCTAGATGGGCGCCTTTATTACACTAGAAAGCAGCTTTTGTACACGGTACCTTGTCTCTCTTATTCCAGTAGTATCGCAACTGTAAAAATCACAGCTATGAAATTTTATATTAGATGGATTAAGAGGAATTCACTTCAGTAAAACTTCATGAGAGCAAATCTTGCCATTTTATGGTGTTTAGGTGTGAATTTTCCGTTCTCTTGACGACTTTTTTCGTGTTCACACCCAGAGCTCAAGCTTGTGCTGTGCTGGCACATGCCATACACCACCAGCCTGTTGTGACCTAGTGCAGAAGCCAACCCTGGGGCAGGTCGAGCCAGCGGAGAACATCACAGGTCCTCCAGGGAGGAATAGCCCAGTCCTCAAATGACCAGTTTTCAATCTGCCTCATTCAAAAAGGCCCCCAAACAGGGAAATCCAGAGCCCTCAGTGTTCGTTTTGTGTATCAAGCTAAAAATAAACCCCAACATTGGAAAGAAGGATCAGGTGAAACCAGTGAATTTTGCCTGGTTTCCATCCAAAACCTCAAAGCCACTCAGGTCGTACCAAAACTCACACAGGTTCACCAAGAGCTCACCTGGTTTCCAGTTTCATTGCCAAAGTTCTGCATAGCTTTACAGGAATATCAATTAAATCCAGAGCGAATCCCTTGTGAAGCCCTAGGTATAATACTTCTATATTCTGCCCTTTTTTGTGCCTATACCCAACTCACTGCCAAATCGAGGCATCTATAAGTATTGGAAACACTTCAGTTATTTAAGAGTACATGCACAGTGGAGAGTCAATTAAAATCACTGACGTGCTTTTTTTTGGTGTTGTGTTTCCATTTGGAAGCAATTCAACTTGAATTCTAGCAAAGCCCTTCAGAGCATATTGAACTGATTTAAGGAGTTTGCATCCAAAAAATCTAAAATTTAAACAATGAGAAAAAGAGGTTAAAAGGCGCATTAATGGTTGTTTATAAATCATGCCCTCAAATGTTAAGAAAACACACTGCCTTCCTTGTTGGCAGGAGGGAAGAAAAGAACGTACAGTAGACGCACAGATGTGGGCAGGGGATTAGGCGAGGTTTCCCCGGTGCCATGGCAAAGGTGCCCAGGCCAAAGGCTGCTGGGGTGGGAGGGTGGGCCAGTGGCCGCGGCCCCAGCCGGGCTGCAGCTCTGGCCGGCTGCACCGGGCGAGCTGGAGCCACGCAAGAGCTCTTGTCGGAGGTGCCGGACCCTGCCATAGCCTGCTGCTGCATCCTCGCCGCTGCGTCCTCGCCGGTCCCTGCCGGGGCTCCCGGCAGCCTCGCTGTGCCAACAGCCTGCTGGGACCCATCTTCAGGGGATACTTCTTTAGAAACAAACCGCTTCTGCTATTCTTTTTTAACATCTCATTTTTAGACTAGTTGGGAGCAAGCTCCACCAAGACAGAGCCTGAATCCAAGGGGATAATATTAGCACACCTGAATGGTGCTTTTTTTTTTTCCTTGCGTGCCCTTACAAAAAATGAAAGGGATCCGCTTTCATCTGTCCGAAAACGACAATTTCCTATGAAAGATCTTTAGCCCTGAGGGTGTTGTGGGTGTCTCTGCCCCTCCCTATCAATATTCTTTTGCCTGCACAAATGGAAAAAATTGGGGCAGCCCCTAGGCTACTAATACTTCTCCAAAGGTTTCTCTCGAAATAAAACAAAAACCAAAAGCATGAAACCCCCCCTAGTGACTGTAGGGAAAATCCAGAGACTTCCCGGAATTGTTCCAAATTCAAATTCCTCTGGGGAAACAGGCCTTGTTTTATAACTGGCACAGGGGCCGGTGGCTCCAAAAGGGGTGGAGGCACACACGGGACAGGACACAGGGGGAGACATGGAATGGAGGGAATTCACCCACAGGCTGCAAAGGAGAGGGAGAAAAGGAGGGAGACGGGAGCGATCACAGACGTGCTCTAGAGCACATGGCGAGCGATCCCTGCGCCTGGGCTCACATCTCCTCCCCGCACCCTCCAGGCGATCACCATCCCCGTGGCCGGAGGGGCTGGGCAGGCACGGGGCCAGCATCCGCTCCGAGAGCCTGAGACCCGCTGCTGCAGGAGAGGTGGATGTGGAGAGCTGCCCTTGTGCTGGGGAAGCAGCAAACGCCCCCAATCCAACAGCTGTCTCGGCACTCTCGCACAATGCCTGCGGTGCTGCTCGCATCCTTGGGAACAAGAGTCCAAGAAGATCTTTTTGATTCCCAAAATGCTCCATGCCAATGTTAGAGGCAGCTTGGAAAATGTTCCTGCGGTTAAATAAGTAAATCCCGTGGCAAGCACGGCAAAGCCTCCATCTCCCACCAGTGCCCTTCGTGCACACAGTTTGCTTACACACGTCAAGGCTGCTGCGGGGTGTGCTGCTGGTGTGTTTTTATTCGTGTGTCCTGCAGAGCTGCATAATTACCTTTCTAACAAAAAGCACCAGTGGAAACTTGAGGCTAACTTGATGCTTGTCTTGCAGGTTCAGTTCTCTCCCTGTTTGTGCAACTACATTTCATTCCACATGAGGACAGACACACAGGGAATCACCCCTGCTTTGGGAAAAGGAGCCCTGCTCCCTCCCGTTGGGCAGCCCTGCTGCGCTCCTGACCCCGGCATCACGCGGGCAGGTCACTGCCTTGGCGCTAATGGCTGGAGCGTGGGTCCAGAACAGCCTTTCATGGCAAAGCATCTCACGGCAAAACTCACAACAGGTACCACCGCCGTCCCCTCAGCTGTCCCCACTCGCTCTGCTGGGCACCGCTGTGCTCCTCGCACCTCTGCCTCCCTCCTGCAGAGCCCTGCAGGCTGCAATGCCCATCGCCCTACTCCCCTCGCTCACCTGCGACTTTGAGACAAACAAGAGTTTCTGGTAAAGGATTTATCAGCCCATCAAGTGCCTTCCTGCCTGGAAGCGGGGTTTGTGTGGAAAGCGCAGCAAGCGCAGGCTTTAGAGGGGTACACTCCTTCACGCTGCACCCAGCTGTGGGCAGGGAGAGCTGTCCTCCCCAGACCCCTCGCCCCAGTGAGGACGGCGGTACCTCCACAGACGGGTGCTTCTAGCGTTAATGACACAGCTGCCGAGACCTCCAAATCCCTCCTGCATGGAGAATGCCATCACCAGAGCAGCCAGGAGGCAGCTGGGCTCCCTCTGTCTGGCTACGGCCCTCCTCTTCCTTTCCATCGTGGTCCTTTACCGTATCTGTGCTTTTCTGCAGCTCCAGCGCTGGAGGAGCGAGTCCTCCCTCCATTACACCTCTTCCCCCTGCGAGGGCACAAGGTCACTCCCAGCACGTGCGCTCAGACAAAGCCCCCTGCCACCCCTCCTGGCGTTCCCTGAGTGCTGCTGGCAGCCCTGCAGTGCCACTCTTTGGGCTTTTCGCCTTTTCAGTCATTGACGATATTATTGAGACTGGGCACAGCCAGGAAGAATTTACCCCCCTGCCCCACTGCCCCACACTCCCCAGGCAGCGGGTGCCGCAGCAGCAGAGTCGCGGGGGCGTGTGGGCATTCGCTCCCGAGAGGAGAAGCCCGGCTCGGGGACAGGCCGGTGGCTCCCAGCGTCGCCGAGGTGCACGCTCGCTGGCTGGACGCTGCTCTCTGCCAAGCCGCGGGGAAAAGCAGATTTCAGCTGTGGGGCCTGCCTGGCAGGCCAGGGCCGCACGCAGAGAGGAGCTGTATAAAGCTGAAGTGGGTTCCTCAGTGCAGTTTAATGGCAAAGGGAAAGCACGTAGGGAAGAAACAAAATAGAAAAGGATTAAGAGCAAAGCAGCGTTAGACACTTAATGCCCCTGTGACATTTGAGAGTCTGTCTGTATGGTCACCCTGCCGGCAGGAGGGGGTCCGAGTCTAACCGCTCAGCAGCAGAAACGTTGCTGAAGAAAACTGAACCAAACTGATATAAAACCGGTAAGAGAAGCACCTGTGCTGGACCCACATGGACCTTCCTCGAGGATATCCTGAACAGACCGAAGCTGTGTACTACACGAGTGTGACTTTGCCACACTTTCTTTGCTCCCGTTTTCTCCCATCCCTTACCTTTCCCTCTACCTATCAGCAAAAGCAGCAGAGACATTTCGCCCCAAACTAATAAAACAGCAATTTGCAAACAGTGCAAATGACACTGTAGCGTCCTACAGGCGCGTGTATCCCACCAGCAGAGCCTCAGAGCTCCAAAGGTCTTGAGAGTGGGATGTTCTGCCTCGGGATGTCACAAACCGGGCTGAGCAACCTGGGCTAGCTGGAACCCGCATTTAACACACCTTAGTGTTCCCCACGCTTTCAGTACTTCGAGTGAGCGTTTACTTTTGCAGACCAGGCTGACAGTCCAGGGGCCAGACACTCGCTAACAGCTCTGTTTACAAAGCAGTTGTGTCATACCCGGGACCAGCAAACCACTGAGAATTCTGCAAGGGAGCTCACTTTGTGGTGGGTTTCCAGGGAAAGTCCTGCAGTCTCTGAACATCAAATGCCCAAGTGGAGCCCTGAAGCCCTCTGTGATTTGGCGTGACAAACAGGGACGGCTACAGAGCCCGCATCGTCCTCTGGTGCTGGGTGATGCTGCTGCGTGTGCGCGACCCTGCCGAGAGGCCGGGGCCATCCCGCTGTGCCAGAGCAGCGATCCACAGCGCGGCTGTGCCTGGTCTAGCGCGGCACAGATCTCGGCACTTGGCTCTTTAATCTGTTCCCCTCCTCCTTGCTGTTATTTATGGCTGTTTAAAGCACCTATTGAGCTCTGTCTGTAAAAGGCCTGGGTGCTTTTTGATCATGCCATGAATCTTTTCCTCGCAGACTTCTCCTGGACCTACGCAGTTTTCCTGAAGAGCTGCACACACTTCTGTTCCTTTCAGAGGAGGAGTCCCAAGTGAGGATTATGGAGCTATAAAAGCGGAAGCGGACTGCTTGGCAGAGCATTCCTTGAGATTTGCCAGCCTAAGCACACAGATGTTTCTCAGATGGGCGAATTTGGAAATGAAGATCTACGTGGCATCTGTCAAAGGGCTAGTGTTTCTGATCTGTGACAAACACTGCGCAGGATCCTGTCTGCCCTGCCAGGCTAACGCTGCACACAGCAGATCTACCCATCACTGAAGCTAATCCCGAGTAATTTATTAATCTTCTTGTGCGCACTCGTTTGTACCTCATAATTCTCTTGTCCATAATGAAAAATTATCTCTTGTTGCAGTTGTCCTTCCAGAGCCAAGGAGAGCTGCAGCAAAGGCACCCCAATGCTTTTTGGATGGTGGACCACCCCTTAACTACGTTTGCCACAGGAGTCCTCAAATGTGCCTGCAAACCCCCTGGGGGGGGGGTGTGTGTGTCCGGATTGTAACTGCAATTTCTTGCCAATTATCTTCTTCAAGGAGCGGATCAGCGCAGAAGTGAGCTGCTGCCCTGTCTGCCACCGCCGCGGGGCAGCACGCGGGCAGCACGCCCCGGCGCAGGCTGCTGCAGGAGACGGAGCTTGTCGGTCTCCTACCAGTCCCAAAATTTGTTCCTCCCAACGGCCTCTGCCTTGGTGAGAACTGCACTTTAACCTCAAACAACTCAAGTGGTGGCCGCGCTCGGGGCTCACAGCCATCGCTGCTCGGGGCTGGGCTGGTGTTCAGGGTGCAGTGCAAGGGCAAAACTGGCACAGCTGCAAAAACCCTGCGCTGGACCCATCGTAGCGCTTCCCCTTCATCCCAGCACTGCCGAGAGGCCCCGCAAGCCCACCCGCCTGCTCGCTGGGGTCTGCAAGGAGCTTCCATCTGCGCCCAGAGCCGGCTCGCCCTGGGTGGAGGACACCACCTCCTGCTGCAGATGGGCCTGCGGCGCTTCACCTCTCACAAGCACAAGCGATGGCAAAGCTGCTGTGGCAGCGCTCGCTCCGACAGACGGCAGAAGTTGCCTGATCTGAGCAGGGGCAAGCGATAGATGGGGGCAGAGAAGATGAAAAGGATATACAAACACCAGAACACATTTGCTCATCGTGAATCCCGAATCATAATTCTTCACTTCGGAGTATGCAATAAAAATCCAGCTGCAAAGTGCTTACAGTTGTTGTAATATTCTGTAAATCACGAAAGAAAGAGAAAAGAATTAGGCTACAGGTTTCTGAGGAGTTATGAATAATGGATTGTCAGCCTCAGTTCAGACCCATGCTAAAAATCTTTTTAACTAATGCATTAACTCTTTCACTGCCACTGCAGATGAAAGCGTTAGGGTCACAAGATGTTACAATTCCAACATCCTGCTCCAATTCATCCAGATATATTGTAGGTGCCTGTTGGACCCAACTCCCCTCCCTGCAGAGTGAGATTTCACATTCAAAGCCGCTGAGAGTGTTAATTAATCATTAGAGTATTGCAGAAAACACAGGGAACTCACGTGTCTACACAAAACTCTGCCAAAAGTCATCAAATGAAGAAGGCATGAAAAAGGTAAAGGGATTACTGGTAATCCCTCATAATGATACTCATGGCAGCAACACGGCTATGAGTATAGAGGTTAAAAATTATATATAATCATCTACAATTGTCATTCAATGCCTTTTCCTCAACCAGTGCTGCCACAGGACTCCTTGGGCTCCTGCGGTACGCTCTGAGTTGTCTTTACATCTCCTGCGGAGATAAATGCCCACAAGCAAGAGCATCCCAGTCCTGCCCACTGCCCCCTGTCCCGCGCCCCGCCGGGTGAGCTCCGGCGCAGCCCCGTACGATGCAGCTGTACCAGCAGTGGGCACGTCTCCGCCTTTGCTGGGCTAAAGCTGGAGCAGATCCCCCACCCCGCGTGCTCAGTCCTGCGCTCCTGGCTGCAGCAGGACAGAGTGCTCTTTATTTAATGACTTAATATTGTTCCTCGGCTCTGCTGCTTGGACCCACTTCACAGGGGCTTCCGTGGTTTTACCTCCACCCTTCAGAGTGCGACGTTCCTTGCGAGTTTGCAGTGAGGACAGAGGTGTGTGGCACACAGAGGGATGGGGCTTGCTGCTCTGAATAGCGCACGGAGAATGCGGCTGGTTCAGGCGCGAGCTCAGTAACGCAGAGGCTTTGCAGAGGAGGTGAAGTGACACGAAACACATCGCGCTCATTCAGCCACGTTGCACTTTCCCCTGGGGTTGCTGCCCCCTCGCTGCCCCCCCCTCTGTGGCCAGGGCACCCCCAAAGCCCCTTTCTGGCCGGGAGGGAGCGGTGCCCGGCCGGACGCAAGCGAGAGGCTCGGGAAGCGGGTGCTGGGGCCAACAGGAACTTCCAGCAGCAGGACAGCAGATGGGGGCTTTCTGCGGTGACCTTGCCTGGCTCCTTGTTTCTCACTGCTGGAAACCTCATCAGACTCCGAGCGTCGCTGAGCGCTGGTGTCCTGCGCTGGAGAACCTGCCTGTTCCCTCCTGGAAGCCAACAGGCGGTAGAGCAGCCCTGCGAGCAGGGGGAGCAGGCAGGCCCGCTGCCAGGCACGCATACCAGACAGCACGTCTGACCTCAGGAATATTGATTAATATGAGGACATGACTGTCTGCAGAACGTCTAGAGAAGTGCAGCACTGCATTTCATACAGAAACATTTAAAAAAAAGGCACAAATCCATCTGTGAGCCTACCAAGGCACACGCTGTGCCCAGTCCCTTCCCCAGCAGCGCGGTGCTGGCGGCTGGAAGCCGCTTCCCCTGACACCGAGCGCTCCGGCGGCCTCTGCTCCAGCACCTGCCTTCAGCTGTGCCAGTAAATGCACGAAATATTACAATAGCATATTGGTAACAGTAGATAATGATGTTTCGACCTCATACGCTCTTTGATCTGGGGATAACAAACGTTTACAAACAGGATTTAGTGAGGAACAGACCCTCCAGTGCCAACTGCCTCTGCTCTGCTCTAGACCAAGCAACCCTGCCACAGTATTTCTTATTTCTACCTCTGACCTGCTGGACTCCGTTCCGCAAGTGTTACAGCCAACTACAGTTAAATGCTGCAGACAGACGTGGCCGGTGAGGAGGGATGCTCACTGCCCAGTGCTATGGCAGACAGCTCGAAAGGCCGTCCCCGCTGGGGGGGTCACACAGGACATTCGTTTGCCCTCTCCAGCCACAGGGAGAGCTGCACGAGGGAGCAATGATTCAAGCTGAATGTCTGTCCCTGGTGCTGAGTATAAAGTAATTTCTGATTTCTGAGTAGTACTTGCACTGCCAATGTAAAGGCAGCTTTGGAAGCAACTGCTTGGGCTGTCAGTAAGGGCTTTGACCACTACGGCTCGGCTCGGTAATGTCACACCTCTCACCTGCACGCTCCAGCTGACAGCGCCACCTCTCCTGGTACAACTCTCCGCAGTGTGGCAAGGGAGCAAAATTCTAGAGTCTTGCTCTCGCTGCTAGAACAGGGGTCCCAGCACAGGGGTAAACTCATTAACTGGGCAGGGTGACAAATCCTGACTTGTGCTGCAATTGCTTTCAGGCGGTTTGCATCTCAGCAGCATCAGCAACGCGACAGCTCCCCGTGCCAGACGAGCTCCGCGGAGCGGTAAAGCCGTTCCCACCAAAGTACCGAAAGGGGAAAACGTCTTCAAACTTCTGCCTAGCAGAAATTCCCAAGAGCACGTTGTAGAAGAACTCGTG
>VZSZ01009730.1:646501-674805 GCA_013398815.1 Ibidorhyncha struthersii | reverse complement strand
AAGAAGTTGCCGTTTCTTTCCCCAAATCCTTCCCGGCGCTGTGGGTTCCTCCGGGCAGGCGGAGCCCCGGGACGGGGTGCGAAAAGGGGCTGCGAATGGGCGATGAGCAGCGCGGGATGATTCCCCACAGCAAAATGCAAAAATCATGGTAAATCAAAGACAAAACCTAAGACCACCCAAAATGAAGGTGCACGGAAAACGTTCAGTTCGTTTGTGTTTAAGGCAGTATTTCCTTCCCTCGCAGGTTTCCAGGTAGTGACAGATGAGCAGCACGCAGGGAGATTCACGCCTGCTCAAATCTTGCCTCTCTCCTTATCCCTTCGTGGCTTTTGCAGCCTCAGAAGACCACCTCTAACGAGCCGCAGGATGCGTGTTATCACACAGAGCAGCGCCCTCTGTCACACCAGGAATCAGCACACGGTTTGTGGGAGGGCGTCAGGCTCTCGCAGGTTCCACTGTGGCCCGGCCGTGGTCCACGCTGCGTAACTGGCTGGAGGCGGCAGGTCCGTGGGTGCCTCGAGCAGCAGAGGGGTCAGCAGGGACGGGTGCCCCGGGCAGGAGCTCACGCTGCCGGCAGCGCAGAGCAGGAACGGCCCTGGCAGCGAGCGAGGTCTGCCCTGCTTCGACCGGCGGTGGGGCTGGCTGGAGTGTGCGGCTCACACAGGCTGAGGGGCTACGGAGCCGGGGCACCCCGGCACCTCTTCTTGGGAAGTGCATCGTGCACGATTACGTATCTGCCTTAGCACCCTGACTCACTGCAGGGTCTTGGCCCCAGACCACCCCTCACCACAAGTGAAAATTTGTCTCTCTTGGGATGGACAAAGGAATGAGAAAAATAAAGTACCCTGCCACTTATTGTGCATTTAGCACAGCTGGCAAGGCCTCAACTCCTGGGCACGAGCCTTCCTGGAAATGGGTGGATGCAGATGGGAGCACCACCACGCAGGTCTTGAGGTTCATGATGTTCTTTGATGCCACATTTCCCGCCCTCCCCTGGTCTGTGCAGGCCTCCTTCCACCAGCCATTGAAACTTATTCATGGCAGGAGATGCTTGGCATTCAGGCGCTCACCTGTCTCAGAAGAGTTATTTGGTGCCACAACAGATGGACAGAGGTTGGCGAGCACTGAACAGAGGACTCGAGGGGACCTGGCACACATTTCTCTGGTCTCTGACGTTCCACATTGGCCTTTAGCTTTAGTTACCGTGAACAAAATCAGACACGAACAAAGTCTCCTCCTCCTGTCCTCATCCACTGAAGCACAAGTGTTAACATCCTTCCTCGTGCGCTGGTCCTAGACATCATCTTGCATGTGTCCCAGTGCTGTCTGAGCTGGGCCAGTGTGGACCACCAGTCCAGCTCACACTTTCTCCTTTTGGGTGTCTGCTGCCCTGTGAAGCCCTGCCCAGCCCAGGGCAGCCCAGCCCCGAGCCCGGCATGGTGTCACCAGGGTATAGGAATCCATGCCTCTTCCTCTGGGAGACTACTGCATCGCCAAAGAGCACTTCTGCTTTGGGAAGGGGCCATGCGCTGCCTGTGACACAGGGCAATGACACACGAGGTCAGAGGAACCTTTAACAAACTGAACGCTGCCCAGGCGGTGGGCTAACTGGTCCAGCCAGAGTTCACCTCCAGTGCGGCCCCCGCTGAACCTGCAAAGTGCAGCAGAACCCTGCAGCAGCCGCCAGCAGCAGCGCTCAGGACCGGGTACTGCATCAAGCAATCTAACAGGCAACATATATAATTGTTATTATTATTTATATGGTGTCAGAGGCACACATGCCACTTCACAGATTAATAAAATGAAATCTCTCACTGCTGTGGTTTGCAAGTGCAGAGATTCTGCAGTGGGAACCAGTAGGAATTATTCCGATAGTTGATACAGGAGAAGGTGGAAACACGTTATATCTGCAGCATCCTCTACTGCTGCTGAAATGATTTTCCTGTCTCTAGGTACAGAAATGTTCTAAGCCATTGTTCCCTGCAAATGCATCTGTTAGTGAGCATCTACGAACAGTTACCCCTGCGGCTGCATGAGTTCAGTGGCACTGGGACCCTCCCTGAGCCGGACTGGGGCGAGTCCAGCACCCATAAGGGCCAAGACAACTCTCACTGCTTGTGCGGGGCAGAGGCGGCATTTCAGACTGGAGGTCAGCAGCTAATGCAGCACTCCCGGGAACATCAGACATGCAAACCCAAACCGATAAGATACTTGAAAATAAACCCTGCAAATGTCAGCAGCTGACTGTGCAGAGTCTAATCCAGTCCGGCTCTTAATTTCTGAGTGACTCATTGGTCATTCTTATTCATTGTGATGTTCATTAGTACCTGGGGAATTCGTTACTAAACACATACAGGTTACCTGCATCGTAGCTACTGGAAGAAACAGGCACTTCTGTCCTCAGTTATATTTTACAACTGTAATGACATCAGTAAAAAGCATTTTTGGATCGGATTTAAAACTGAAAAGTCAAGGCAAAGCTTAGATGCCACAGTTGCGAGGAACTGCCACGAATACTTTCAGCAGAGCTGGATATTAAAACCTGTGAGCTTGTTTGGTCAGAGTAAAGTAATAAACCACTATGTTCAATCACATTGGAATGCAAAGGCTGCAGCGAGCGTGGTGATGCCTCTGCGCTGCCATGCCCTTTCCAGTGGCTGCTTCACGCAAACTTTTCAGCAAAAAATCTGAAGGAAAAGTAAATTCTGATGCAGAGAACACACAAAACAATACTGCAAAGAGCAGCAATGACCAAAAACTAATCATCGTGACACTTCGGCATGTATGACCGAAAAACAAGAGACCTGTTGCTGAGAGGCAAAGGGCAGCTGGGCTAAATTAGCTGAGCAAGTTTGAGTCTGGATAGTGTCATTAGGAGAAAAGCAGAACTATGCCATAAACTCTAATGAATGCATTAATGGATGGCTTGTGCCTCTCAAAAGGGGAAAAAACGGTTTAAATAAAGTTATTAACACAGCCCACCTGTGTTTGGCTCTTGGACTATGTTGTTTAAATAGCCCATTAACTCTTGGAGTAACTAATCTTGAAAGTGAATATAGCCTTTCTGAAGTAGACATTTAACTACATTCATATAATTCAATTAGATTGAGCATTCTTAGTCCAAAGCCAGTATTCTATGCTTTCATCTCTAATAATGGTGCACAGACAAGCTTTGTTAATATGGTGTTAAAAAAAGAATTTGCATTTGTAATGGTAACCAAAAATAAATTGCTGGACTGAACCCTAAGATATAACATGTAATTTAAGTGGTATGAGTTAGCGTTATTATAGTAATACAAAATTAAAAGGTTGTATTTAATTTTAAATTCAGTATTACAGGAGTGAGCTGAGTTTTATGGCTCTGCCTTAAATTCACAAGAGAATATTAATGATTTTTTAAAANAAGGAAGAAGAAAAACAAGTCACGGCCTGAACAAGTTCATCCAGTTAATAAATAGTTAAAGCAAATTCATTAGGAAACAGGAATTTTATAGATTTAGTTAAAGGTTTCTTCCTATTTATGTCACTGAGAAATGATAAAATTCCTTTTATCACTCTACAACTTGTTAATGTTTTACCCCAGGACCACTTCATCTGTAATAAACATCTTAACAAAATATGCATCCCTAGGGAGGAACCGTTAATTTCCTTAAGGCCTCACACATGTAATAGGTTTTTATTGCATGCAGGTGCTTTGTGAAATTGCATTGACTTGTAATAAACGTCCAGTAAAGAGCAGGTAGCACCTAAAAGGGGGAAGTGTTTGTGCACCTGTCTGAGGGGAGACTTAGCACACCCTAATCCTCCACGGGCTGCTTCGGCTGCGCGTAGGCACATCACCGAGCCTCACCTTCTAGGGCGTCTGCTGCCTCTAATCACGGCAAGGTAAATGCTTGGATTTTTACAGTTGTGTTTAACCAGCTTAACAAATAAATGCTAGGTGAATTTAATAGATATTCAAATATATTTATTGCTGCTTTGGCTAAAATTGCAGCATAAATTACAACCAAACAAACACACTCTAAAGGACAGGGAAAATAATGCATGGCAGACTTTCCTTTTCTTTTGTAGGAAGTTATCTGTGTAAGACTCTTCGTGGAATTAATATACTTAAGTAATCTGTTTAGAATTGAGTATAAAGAAAGTTCACCGTAATTCTTACCAGTAATAACATACCTTAGGTGTTTCAATGAGGATAGCTTTGCCTCAAGTGTTTAATTTTGAAAGTTTATTTTTTAAAGACCATTTGAACAAAGATGTATCTATAGTTTTCCATGGAGGCTTATTGAAGAGGACTATTTTGCTCGTCACAGTAATTACTGGGAATGAAAACTCTGTGTTTCAAGAGAAGCCCCGTCTAGCATCAGCATCGCACACAGATGTCGAAGCTCTCTGTTGTTCAAGGAATTGCTTTGCCGATTCTCCGTGTTCTGCCGAACACTGGCAATACCTGCGAGCAAAGAATCGCTGCCCCTCCTGGGGGAACGCGGTAGGTACGTCTGAAGGACAACGTTTGCAGAAACTAGAGAGTTAATGTTCTGTGTCGCCGTTTGGGGCAATACTGCAGAGTTTGTAACTTTGAGGAATTTCTGAGTTTAGTTACAAAGACCAGAACTTACAAAAGTTCTTCCGTAAAACCATTGCATATTTCCTTCCTCTCCCCCCCGCTTTGTTTTTCTCCCTTTCTAAATACTGTTTCCCAGTGAAGGGGTATCAAGGCAAAATTGCAGCTAGAAGCCAAATAGGTGGTTCTGGAGATCTTGAGTAGCTCAGGTTAGAAATCTTTGGGATGAGATTGGATCAAATGCCTTGCTCTGCGACTGCCCAGGCTTCGGCCACGACGGCACCAGGAGCAGCTCGCTCAGGGCAGCGGTGCAGTCGCTCCACCGCCCCTTGGGGAAGCACAGGGCAGGCTTTTTCAAAAGCTCTGTGACGCTTAAAAATCCAAGTTTACTTAAAATTTTTACCCAAGTGCATAGGAGTCCCTTCAACGGGACTATCACTAAAACACCTAAGATGCTTTTTCATTTCACATCTTTAAATTTTTGAAATCTGTCACCATATGCAAGATTAAGAACTGAAGTGTTTTGACTAGCCCAGACAAAAGGACATGCACTCGATAGTCCAAAGCATCACCCGAAATATTTATTAAAGACTGAAGCACTTAAAGTCAGCAGAAGTCTATAAGAATCTGAGAAGGATTTAAGATGTGTGTTTAATTAAAAAAAATTATTTGCTTTTCACCAACACCTTCCTGAACCGGGTACATAATGTAAAACCTCAGCTGTGATGTTATTGAAGTCAAGAATAACAACAAGCAAATATACTAAAAAGAATCTTGACTTTTTGGGGAGGGAAAATGTAAATAGTGAGTTATAAGAAAACTATTCCGGTCAAAGTGAGGAAAAGAGACAAATTTAGAGTCCTATGTGAGTAAATAAATAGTAGGAAAAAAAGGACCGAATAAAAAAATTTAAGAGCAAAGACTAAGATGGTGAATGCTGAAGAAAATCTCCCCGAATTTAAAAGGCAGAGGAAAAAGAAACAATAAGTAACCTCACACCTGAGCTAAGATGGCAAAGAAATAAATAGCCCTGCAAAAATCAGGAAAGCACTTAAAGACATAAGTCACTCGTGCGCAGCCCCATTAAGCCCGAAGGGGCTGCGCGCACACAGAGGGCTCTGCCAGAGCCAGCCCTGGGCCCTGACCCCGGCGAGACACCACATGCCCAAGAAGGCTGATGAATTATACGCACGGCATCTACGGGGGCTCATTAGAAAATATTGCGCCGGGCTGCGGAGGCGGGAGGAGGTCCTGGTGTGCGGGGGTGGTATGGGAGAGCGCCCGGGGGGACGCTGCGGGGGTGCCCAGAGGCTTCGGGGGTCTCCTGCAGCGGGTGATGCCGGGGACGGGGCCACGGGAAGGAGCACGAGGGCTGTTCTCTCTGCACCCCGCCATGTGTGGGGCACTGCTCCTGTCCCGCCTCGGCCAGGCCGGGTGGGGAGAGCCAACAAAGACAGATTTTGGGGGCTTTTAGCCAGGAAAACCCACCAGTGTTAGTGACGGGGATGGGGAAGGGGCAGCCGACACACACATCCCTGTGCCGGCAGTCTCAGCCCGTCCTGGGAGAGGATGGGGGGTGGGGGCTGCGCGGTGGAGCAGCGGGTGCTGGGGGGACCCTGCTGCCCCCAGCCCGGATGGCAGAGAGGAGAGAACGACTGCCAGGACCACGGCCGTGATCAGCGGGTGCCCAGTCTGGGCACAACAGGAGAGAGTGACACAGACGGGGACCCCCGTCCCCTCGGGCAGGAGCTGGAGGACAGCGTGGCAAGCAGCAGAGCTCACTGCCTTCCTCTTCCTCGCAGGCTTCCCGCGAGCCCCGCTCAGCCCCAGCCATGTCCTGTGCTGAGGCCCGGCCTCGCGTGCTGAACCACAAATAGGCCAGCAGGACCTAATGATGGAAGGAGAAGAGCTTATACTTGTCAGCAGGCAGCATTTGGGCAGTTTTTCCCCTGAAAATGGCCATGCTTGCACGGCTCCTGGAGGTGTCCCCAGGCGGTGCCGTGCCGGGGGCTGCACTGCGCATGGGCACAGGGTGAGCATCCCCCGCGGGCACTGCGCAAGCCGTGGGCCACCGGCGCCCGTCCTGCAGGAAAACCCTCTCCCGCACGCAGCCCCAGCCAGAGGAGCGGGCAGCCGGGCCCGAGCGCGGCTCTCTGGGAGCACGGTGTGATGCAGACGGGGGTGCCAGCGCCGACAGCCCCTCTGGACAGCCCTGGCCAAGGCACAAGCTTGGGCGGGTAGAAACAAGGAGCTGCCACCACGAGCTGTTTTCCGTGGTTTCTGGTGAGAAAGACCCCCGTTGTGCTGGCTGCCCGGCTCAAGCCCACCTCCTTTCCCTCCCCCAGATGTCGTACAAAGCCACTGGCACTGGAACAGGTCGTGGCTGTCACAGCAAAGCGATGCTGCGGCCCCCACGGCTCGGTGCAGGAGAAGGGCAGAGGTGCCAGGGTCGATGGTGCCGTGTGGGACGGGGCCGAGAGCCGCAACGCACGTTTCCCGTGGCTCTGACCGAGCTGCTTTTTAAAGGGGTCAAATAGTAGGAATGATCGTCTTCAAAGAGAGGATTTATAGACGCTGCCGGGTCCCAGGCTTCGCCCGGCAGAGCTCTAAGCAGCCGGGCACACTTCCTTGGCTCGTTATCTCAACGCTGCATCGCGTGGGGCTGCCCCGAGAGCTGCAATCCCGGAATCCCCATGGTTGCAGTTTCAAATAGTCCCTCAGAAAAGCTTGACACAGCATCTTAATTTTTCAAAGAAAAAAAAAACCCAAACAACAAAAGCAAAACCGTCAGCCCCTTCAGTACTAAGGAAAAAAAAATAGAGACAGAAGTCGCAGAGGCAAATGTAATTAGGAAACATATGAGAAGATTCAAAAAAGTTCAAAAGAATATGAGAAAGGAAATGTATAAAAAGTAAATAAAACACATTGTTTAAAAATGTTTCATATTAGACTTCCCCTATAAACGTTTTACTTTTTATTTTATAGATTTCATGCTATTCTAATCAACTTTATTTTTGTAACTTCACAACTGAAACTGCAAACCTTACAGCCTGTTTTCACATTTCTGGTGTGTCCTGTCAGTCTTTTATATCTCTCTAGATGGGGGGAAAATAAAGTCAATGAAGTGAGCCAAAAAATTCTAATTTCAAAACTTTTATAGAAATTTCTCCTGAAGAAACTCAGGCACCACATCATGGAAAGATCATAAAGATCTGGTGAAAACAGTTCCAACTCCCAGACAAATCAAAGACTAAATAGTTTACTATTGCTTATGAGGAGTATGTAAACTTGTAAAGGATATTAATGAAGGTGTAAACTCTTACTGAGGAAAAACAAATCTTTGCTGTAGAGGACTGGGGTATTAAATAAAGCAAACACAACACCTCATCTGCCATGCCTTAAACTGCGCCAGAACATTGGAATTAGAGAAGCCAGGTGATCTAAAAAACAATTTAGAGATGCAAGGCTTTTGCTGGCCTGCAGTCATCTGGATGAAGGTTCCATCTCATCTTTACAATCAAAGAGTTAACTCTGATGTCCCAGCACACAAATAAGTAAATGTGGGATAATTAGGAAACAAATTCTGCAAACATCTTGAAAGGGGCTGGAGACCTTTGATCTTTATAGAAAAGAAAACATTACAATACAGTCTAGCTTTTGGGGTCTGCACACATTTTATACCAAGGCAGAGGATGGTATCTTTCTTAAAAATCAAGTAACACCTAATTCCATCATACCCTAATTATCTTAACTGATTTCATATGTCTAAAGGTATTTCACCAAAAGATTAGAGTAGAAAGAGGGACTGACAAAATAATTAAATATGCAATTTGCCAAGCTTGGGCAATATGGCTTTGAAATCACCTTTTCAGGAAGTTTTACAGCTTGTTCATTGACATATATATTGCAGCCTTCAGATTCTTATTTAAGCTCTTTTGATTACTTTAATGGATTAATACCCGAGTACCATCAATGTAAAGTCTAATACTCAAGACTGTTTCTAATTTGCCAAAAGTTGCATTAGTTTCCTTTTGGTGTTATGATAAGAAAAAAAAATAATCTGTATCTTGATACTTTGTTTTTTTTTTTTAATCATAAAATTCCTTCTTCTAAAATAGTTCTGTGAATAGAGAAATAGGTCTGTATCCAGTGTCCTTTTGGGTTACATGAAGCGCTTATGTGTTTTCTAAGGTTTTGGTGACCTAACCAACATACACACAACCTTCAACAGCACGGGGGCCGGTGTGTCTTACCAGAAGAGTGCAGAATTACCACTNAAGTGTAATGTATTCATGTCTGGAGCCTTCCCCACTGCACCATTTTATGGGGTACGCAAACTGGGGCTGGCGTGGCAGCACCTGCCCCGGTGGCCCCAGCAGAGGTGTCCAGCTCCAGCGGCATCATCCACTCTCCCCTCCTGCCCTGAGGATGCTCTCGCCTCTGGAGCCACCACAGCTGCAGGAACAGCTCTAGCCGTGCATCCCCAGCACGGACAACACCAGGGTGGGAAGACAGCCTGGCCGCGTTCCCAGGTCTTTCTTCCAGCCCTACACAGGGAGGACATTTCTATGCTCACAGGAGTAACAACATTCTTACTTCTTTCTCCTGCTCCGCATCTTTTATGATGCAAGGTGTGCAGGAAAACTTTCCACCTAAAGTCTGTGACCTGCTAATGGGAATCATGAAAGCAACCACCAGAGAACTCTTGCTTTGACATCTGACCAAGTTTCCAACACTGGCCAGGAACAAACGCCCGAAGCAGAGCGGTGCGTCCCACGGATGCTCCTCCGACACTCCGTGGCCGAGGAGTTTCCCGAGACATGAGTAGTTTCTGCATCTAGCAGCCCTCCATGAACTTCTTCCCTCCCAGCTCTCATCACAACCCATGGTAACGCATTTCACAGTGTAACGACATGCTGTGTGAAGAACCACCTTCCTTCTCTTGTTTTACACAGCTCACCACAGAAGCAGCTAACTTGTGCTATGCATAAATACATACGCACACGGCTCATCTGGCTTCCTGCTCTTTAGGGAGCCAGGTGTGGATCTTTCACTCAGGTGAAATATAGGAGGAACATTGCTGAAGTTGAGATGTTTTAAAAAATAAAACGAAAGTACATATCCGAAGAGTTAACTGAGTTGGCCATGGACACCCAGAAGCATCACTACTCAAGTGCAATTCAAGCATGAACAAAGCAAACGGTTGTGTAGGGAAAGGCTCAAACACATGAAGCTTTAAAGCTCACTTTTCCTTACCCAGTTCAGTTTCCTTACCCTGCTGAGGTTTCTTGCTCTGCTCTGTGCAGAGACAGCCAACCACCCAAACCTCCTTGGAAACAAGCCTTCTCCTTCTAACACCTGTTTGACAAACCCTCGGGGCTACTCAGTCACTGGCCGCACACACGGTAAGCATTGGTACGGCCAAGGCCCGTGCAGCCAGGGCTGACCGGGCTTCTGCTCCCGCAGCACGCACCGCCTCTATGGGTCGGTTCAAGTTTTGTGAAACCGAAAGGAAAGACAAGCTTTAAATGTTTAAATAGGAAAAAATTCAAGTATAGAAGCACAGAAGACTGTATACCAGAAAGGGGAAACATCTTCAGCCATTTCTCTGGAAGCCGACACACATTCTTTAATGAAGAACAGTTTTTCCTTGAGATTTAACAGTCTAACCCAAACCAGCATGGCCTTTGCCTCTTCCTGAAGAATTCCAGCCTAATTATAAACTTCCTCTGAAAGATGAAAAAATATAGCTGATACTCACAGTTTGGAAGAAGATACAGCCAGCAGTAACCCTAACGTGGCCATTCTGCAAATGGCTGCTAATTGGCTCCACACCTGGAAGCGATGATGAGAACGGCCTCCCAGCCCTCCCCGCAGAGCGGAGCTCCCTGTCACGTCCCTCCTGTCCCTCGCACCTGGCTACCTTTCTTTGCCTGTGGTCACACCGGCTCCAGTGGGACTCCCGTGTGCGTGGCGTGCCAGTGCCCTTCGTCCTCCTCCGCAAACAGACCCAGCTCGGGATTGCTGGGGTTGTTTTCCTACTGACTTTTTTCAGGTTTATTATTTCTCTGTTACACATTATCATTTGAAGCCATCAGAAATGACCCAGGATAGAGAAAGGGCACTTGCTGACCACAAACACGTGTGCAATGTTCCCAGCCAGCAGGCTGGCTGTGGGTTACTTGAAGGTCTCGGAGCACAGGGTGGAGAAATGGGAGAAATGCTGCTGGACCCGGGTCCCCGCTGCCCACAGGACGCCGCTCTCCCCGCTGAGGAGGCAGCAGGTCCCCAGGGCAAGCGCTGACCCGGCTTCTCCCTGTCCAGGGCGGAGGAGCGGGGCTGCCGGCTGAGCTGGGGCGCCTTCCCTGGGGGTCCTGCCCAGGCTCATCCTCCTGCCCCTGCTGCGTGCGGGCGGGAGGAGTCCGGCCGAGGCCACAGGCCGAGATGCCCCGCGTGGGGGCTCTGGGGTGGTTCGCCTGCGCCTCTCGGGCCGAGTCCCCGTCACGGGGCAGCCCGAGTCCGGGCGGCAGGAGCAGCGCTGCCTCCACGGCACTGCATGCCACAAAGCCCCGCCATCGCCGCGCAGCGCATGGGGAGCACGGGCTGCCAACAAAGATTCCTGCCTTCACCGGCAGCACCGGGGAGCGTGCAGAGGGCTGGGAAAGCAGGAGAAGAATAGTGCTGCTTTGATGCTGGGACATAGTTCAGGGTCTGTTTGTTTATTAGTGTCCATAAAGTTTCGCCAAGTGACACATGTTGGGATTAAAAATATAGGTAATGTCAGAAATGTTCCCTGGAAGCCACAGTTCAGCAGATGCCTTTAAAAATAACGAATTGAACCACAACTGAGAGACACCAAACTGACCCAATCCCTTCTGTCTTTAAAATCATGTACATACACTATATTTCAGGGTCAATTTATCACAACATGCCCCTTCCTCACTGGTGCATAGCAAAAGGGAGTGCACAGACATATTTATAGCAGTCACTGCTTATCAGATGGTATAAATATGTCCGTGCTAAAGTAAATCAAGAGGTGGATGTGAAGCTCAGCGACCCACAGCGAGAAGGAAGTGTTGATGGCCATCGGGAGCATGGAGTCCCCTGCGGACATGGGGCAGGCTGTGCGCCCTCCGCGCAGAGGCGGGTTCCCCGTGGGGAGGGCCCGTCGGGGTGTGGAACGCCGGGCACTGCGGTGGGGATTTGCCTTTTTGTTTTCTTTCATACTTGCACCAAGGAGCAGATGGAGAGGATTAAGAGGTGCCTTCTGTGTATTCCCTTTCTCTGATCATCCCTCTGTAGCTGTTTACCTAATTGTATTTTGGATATAAGGAAGCTCCCCGAGACAAGGGTTTGTCTCGGTTTATCCTAGTCAGCTCCTGGACCTGCCTCCTCTGATATTAGTGGTAAGGCATTGTTAAGGCATGTCATGCTCCTCTGCTGAACTACAGAAATAATAAAGGGTTTTCCTAAACTTTTAGCTATTACCAATTTACTCTAATCTCATTAGCACTGTTGTCCAAATTCTAAACATCCTCACAGCTGAGAAACCCCAAGGAAACTTCCAGATAATATGGGATTAAGAAGAAAAAAAAAAAACAAGAAAGTGGGTTCTCCATTAACCATTGCTTTTAGGAGAAGAATATCGGGTGCATCCCCAGATACAGAAACAGGCTCAGAGGGAGTCAGTGCACAGGAGGGGTGTGGAGAGACTTTTGATTCAGGTTCATTTCTTGCTCACTTGTGCATCTTGTATCTCCTGCAGCCTTGGGAGACAGCTGAGATTTAAGGTTTGCCAAACTGAGAATACAAATGCATTGATAGGAAAATCAGTTTAAATTTCAAAGAGCAAAACATAATTCACAAATCCACAGAAGTCTTGGGACAGCTGCTGGCAGTGATGCACAAAGTATTCACAAAAGAATTACAGAACCTGCACAGAATTGGCTTGTTAAGAAGACTACTTAGCAAGCGAAAATGCCCGCAAACACAACTGAAATAGAGCTGCTACGTTTCCTTACAGGGACCATTTAAGATAACACCCGCTCCTGTGCCTGGACGGTTAAAGCCTTCTAAGAATAAACTGATTAAAGAACATTTTGCAACCTATAAACCTGGTGCAGTTTAAAAGAAGTCTTTTAACCTTGGAGGTCTTATTTTCCTTAATAAGAAGTTGGGAAACCCCTTGCTTTCCCCAGTTTGATCAGCTCATTAACAGACTGACAATATCTCAGGAGCTGCTGATACTCAATGCTTTAATAATAACATCTGCTGACTTCCTCAGGGCCCTTTTCAGAAGAAATTAGGTACAGGTTTGCATGCCAAAGCAAGCAGGGATGTCATGAATCTGCGTCCAGCTGGGAAAAGCAGACAGGCTGCAGAATCGCTGCTGCTGCACCGTCACCGCCGCGGCACGGCCTGGCCGGGGAGGCACGTTCTGTTCCCGTCGCCCTCCCGTTTTACAAAGCGCATAAACCCGGAGAGCCGTGCTTGCGCCGTGCCCCCGCCCCGAGCATCGCCCTGCGCGAGACCGAGGGGGGGTGCCACCGCAAGGGCTGGTAACTGCTGGGGGATTTTTTTAATCTAGTTTCCTATGAAAACACGGTTCCTGTGATCCCTCTGTGCTTGTCTGTCTGCCTGTCCTGCCCAATAACTTTGAACTCTTTTCTTTACTGATTTAAACCAGATTTCACAGAGAGGTAGAAGTCTCAAGGATAATTAAGTTCCTAAAAGTTTCATATAAGTAGGCATTTGGGCAGAAAAAGGAATTCAGATTTAGAACAGGCAAAAAGTTTGCATTAAGGGCTTTAAGTCTGTCAACTGGCTTCTGCCGACTGCGACAGGTCACTGCCGGGAGACTGTGGGAAAAGTTTTAGGTGTAGGTGGGAAGAGCAGAAAATCTTTGTATAATTCAGATAAAAGTCAGTCACAGGAAACCACCACCTCTGTTACCTCCAGAGCTCATGGAACAAACTGATTCTCACATATCCCCGAAGTTTGTACTTCTTGCTTTTTGCCGGCAGTGTGGCCCAATCCACGGGCACGATGGCTTTTCCCCAGTGAGTGGTGAACTCGTTAGTCACTATAAAATCCAAAAGTTGTTGGGCCCATCCGCTGCTTCCCTTGTTCACCGCAATTTCACGTGGCTCAGCCCTGCTGCGGGCAGGACGCTTTCCAGCCGTGTCCCACCGCAGGGGATGGCATCGGGCAGCCGTGCCACCGCGCCGCACCGGCTGCCAGCCCTGGGCCACCCCCAGCTCCCGTCCTGCCCGGTGCTGCTGGTGGGGGGTGGCGGGGGTCATGGTGCCGTGGGTTACTGTCCCGTGGGTTCTGTGCCATGTCGCCAGGGACAACTCGGGCTGTTTGTCATCTGGGGGTGGAGGGCAATTTTGTACGTCGGGCTTTTTATACAGACAAGAAAAGTGTTGTTCCAGAAGTGAGTCCAATTTAGCAGTGCGTGTCAGTGTGCTGTCGTTAGCTCCTTACGCAGTGCAGCGTGCCGCAGCATTCACGGTACATGCAGTGCCCAGAGCACCACCACATCCCTGGTGCGGGGCTGGGTGGGCAGGGCGGCAGAAGGGCCGGCCCAGTCGCAGCCACTGTCCCCCTCTCCTTCCCCAGCTCACCTGATGCCCTCTGCTTTTTGCCCAACGCACCCTGGCCAAGCCCTCAGGTGCTCCTGCAGGACACGCCACAGGGAATAGTGGTACCGGGCTGCTTGCCCAGTTTTTGAAGCACGATGAGTTCAGACACTCCTGCTGGGAGCATTTCCCTGGCAGGGATGTGACCTGAAATGACCTTACGGCACATCGGCTTCTTGGGCTCCCTGTTTTCTTGACACTTCAGTGACTTTGTAGGCGCCCTCCCCCAGCTTCCAGCAAACCCAGACAACCCAAATCCCAAACCTTTGCCATGACCGTGGGAACAGCCCACTGGTGTGCTCCCAGAGGAAGGGCACTGCCGCTCTCCCCTCCCCGCGGAGCCTCGGCTTTACCTCCACTGCTCCCAACAAGTCTGCGGCAAAGACTTGATGACGGAGACTACACGGTTCTTCCAGGCCTCGCCTGTTTCCCCCAAAGTGGAAGTTTTCTTAATATCCAGTAAGAATTTTCCTTGTTACCATTTAAACCTGACATTTTCGGTGCTCTCTGTCAAAGGAGAGGAGACCCACAGAGGGTCGCGGGTCCATCCCCGAGGAAGCGCATCCCTCCTCAGCCTCTTCTGCCGATGCCCCGATGGCTCCGTCCCGTGGTCGGGTGTGCCCCTGGGCCAGCAAAGCTAAACCTGCCACAAACCCACCCAAAGCTAACCTAAGGCACAACCCTGCCCTTGGAAACTATCTGGTAAAACTTTTCAAGATTGAAAATAAGATCTTCTTTCTTTGCCCAGCTGACAGTGCAGTTCGATTTGGTCAAAAAACCTGTTCTGGACAATCAGTATCTGTATTGTTCCATGTCAGATTCGTTTAAATTATAAAACTATAAACTATAAGCAAACCAGTGGGCAGACTCACCAGTTTGACATAGGTGTGGAACTCTGCCAAGAGAAGAGCTCAGCCTCCTCCTCCTACCTGCGTCGACTCTCTGCTGCCGCAAGGGCCTGAGAGCTGCAGGCGACGCCGGGGAGCCCTGACGCAGGCACTGCCGTGGCCGGCGAGCTCTGCCGCCTCGGAGAGCAGCGGGACCTGGGGCAAAGTCGTCCCGACTCTCCCCTCCCTCCCACAGTTTCTAAAGGGCCGGAGAAACTACCAGTTTGCTATTTTTTCGGTGATAACCAACAGTGAATTTCTGTTTATGATTTAACATATTTTATTTTATTTTTTTTAATATCCTCCAAACTAAAAATGCAGGGAAAAAAGGCACCAGTGGAAATCTTTCAGCATGGGCCAGGAGGCGCGGGGGCCTCCCCGGTGCGGGTCTGCGTGGCTGCCAGCAGGGTTCCCCCGAGGAGCTGCAAGGGCAGCACAGGAGCTGGTCTCCAGGCACAGCCAGCAGCTCTGATGGGGGCTGAGCCTTCCTAGAAAAGCCTTTTCCCGATTATGTAAAGCAAGATTTTAGCTATAACTGCAAAAAAAAAAAAAAAATGAAGGACGACATGTTTTTTTCCAACACATGGCTGCAGTGTCTTGAGGACGGAGGTAACACACGAGGTTTCACAGCAACATTTTGTTCACAGGTCAGTTTACGATCACCACATGAATCATCAGCACGATCCCCAGGGCTTCACACTGCACTCGCCAAAACCAGTTCTTCTCCTTCCCCCAGGGCTCACGCTCTCGAAGCCTCACCTGGGTGCTGACGGGCACAAGTGGCTCCTGCCGCCACCACCACGCAGCCGACGCAGGGCGGCTCAGGGCCCGGGCAGCGCAGGGCAGCACCGGTAGGGGCGGCAGTGGCGGTGGTGGTGATGGCAGCGGTGGCAGCAGCGCAGGGTAGCGGCAGTGGTGGTGGCGGTGGCAGCCAGTTCTGGACTGTGGGGGAGGATGTGCGTTATTTGATTCCAGGTTTCTTCACTCCCTCCTGTTCATTTTGGAGGAACCCCTGAGGATCTGCTTCGGTCCTGTTGAACGGTGGATGTTAAATTGGGGCCTTAAAATACATAACTATAGGTGACCCTCCTGAGATACATTCAGCAGAGCATAAAGCGTTTAAAGGCCTATTCCCGTAAAGGCCCCTCAAAGAGGATTACCTGGAGTTCGGTTTGGATGTTTGTAACCAGCAGCCCGCGCTGGCAAGCGAGAGGCAGCGCGCTCCTCTCCGTGTACAGGGATAGCTTTGGAAAGCAACGATACAGTACGGTCTCCACCGAACAAGTTGGTGGGAAGACTGTAAAATAAAATCTGGCAGAGCAGCTGGATGAATACTCAGTTTAATTTAAGATCCAACACTCACAAGTCAAACTACAAAGTGGTCCCACTTGGGGTATTCTCGCAGTTTTTGGTTTAATTGAGCAAAATTCTCGAGGTCAAATTTCACCCTCAGTAGAAGTATGTCATGAGACTTCCAGCGTTTCTGGTGGAAAAAACCCAGCCTAGAACCCGTTTCCTCCGGAGAATCGCACTACGTTTTGATCAGGCTTTTTCTCCTTGACACGTCGCCCATTTTATTAACTTCTGCTTTGCTTTAAAAAGAGGTATCTACCGTTTTGCTTCCCTGAAGAAGCTCATAATGTTATAATTCAAGTGTCAGGACAGATTAGGTTAAATGTACTGTGTGATTCCCAAAGGAAAACAAACTTCCAAACATACTCTATTTGCCTTGTTACATGTCATGGATTGCATTAGAGCTGAACATGTAATTCTGTCGCCTAATGTGTTAAAGTTGGCATGAATTTTATTCTCTGCGCAAGGTGAGAAATTACTTAGCTAACAAAACATTTCGTTTCCCCCTCTTTGCGTTCCTTCTTTATGAGATTCTGAATGTGACATTTTCACAAAAAATCCCTGCACTTATTTGTGAAAAATGTATATTAAAACCAAAACACATCAAATGGAAAGAAATCACAGATGGTTTTATTCACAACCAGTAGAATTAATGGCCTTCCCTACTCTTTATAAATATTGGAAGCAGATGAGTTCATTACTATTTCACTCTAATAAAGAAAACCTGCTTTATTTTGACAAGACATCTACTTATCTAGTGTTTCTACTGAATAATAAATCTATTTTCTTTGAAAAATAAAAGAAAGGTTATCAATAAACAAAAACCTGCCTGGAAAATTTGTCAATCAAAAAAAAAACCCAAAACATCTTCGTTTCTGACAGTGCAGAAATGGAATTCTTGGGATTTTGAAAATGTCACTAATTCTCAGAATAGAAAGTTTTGAAATGTTTACTTTGTGGTCGTCTTAAATTTTTACATCTTTCAACAAAGCAAGCAGAAAAGTGAAAACATCTGAAAAGGCTTTTGAAAAGAAAAGAGTCAGCACAAGCTGGATAAAGCTGTGGGCTCCTTTATCTTCGAGAAATCTGCACACATGGAGCGGAGTTTAGGACTTTTTTTTTTAACTATGCATTCAAACACTTCCCAGTTCACAATCCAGGCTACGTCGAGTTTGCCAGACCTTCAAAGTACTGTTGGCAGCCTTTCCTGCGCTGGGATAAAACATCTTACCCTAGGGAAGCAAAAGCTGAGTCATTTTTAACCCCAAACAACATTCACTGATGTGGTCATCTTGTTAGTCATGGAAATCCTGTGTTATTTCTATTTATGCTTCTTTCAACACTTATTAACCAAGAAGTGAGGAGGTTTTATTTTAAACTGCAGAAGATGTTTATCCTCTCCGGGGCCATGACAATCAGTTACATGGCTTATCCATCATTTCAGAGAAAGGAAAAGAGTTTGGGAAACTCCCCAGGCAAGTTAATTTTTAAAGCTGTAGGAGGGAGAGGAGAAAAGAAAACAAACACCACCAAAGCCAGAGGCACACAAATCCTAACACAACCCTCCGCCGCCGCCGGCACCGCGGCTGGCTCCTTCCAGCCCTCGTGCCTGCTGCTGCCCCCTTTGACCAATGGAGGATTTCCGTGGGGCAGGAATGGCGCAGGGACACCTCACTGGGGACAAACGGCCGCTCCCGGTGCCGGGAGCACTAAGCGGAGTGGAAGAAATTAGAAGTTTTCCCTAGAAAACAAATTCCGTGAATGACAGACAACGTAAACCAGCTCTGGTCTCACCCTACGCTCCCGCCCAGCGATGCCCCCGGGCAGGCAGGTCGGTCCCTGCGGGTACCGGGACCTGTGGTGCAGCACAGAGGGGCCGTATCGAGCAAACAACACCAAGTGCCCGGACAAGCCGACGGCTCGGCGCATCGCTGCTGTCAACCACCCAGACTGCTGCACCGTGGCACGAGGCACCGGCCGAGACCCTGCGCAGGGCGATGGCCATGGCGATGGCCCCTCTTGGCACCAGCTGAGCTCTCCGCTTGGCGCCAGAAAACCCTTTGCAGACAAATTTAAATTTAGTTTGTCCAACAAGGAACGAATGCAGGAGAAGAAACTGAAATATCAGAGAATATTGTTCTAGCTGATGGGTAAAAGATGGTTCAATGTGTGGAGATTTATGTTTTCATAACAAAAGGAAATGCTGTTCAGGCACTGGCATGGCTTCTGATGGCACCAAGGGACGCGGCAGGTGAGGCTCTGGGGATTTTTTCTGTTGTTTTTTATCATCTCCGCCAATTTGTGCTTTTGAACACCATGTCCATGCTCCAGCTTTGGTCTGTGAGCAAAACACCCCCAGACAAAGCATCACACGATGTCTACAGGGGCAGACAGGGAAGAGGCAGGAGGATCCTTTGCTTCCCCAGGCTTTGAGCATCACTGTTGCTCCTAATGGTGGAGACCCCCCCCTCCGGCTCACCACCACCAGCAACAGCAGCTTTTCATATTATGGCTGTTGCAGAAGAAACACTGCAGAAACAGCAGTGAGATTTGGTGAAGAAATTTTTTTTAGTATTCAATAATTACCCCCAAAATGCGAGCAGCTGAATTAGGAAATGCAAAGATCAGAGGCTGAGCAGAAATACTGGGATTTCGGTCAAGTCTGGAGTATTTCAACAGCAGAGAGATGCTAGAGGCCTCCCGGGGGAGGAGTGCCGTTCCCCGGCACGGGAGGAAGGGTAGCTCGTGCTGTACGAGAGCGGTTCTGGGTCTGACCACAAACAGAACCAAGGGCTGGAGGACGAGGGTCCTCCCTGGCAGGTGTGCCTGGAAGCTTGGCCCTATTTCCAAGCAATGGATGAGCAGCGCCACGCGGCCTCCCGTGCCACAGAACAGAGCCCACGTCTGGTGGCAACAGCTAATTAGGCAAAGTGGCTTTGATGTCCACAGGCATCACCTGCTCAGCGATGGCTCCGAGGCAGCTCACGTGCCTGCCCGCCGCACGCTGACACGGGAACACGTGAGCCGGTGCACGGGACGGACACACTCTGGTTTACGTCCCCCCCACGCCGCCTCCTCCCCGGCTGGGATATTCAATCAGGTGCCGGTGACGGCTCCCACAGCAGCTCCAAGATGCAGTTTCTTAGTTTTTGGTGGAACAAGTGGTACTCACTTTCAAAAGGAGGTTATAAAAACAAGCGCCTGAAGAGAATGTCGGGAACTTGGGTATTAATCTCCTTTAATTCAAAGGCCACTCAAAGTAAGTGAGACAGAAATATTGGCTGGGGTGAAGGAAGATGCCAGAGGTCGTATTGTGCACCACCAGCTTGAGTCAAGTTCAGAAGAATAACTTAGCACAAAGAATAACAATTTTCAGTTTTAGTGGTGTGGTATTAGCCTCTCGCTAGTGGAGAAGTCCGTTTCCCCCGCAGGGGCTTGCTGCCGGCGCTGCAGCCACTGCTGCTGGGACCCCTGCGGCCGCCTGCTGAGCCCAACGCAAAGGGCTCTGCCCCAAGCTGAGCGCTGCCCCGAGCCGAGCGCTGCCCTCGCTGCCACCTGCACAGTCCCTGCTCCAGGTATTTCTTTTGCCAGTTTTTGCCCTGTCCTGCCCAGTAATGAGGCACCTCCCCACTGCTGGGAAGCGGCCAAAGGGACTTCACCCTCCGGCACTGCACTGACACCAGGCACCATCTCCCATCGCTCGAGCGGAGGCCCGTCCCGGCAGTGTCCCCGCGGTGTCTGTAGAGCACTCGGTGCTCGGCCGAGCACCAGCAAAGCCGGGACACGCAGGACAGACTGTCAGTTGTAAAAGCACAGCACCTCCCCTGCAACTCACACTTCCACCCTTCACTGCCTCTTAAAACACGGCCATATTTCAGAGTTTGTTATAAACCCCTGTTTATTTCTGCAGAATCCCAGTTTACAATATTTGTATAAAACGAGACTGTGGAGCCGTGAGCCAGGCAGGGCCATGCTCAGCCTGCAGAAACGCTCCCACAGCCCCTCGCACAGCCTCCATCCCTGCTGAGCCAGCTCCACGCCAAAACGCTGCACCGGAGAGCGGCGGCTGCGGTGGCCTCCAGGAGAGAGCGCTGCCCAAAAGCCCTGCGTGCTGCCAGGTCACAGTGCAGCGGAGCAGGCAGCGGCTGGGGACCTGGGGGACCAGGGGGCTGCAGCGAGGTATCGTACAGCCCCATGCACGCTGCTGTCACACTACATGCTGCTGTCACCCACTACACACTGCTGTCACCCGCTGCACGCTGCTGTCACCCTGCCCGTGGCCGCAGCAGTCCATTGCTGCTCAGGCTGCAGGGCTCCCGGCGAGAGCCGTCGCCCTCTGGGCTGCGGCGGCAGCGGCACCCCCAGCACAGGGGAGCACGTCCCTACAGGAAGGCCGGGGCAAGGACCGGCCACGAACAAGCACATGCACGTTAAAGTTATTCCGAAGAAAGCCTGTGCTGCCAAGCGCAGCTGGCGCTGGCGTGTCCAAGCTTTGAGGCTGACTGACTCCGTGACTTGAACTTGACTCCTTGTAATTACACACAATGCAAATTGTGCAGCTGATAATTATGAGTGACTGAAGTTGTTAATCTCTATAGAGGACAAACAAGTTGTTTCACTGACGCTGCCGTCATTTACTGTAATGACACACTTATTGCCACATGTATTGGGACACGGCCTGTGTGGCAGAGTAGATGTCACGTGTGGTCCCTTATGCTCCAGAAAACACTTCAGTTGAGCTACTTTGATTTCTGTGTTTTGACTTTGCAGCAGACCTTTTGAGACATTTTGGACGGGTTTTCCAATGCTTTTTATATCTAATTTCCAAGGACAAAAACCCACAAACAAAAGCAAATTACCTCCAGGGGGACCACGCCATCCGCTCTGAAGCTGTCCCTTCAGCTCCATCAACAGACCGCAACTGCTTTGGTCAGCCGAGACCAGCCGGCACTGCGCGCAGTCACGGCTCCTCGCCAGCTCCTCCTCGGAGGCTTTGCAGCCCCTGGTCCAACTCTAATGATGCCTCTGCTCCCACTTCTTTATTCCTCCTGTGCCTGAGCTCAGGTCCCACCTTTTGCAGTGCCCTTCACCTTCCCGGGCAGCTCGAGAGTGGAGGAAAAGGCCTCTCTGGTCTCCGCCCTCACGTTCCACCAAAACTGTTCAAGAAGTCCCTGCCAGCCCCAAGCAGAAGCAGAAGGGAATCTGCTCGGCTGCGGGAGAGGGAAAAGCACCTTGTGAGTGAGTGTCACACTACAGCAATCCCTGTTCTTTACTGAGACTGACACGCATGATGATTTGGTACTTTCTTCCAAAAGCGGACAGGAGCCAGGGAGGGAAGACACTCACCGCTGCAGACACCGCTGGAAACATCCCGCGGCGACAGACCCGGCCTCGTACCCTCGCAGCGCGTAGGGCCAACCCCGCACCACCCGCATTCCTCAGTGAGCGCCCGCCAGGGTACAAAGCCCGATGGCCGCTGCAGTCCAAGCCCACTGGAAGCACATTACCTGCACCAAACCTGCAATCCCGTCAAGAAACAGAAGCGGTTCCAGGTGCCACAGCTACAACCGCTACACAGCGGCTCAGCTCAGAATAAGCAGAGTCATGTTTCATTCCTCCTGACGTTTTTAACTACTTTCAAAACATCCAGGTTTGGGATCTGAAGAAGTCAATGCAACGATGGCACAGAGGGAAAAGAGCGGCTGCTCCCAAGGACACCGCTTTCCACTCCCACAACTCAGAGCTGCGGCATTTCCAGCTTCTCAAACTCCAAATTTAAAATACAAAACACATGGAATAAACTGATTAAAACAAGTTTTATTTAACAAATTATATTAAGAATACAGACTAAGTTATCACACAATGAAACTTCCCTTTGTAAAATACAGGAGGGTCATCTAAAATAAATATAAAACATAGTAACATTCATAAGATTAATGCACAGTAAATTCACTTTCAACAACCCAACAAAATGCATAGCATCTTAGAAAACCACTTTGCAACTGCATAAAAGGTTTCTATCTTCCATTTGCATGATGACATTTAAAACTGTTGCTGTTAGGAAACAATTTCTCCATAAACAACCAGAATACCCAAACTGTTTGGTTTCCCTGTATCGGATGAGTTGAGCAGCACCTTTCTGAGCTTTTCCAGGGGCAGAGGAGCGCCCTCCCTGCTGCAACGCTGCCAGAGTTTTATGGCTCAGGATAACGAACACCGACACCGCTCGGCTGCCCCGCTGCCGGGAGAGACTCCCGTCTGTTCGTCAAGGCTCGAAGGCTGAGGTAATTACCAGGATGCAGCGAGAGGCGCGTGCCCTTCAGGAGGAGTGGGAACGGCGCCCCGGTGAGCTGCTCTGCCGGCGCCCGCGGGACATGCCCGCGGCCACCCCCGCCAGGCTCCCGGGGCAGCCTCGGGCGAGCGGCCGGTGGCAGATGTGGGGAGAGAGATGCCGTGCCGCCCGAGGGCAGCAGGGAGGCGAAGGCCAACGAGGGACTGGCCAGCTCCAAAGGCGCCGCGTCCCCTTTTCCCTCCCCTGAGGAGATTTTTAGGGCCCCGCTGCAGAGAAGGAGCCGCTGCAGAGGAGGAGCCTCTCTGCGTGGGGAGAGGACGCACGCTCTCCCCACCGGCGTCCAGCTGGCACGTGCCGTGCCCACGGCGGGACCCTCTCCAGGCAACGCGTGTGCGGGTTCAGGCTGAAGAGCTCAGGAAACCGGTAGGGGCAGGGGCGGGCGTGAAACCAAACAAGCCCAAAGCTACAGACTACCAACAACCGCTTACGGCAGAAGCGGCTCCCAGGGGACCCCCTCCTACCAACACCGCGGGCAAACTCAGTGACAGTCAAAGGAAAAAAGTTTGACAAAGTTTATTCCTATGTAACTACAGCTACGAGATGCTCCCTCAAGGAAGACACCTGCTACGTCTGTCCACACTTGAATTTTATCACAAAGTTCACACTCTACATTACTTTCTGGACTAATTTCTTGCCTTTCCACTGATAACACACCAGACAGCACAGCCTGGCCTGGATGGCCCACGAGTCATCTTGGCAGCTACCTGCTCTTTGCCGTGAGAAATCCAGGAGGCAGCGTGTCACTACTAATTCACATCAGAAGGTGTATTTTACAGTAAGCAAACCCCTCACTGCTGCTTTTCTGTCTCTGTTACAGACATACGATAATTTGGCAAACTAATTTCTCCACCAGCCACTAGACTAAGCTACCTGGAAACGAGTTTGTTCTAGAAATAGAGGCAAGGTAGCCAAGCACACCTGGCAAAGCTCTGCAAATCCACTTCTCTTGCTTTCCATTGACTCATCCCCTCCCCTTGTGCTCCGGAAGGCTTCTCCACAGCCAGACAACATCAGTATCGGGCTCCCTGAACATTTATTGCCCGGGCCAATGCTACCACAGCCGCCTTTCAGACAGGGAGGGAGGGAGATGCAGAGAGATGCTGGTACCAGCTATGGCACGTGCCAGCGGGGAGGACTTGCTGCGAGGACGCAAGGACCAGCCTTGCCACGAGTTGCTGCGAGTACAAAAGTTACAGAACAGCGAATAAAACCTGCCTGTGGAAATGCTGACCTGATGCCCAAGATGGCGGGAATTCAGAGGTGCAATTAAAAAGCTTCCAATAATCGCTGGACTGAGAAGATGACACAGAGTCGACTGCCCTGCACTGCGTCTCGCTGTGCTTCCAGGCACTGCCTCTGAGCTCGCTCCCCTTCGGAAACGCCCAGTTCTGCAGGTCGGAGAGCTCGGCTGGCTCTCGGCAGCTGTAGCTCTTTGCTCAAAATACCTCTACTGCGTTTGTACAAGAACCGCATTTGTACTCTCCGTGCTTTCAGCACAGGGTATCCTTCCAGTGCCGCAGTGCAGAAACACGCTGTGAAGATCAAACTAATCTCAAGTTTCTTTGCAGATGCACCCCTGAAGCAGCTTTGCTAGGGTAGCGTAAGAGAGGGAAGAGTGAGAACAAACTATACAAATATATCCTGCAGATTCCTTAGACGCTTGTCCCAGCTGCAGCGCTTTGAGCCATCCAGTGTTTCTTGTAGGTCACTGAAGAGAAAGCTGAGCTCGCTGTCTCCAAGAAGGCTGAGCAAACGTAACTGTTGCTATAAATATTAAAGCACCAATTCTATCTACTAATGTCCTCTAAGCTAAATCTCCCAGGAAGGGACTCGAAGCTACGCGCTCATTTTTCCACGACGTGCCCAGGAACGCCCCACTGAACGTGGGGCTCGGCAGCGATCCGAACCCACTCCTCGCTGAGCACTCCAGCTGCGGCACAGCCAGCCCTGCCCACAGCACGGGAAGACGCGGCTCGAGGAGGGGTTCCCGGCAGCCGTCTCCCCTTCTCCCAGCGGCAGGAACTGCCCCTGGAGCTCTGCAGACCACGCTGCCCGCCCTGCGCCTGCCCGCGGCCCTCGCTCCTCCGCCAGCACTGACAGGGAAGGTCAGCTCTCTGCAGCTCCGTCATCCCGAAGTGCTGAGGACGCACCGCTGCAGACGGCTTCTACCTACCTGCCGCGTCCACTGAGCCACAGGAGAAGGATGCCACAGAAACTAGAGAGCACATTACAAGCAGAAAAACAGAAAGACAAAAGATGGATGAGATGGGCATAGTACTACAGCATGGAGTGGATTTGAACTTCAAGTGAACCTGAGCCGAATGACCAGGCTGCCATGGTGTGTTCATTTGTCGATGTCGGCATCATCAATCTAGCCTTTGTGAAGCTTGGCAGCGAGGTCTGGCTTTGCTTTCCTGCAGGATAAATAAGAACTAAAAACGGTGCTGCAACCTCCAAGTAAAGAGCGCTTCCAGGGGGTCACCCAAACCTCCGGAGCTGGTGCAAACGGCACAGCTTTAATTCTTTTGCCCAAATATGACACACCTGCAACCAAATCGGCTTCTGCTTCCCAATCGCACAGCTTTGCTTTACAGAGGCGGTCTTAGAAAATTATTTACCTGATGGGATGAAGTTGAAGCAAAGACTCGGAATCAGTCAGTCCCGAATGTTACGGTATTTTGTGCTCATTATCCCAGCAATACGGTATGGTGCCTTAAAACCAGAAATGAATCTTTGGACAAGAAATATTTTACATATGTACAAATAAAAAATACAAGCCGACAGTACAAAACCTACTGTTAGTCACCATTCTGTCCAACTAGAAAATGCAAGATCAATCAAAAGCAGTGCAAAGCGGGTCAGGGCGTACGGACGACCCAGACTGAGAGCGACAATACTGTTATTTGTTACTATGGCAATTGCATTTCAATAGGGTTAGGTAATCAGGATTTTACAATATAAAAAGTTGTACGTTTTAACACTTAAAAATTGCCATTTTGCTGCCATGATGTAGCTTTGTTCTACAGCAGAGACTTGAAAAAGCAGCACAGTCAGATGGGCACTTCTAAATAACTTATTACAGCAACAGACTTCTCCAAGACATGCATTTGACTCGGGAGCGAGCCGCGGTCAGCGACGACGGGGAGGCCGAGGTCAGGGTTTAATGCGTCCCACTCTCATCCTGCACTACGGCAGAGTTCAGTGCGTCCCCGTCGGTGCGCAAGGGAACAGGCACACCTCTCGTTTTAGCAGCTAGCGGGGCAAATATCAGAAAACGGTCCACAGTGAGGGGCAGGTGACACCCACGTTGTCAGCAGGGCCCCCGCTCTGCAGGCAGCCGTGGTCAGGGCTCAGCGTGGCGCTGCCGGGGGCTGCCTGGGCCGCTGCCAGCATCCAGCCCGGAAAGAAATGGGGGACGTTTGTCGCTCCAGGTGCTGATGGACACACGGACACCCTGTGCAAAGCAGAGGTGCTCCACCTCAGGAACTGCAGCGCAGGTCGTGCTCTCTGCGCCCCTCCGCCCTGGCAGTGCCGGGGGAGAGGGAGGGCGCAGGCAGGGCTGAGCCCGCGACCCCGGCCCCGCAGCCGGCAGCAGGAATGCGCGACCACAGTCCAGGGGAGAGCCTGGCCGTGGCGGAGCTGCTGTGTGCCCGGACCTCGGCGGAGGCAGATGGGGCATCCGCCGTGGCTCGGTGCTGCCCGCGGGACTGAGCACCACAGGGGCCTCCCGCCGTGAGGTGTGGAGATCCCATCGGCAGCTCCGTGCCAGCTCAGGCAGGATGCCCGGGGGCTTGTGGATTAACCGGCTGTGTCTTTTACTCTTCCTTACTTTGAGGGCCGCTGCTGGGCATTTCTTGATGGTCCGTGAGCTCACGACTTGCTGTTCGCAGCAGTTTGTCACAGCTCTGGTTTTTGCGACTGTCCTGCAGCAGGGGTTATGAAGTGGGGACAGCCGAGGGGCTGCCGGCAGGATCCCGGTCACGTACTCACGTGGAGAGGCATCCGCAGCAGCGAGGGAGGGTGGGGGCAGCTGCCGAAGGGTTGCGCAGTCCCAACGCGTGGAGCGGCGTGTGCAGGAGGAGGTGGTGCAGCGCGGGGCGGGTGGCGATGGCCGGACGAGCGGAGGTCTGCCGGGACGGCCCCGGCACCGCGTCCCGCTCAGTAGTATGCACGCACACGCCTGCTCCAGCGCCGGCGGCCCCTCTCAGGACTGTGGGACCGGCGGGCACCTGGTGGGGCTGGGTGGCAGGCGGGCCGCCGCGCTCTGCTCCGTCCGGAAGCTGTAGTCGTACTGCGGGGCAAAGCGAGACAGAGGGAACCGTGGGGCACTGCCCAACGGCAGCCCGGGCCAGGGCGCGCGGCCACGCAGACACACAGCCACGCTCCCCAGCCCGTGCCCAACAACAGCAGAAGAATCAGGTAAAAACTGGCCCTGGCAGCACCCCGAGCTGCGACCTCGTCCCCCTGTCCCAGGCAGGGCCACGCCGGGTGAGACTGTCCTGGGTCGGATCCACCCCCCAAACCCAGCGTTAACACAAACGTGACCCCTCGCCCTGCGCATAAAGCAGCTAGTCACAAACACTGCCCTTCCTGGGCCTCATTTACACAAGCTGGTACCATCAACATTTTTAGTTTGGCAAAGCGGGTGAAAACACCGATACACCCACACATGTCCCTGCTGCTGGCCGGCCGCTGCTGCAGCCCGAGGGACATCCCTGCCACCGGCTGGACGCAGCGGTGTGGGCCCGGCGCGCAGCCTGCGTGGAGTGTGCCGTAGCAGTGCCATCTCGTGGCACACCGTGGGCCGCGCCCAGACAGCCACAGGCCACCCCAGACGCTGCTGTGGCCCCTTGCCGTGCCACGGCACCCCCAGGAGATGACGGGGCGGCGGTGGCTCTCCCATGGCGGGCGGTGTGGCCGAAGCGGAGCGATGCGCTGGGGCTGCTCGGGCAGGAGCGGCCCACGGCCCCGGCACAGCCGCTGTGACAGCTCCGGGTACGGACCGTCATCCCCTCCATCTCCCGGTGTCCGGTCTGTGGCTCCTGGGATGTCACCGAGACGTCGCCCTCTTCCCTTGGGCCAGGCACGTTTGTCACCACTCCTTGCCAGCCAGCCAGGGGCACGGGACGTGCCGCCAGCGAGGTGGCCCCGGAACTCAGCGACCCCGCTGGCGCCCGACCCCGGCCACGCGCGTGGGGACGGAGCCACGGTGCGGGATGGGCGGCTGTGCCGTGGCTGCCGCGGGCTCCTCCGCCTCCCAGACCCCTCGGAGCTGCGCGAGGGCTCTTGTGGGGAGAGGGGCCGGACGCGCTCCTCCAGCCGGCTCCCGGCGGAGGTGGCCTTGGCCACCCCTGCTCCAACGCCGATCCCTCCCGGCGGTGCCGGTGCGGCGTGCCCAGCCGCCGGCAGAGCCAGCGGGGCCACCGCCGCCGCCCCCACCGCCCCCGTCCCCGCTGCCGCGCTGCGGGAGCGGCCCCCGGGCGGAGCGGGGGGACCCGGGGGGGACC
>VZSZ01009730.1:617136-646400 GCA_013398815.1 Ibidorhyncha struthersii | reverse complement strand
GCAAAGAGCCTCATTTTTCAACGCGCAAACACATAAAGATGTCAGCTCAAACTGTTTACTAATTAACACTTAAAAAGACACAAATTAGATATGCGTGGCTAAGAGCAATTATAATCAAGACGAATTTCTCTAGTCATTGGGGAACTGAAAAAAATGCCTAATTGCTGGAACCAATGTTTTAAAAACTGAAATCATGCCAGTTAGCAAATATGTTCATTTAGAGAACATTTCATGTGACTGCGCTCTGGAGAATTGACTACAAACACCAGAACAAGCAAAAATATTTCTGTATAAAATTAAAATTTTAAGCTCTTTTAGATTTACAACTTCTTCATTAAACATATTTGCAAAGAGCGGCCCACGAAAACTTGTAGCAATTAAGTGGTTAAACGAGCTGCCTTCCTCGTCAGGTTAACAGCAATGATCAATATTAGGTGCGCACGTCACTAATTAGCCCCTCTCCAGACTGTCCACCCAATGCCAGGCCAGAGCCAGGACGGGCGCACCCACCGGTGCCGGGGCCACGGTGGCCCGACAGCCGACCGCGCTGCCGACAGCCACGTGGCACTGCAGCACCCACTGCCACCGGTGCCACAAACAGTGCCACCCGCGCCACGCGCCGGCTGGGTGACGTTCCCCGCCAGGGCGGGCAGGACCAGCGAGAACCCCCGGTGGCACTGCCGGGGCTCTGCTCCGCTGCGCCCTACGGCCACCGAGAGAGCCGCGGGCGAACGGCGTCCTCGGCGTGCGCCGGCCTGCGCCCGCTGGGCGTCACCGCCCGGTCCTACACCGCTTCACGCGCTGCTGAGGGCACGGCCGTGCGGACCCGCTGCAACGGGGCGCGACTCCGGCTGCAGCCCGCCTGTGCGGCACGGGATTGGCGCCTGTTTTCATCCGTCTTCCTGGAAGGGTGGAGTCCTTTCATTCCGCTCACCTCGCAGGTGCGTACATCTGCACATGCGGCGACAGAGAACAATAACTCTTGGAATTCTTTGGGAGTATTTTTTTGAAGGCATCTAGCTCCAGGGAAAACGTTCTCTCTGCTCTGGAAATCCAGAAGATTTGCTGTGATGGTGCTATTGCTTGCAAGGGAAATAAAGCCACGCAGAAATTCACAATATTTATATGCGTAGCTATCTGTGTGCAGACAAGATGCTTCATCAAGGAATATGGGCTGCATAATTATATTTTTCATTACTCTGAAGCGCACACAGCCTGTAACGGAACAGGAGGGTGTGGGGACAGCCAGCAGGTATCAACCCCTCCTCCCACGGCCGCACAAACCCCGGTGCCGGTGTCCCCGCGCGCCGCAGGCTGGCGAGGGGCATGGGGGGGCTGCACAGCCCACCCCTCCGGGCAGCGCCGGAGCTGCCGAGACCTCTCCCCGTACGGGGCGACACGGAGAGGGCTGCGGAAGCAAATCCAACGCCACTCAGCCTCCCCTCTGGCGAAAGGGACCCGCTGCCCCGCGGCCAGCTCCTGCGAGAGCGGGGGAGGGAGGCAGGCACGCGCAGGGGCCACCAGCCCGGGGCACCCCCGGCTCCCAGCACACGATGCCCTCGTGCCAGACGCAGGCAGTCCCGAAGAGAAGCACCGCACGCGTGCCACACGGCGGGACCGCAGCGCCCCAGGCAGCGGGTGCTTCTGCCAGCGACTGCCCCCATCGGGCGGCACCTTCAGAGCCACCGTCGCTGCTCCCCCGGCCCGCCGGGTGCCTGGAGAGCCCTGGCAACCCACCACCTTCTTTTTGCACTCAGACAAAACTTCCAGGCAGAAGAGGATGGATTTAGGAAACTGGAGTCACAACTGGAATCAAAGTAGAGAAGCCATGGGGAGTCTGGAAGTTTTGCTATGTCATCTTCTTACTCTTTGCCTTTGACCCAGTTGGGATGGCACAAGAGACGTTTGTGACCAACGGTGCCCAGAGAAGCCCGTGCTGCTGAGGCAATTTTCCTCCTGGTCTGAGCCTTCAGCTGAGAGCACCATGCAGCCCCAGTCATGCAGGTGCCAAAATGCTCCCTCAGGAACAGACCATCCTCGGTTTGATGGCCGTCTCTTCCCTGAGCTCCTGGAAGACTCACGCTCACTGGAAGCGCAGTCTGTTTTTCCTGGTAACAAGTTCCCAGTACCATCAAACCCCAAAAATGACGGAGTTTACCTGACACTGCTTAATCAAGTTCATTTGCTTCCCTGAGACACAAGCGGCAACCTAACGCGAACAGCATCCTGCGTACAGCATGTTGTGTTAATAAATGAGAAGGGAAGGTTAAATGATAAAGACGTCCGGCATTAAAGAGAGGGCAGCGGGCTCTGCCATTAGATGCAACACCTAAAGCATCTTCACCTGGCACCGATCACAGAGGACATCCCTAATTCTGAGCTTACTGTTTGACTCCGCGCTGACTTTATCCCCCAGCAGTGACTTGGGAAAGACAAGAGAGGCCTTTTCCGTAGGGGGATCTTACGACAAAGCGAACACAGCTCTCGTGACACTTCTGCTCAGCGCCCGGCTGGGCACCTACCTCCTTTTCGATTTCGGCGAGGGTTTTGATTGTGATGCCCAAGAGATCAACTGGCTGCATCTGGCAAGGAAAAAGAAAAAAAATAAAAGAACTGTCAAATTTTTTGTTTTGGTTTTGTTTACTTGAAGTCAGCAAATACTCTATCACCAGAGATTTAGAGGCACCATCTGTAAACACGCGCATAACCCTGTTTCTCAGGCTAGCACAAGAGTGAAGAAGCAGGAGGCGGGTTAGGGGTAACAGCTCTGACGCCTTTCTCCCCCAGCGGGGACAGCTGACACTCCTCTCGGTGTCGCTTTGCACAGGTAGATGTGTCCCGTCTCCCCGCCGCAGGGCGGCTGTTGCTGCCAGGCACTTTGTAACACCCCGCGGACTTCCGACGGCCGCAGCACAGAGGTGTGAGCGGCACCGCCTGCGGGAAGCCCCGACCAAACTGACCATATGGTGGCAATGGTGTCTAAAGGATCCGAGGGGAGGATTAGCACGACCTAATCTCTCTGCATTTGTCCTCGCAGCAGGGACTCCAGCTTTCTGGGAATAACGGCCCATAAACAACCCCTTCAGAAAGCAATGGTTGTGAAAAACTGCGTCCAGCTGCACACGCAGGTTGTGTCAGCAGGAAGAAGAAAGCACAGAAATCAGACGCAGCTGATGGCTCGGTGTTTGCTGTAACAGCTTCTTGTACACTGATTTTTAAAGAGAGATTATTTTAGGATTGGATGGGTTAGGGAACCGGTCGTGGGTTGCTGAGCCTTTGAGCTCTGGATCACCAACTGAAATGAGCACTGGGCCAGTGACACTCAAAAGTCATTCTGAACTGGTACCAGGGTTTCCATTTCAGTTGAGCAAACCTGTCCTGCCCAGGCTGTTGGCGGCACCCTCTGCTGGCACCGCAGCACTCGGCACCGAGCGGGCAGGACGCGGTGCCCTCCCGAGCTCGCCCCACGGCCAGGCAGGAGCCGTGCCGCCGGCAGCACAGGCACGCCGAGCCAGGCTCCGCTGGAGGAGTGAACTTGCTTAGAAATGTGCCGTGTGTGAAAATAACCCAGTCTGGTTTGCTGCTGCTGCACTTCAGATGCTTTGGCTCAGACGATCTCCTACGCCAGAGGGCAATGGGAATCCTAAAATCATTTTTCCATCCCCACTCCTGTGCCCTGGAACCCAGCCGAGGTCCAGCCGCGGTGTCATTAGGACACAGCCGCCTCCGCAAACCTTCCAGGCTGGAACTGGTAAACAGGAGGGTGCAGTCTCCCCATCAAACTGGATTTTCACCTGCAAAACCACCAGCGCCCACCAAGACGGAGTAGCTCTGGAAGATGTGGAAGATCCTCGCCCCCACGCCGCTGCCCGGCTCTGCCCACACAAGGCGTGCGGCTGCAGGAGCCTCGCGGCAGCGAGCCGAGCTGCGGCAGCTGCCAGCGCTGGGGAGCGCCACGCCACGACCGCTGCCTTGAACTTCTGGGGCACAAAAGCAAAGTCGTAGAGCTGACCGCACCACACCACCCCCACAGCAGGTTAAATCTCAGACAGCTGTACATTTGCAGCTTTCTTTACAATCTACGCTAAGAAATTAGAAATGCCTCCGGCTCCAGAGAGTGCCATTGCCATTCCTGTTTCTGATGGCGATAAACCTTCACCTCCTGGCAGAACTCAGTTTTAGAAGTGATCTGGCAAAAGCCATTCCCACCCTGTGGGAAAGTACTGTGAAGTGCAGTGGTGGGTCATCTCAGGCACTGGGTATAGATAAGCCCCACAAAAGTAAAAGGTCCCAGAAGCAGGTAATTTGTGTTGATGCTTTGTGATGGCTCCCCACGAAAAGACGGATTTCAGACACTGGGAGAACACGAAGGCAACTCACCCCTTCAGGAGCGCAGGCAAACTTCTCCGAAATCATAAAAGGCACTCCATCCATTGCTGAAAGGGACAAAATGAGCAGACACGTCACATTTCCAGCTGACTTCTGACATGCAACTTCACTCATTCCCAGCGACAGATCAAGTGTCTGTGGCATTGACACATGATTGATAGCTCGCAGAAGTTATTGTCAGCCTTCTCCTCCCTCTAACCTGCCAGTGGTTTCTCTCTGTTGGAGACACGGCTGGGCTAGTCCCAACCAAATCAGGAATTCAATGAGCCTTCCCCCCTCTATCCATACACAATTTCATGGTCTCAATTTTGAGTCTTCCCATTTGGTTCAGCTGCCAAAACAGGACAGCGTTTGAAACTGAAAACAAATGCCAACGGTGTAAGAGGACAGACATCTATTTACCACCACCACCGGAACCACGGGAGCGAACCCGGTGGTGTCTGAGCAGGACGATAAGGAATGTCCCTGGCGCAGGAGACTCGGACCTCCCCAGCGCAGAGGTACTACCACCCGGGCAGAACCAACCCACCACCCGGGGCCACGCACGCCGCCTGGCCTGGCCGCTGCCAGTGCAAGCTCAGCAGGGAGCCACGGAGCTCAAACGCTTGCCAACCCCATCTGGGGGATGGAAACCAGTGGAGTGCGAGGAGAGGCACGGACACGACGGCAGAGCCTCGCGTCACTGGGCCAAGCTCTCTCTGTAGCACGACCTTAATGATACCAAGAGGACTGTTTGCCTTTATATCGGCTTGTGTGTTCTTCTTAGATAGTGCAGTGATGTTCAGCGTCTCTGTCCTGCTATCACCACCTCGGAGACGTCACAGAAAGCCTCCCACCCGCAAGACGTGTCAGTACAAGCGAGGCGCTTATTTTTAGAACGCGTAGCTCAGCAATTCCCACACAAGCCTGAAAAGGGCACATTGCTCGGGCAGAGCGCAGCCCCAAATACACCCGCTTTATTTCAGTTACACCTTTAAGTCTTTAAATTTCAGCTCTGAAAGAAACCAGAACTTCAAACTAGAGCAAATTTAAGCCCTGGAATGACCTCAAGTGATCCTCAAATAAGGTTTTCTTTCACAAAGCGTCTGCACCCACAAACCCGGCATTTCTCCGCTTGCTGTTTGTAACTTCCATCAGCAGCCGTGAGTTACCGGGTTAGTGATTCAGCAAGGGTTAGTTAAGAATGCTTAGCATTTTACATTTGCTTTGTACATTTTTGACTTAAAAAAACCCTCCTCTGTAGTCATTTCATTATCAAAGGTGCGATGTGGCAGCCGCAGCGCTACATGAAACAAGAGGAAACAGATGAAAAGCAGCATCACCAAATCCAGGAAGTTTTGAACCTGAAAGACCATCTGCATTTGTTATCCCGACAGAAACCCGCTTTGATCAGTCACACGCCGGCTTTTGTAAAGTAATTTAAAGAATAAGCGGCGATGAGCGCGCACGTTCCCCCAGCAGCCCCCGCCGGACGCCTCCGTCCGCCCCTCGGTCCGTGCGCGCTCCGGCCCTCCCGGCGCTCAGAACTGCCGAGCGAAGCAGCAGATGAAAGCAGGGTGTGCCAAAGGCTCAGCAGCGCAATTAGCGCTCTCCTAAACAAACGAGCTTCAACAGAGCTGTAATTAAGCAGGCCTGTAATTAAGTATATGCCCTTTATCATAACGATCATGCTTAAAAATGGCATGATGCATGGAAGTGTGTTATTAATGCTGCGCTCCCAGCGCGCGGGAGCGTGCGCAGGAGCCGGCGTGTCAGGCCCGTCACCGGGCTGCTGCTAAAACGCGTTAAAGGGAGAAATCGGAAACAACGCACTCATTCAGGGGCTCCTTTCACAGCCAGGCTCTGGGAGTCACGAGGATTTAAATACCCACCGATTCAGGAAACTTTATGGAAATAAAGTTTTGGGGCCACTGCCGGCCGCCCCCCCAGCGCTGGGAGGGCGACAGCCCCTTTGCCGCGGCACGGGTGGGCTCCGGCAGCCGCGGTGCTGGCACAGGCAGGAGCTGCGCAGGCACGTGAGGGGCTGCAGGCCGACGGCGGGGACCCCCCCGAGATGTGCAGGGAGCGGCCGCTCGTCCCTCACCTCTGCTTCCAGGCTGAGCGATGGCCCCGCACAAAGCAAACGCTCCGGAGGAAGGACACTCCTGTGCCCCCCACCTCGCCCTCGGAGGTGCTGCCACGGGAAGAGACAGATTCCAAGCTACTGCTGCCTGAGAAGGGTTTTTTCACGTTCACAAGGACTTCAAGGGTGAGGCACCCAGCTTCCCTTTAGCAGTGTAAACCCAAATCCAAGAACATTAACAAACGCAGTGACAATTTGTTCCAGCATAACACTGAACCCCCTCCCCTTAATTTTAGCTTTTGCATCCTGTGGAGGAGAGCGTGCGTCGCGAGGGCCCCACGCACCACGCTGCTTTGAGCAAAACCCCAGCTGCTGCAAAGCGTTTTTGCAGTGGTTTTAGATGGGAGGCTCGGCCCTGCGCACCCCTGCCCGGCCGCCACGGGGCCGAGCGCTCTGCCGAGGCCACGCTGCAGCAGCGGTCCCTCCCGGCGCTCTGCAGCGCACTGCTCCCAGGCAGCCCTGGCTCCATCACCGCCGGTTCGCCGTGTGTGCACGGCCCTGGCAGACGCCTGTCCCCGCACAGGGCCCACCTCTCCTTGTTTCCCAGGCGGAGCATGGCCCTGCAGCATGAGCAGCAATGCTGCTGCGATGGGGCTGTACATGTGCAAGCTCACGCTCGGCGCTCGTGTGGGTCGAGCCCTTAAAAGCACTCCCGCACCGCACACCCGCTCACCGGGACTCGCAGCAGCGGGAAGGCGGCACCCGCAGGGAAGCCATCTCCAGGGCACCTGCAGCGACAGGCGGGGACCGAGCTCCCAGCGCTGCGCCGCAGTCTGCTGGGCTGTCCAGCGCCGGGGTCTGGCCGCGGGTGCCACCGCTCCCACCGTGCACCGCAAGACAGTACGCAACTGCCGTTTACAGCAGCCAGTTAATTTCATAACAAAATTAAAGGAAACCAGAACTGTAGGAGGCTTTTAATTCCATGTCCCTTGTTCTGATGTTGTGCTGTAAGTAAACATCAGCAGCAGCCTCTGATTCCTCTCTTTTTCCTTTTTTTTCCCCCTGTTGCTTTTGAAGCATTCCTGGCAGACTCTGATGAGCAGAGCGCTGTGCTGAGGTTCTGCCCGGTGTTACCATTTCACCGGCAGCGCGGAGACTTACCAGCCAGGCTGTGGCCTGGAGCTGCAGTTCTTCTTTGATTCTGGCCGAGAGCTATTCAGCGCTCCTCCGTGTAAATTTGCGCCACGTTCAAGACCAGCAGACGGTAACACAAAGGGATAAAAAGAACTGCTGCTGGTGGACGACAAAGTGCAGCTCTCTTTCCAAAGGCAACATGTAGCGATCCAGAACAAAAAAGGTGGGCAAGGTCCCACTTTTACAGCATTACCACCAGTAGCGTTACTCATACCACCACAGGAGTACGCTCACACATTGACCTGTGCAGGTTTTAGCATCTTCAAAAGGCTGTAACTTTAAATTATTTTTGAAGACCTATAAAGCGTTTGCACCTTGCACTTAACGCCTCCCTGCACAGGTAGGCAAAGCTGCTCTTGCCCTGCTCAGCTCCAAGCGGGGCCAGCTGCAGGGCCAGCAGGAACACCACCTCTGCCGGCACCTCTCACGGCAGCTCCAGCCTCAGGCGGTCGCGGCTCCCGGCCCAGCACGTGGAATGGCCACTCGCCCGCGGTGCCGGTTCCGGATGAGTCCAGGAGGCAGCAGATTCTCCCTGTGCAACTACATCCACAGTATCTGCAGCGGATTAGGGAGGTGCCTGCGCTCTTCTCCCTCACAATGGAACAAAATAAAAAGGGATTTCAAAAATGTTGTCAGTGGCTGTTTGCTGTCTCCCAGGAGCAGCTCCTCCCTGAGGGTCGCATCCAATTAACTCAGTCACTGCAATTAGATAAAAGAGTCGAAAGGAGCCAGCGGCCAGAGCCGCACTGCTAAAACCAAACCCTGAAGGACGGCGTCCCTGTGAACCCCCAACGGCAGCCGGCAGGAGGCCGGACCCCTCCGGTGAGGGGCACCCAAAGGGCACCGCAGCCACCCCCTTCGTCGGTGCAGGACCACCAAAAACCACGACCAACTTTTAACCGGCGGCTACTTCTTCGTTATAATTTACTAAGACTTACTCTCAGCCTTTAAAGGGCAGGCCACAAAACTGCGCTCTATAAATACAACTTGTTAGCTCGCTTAGAAATTCTCTCTTTAATCTGAAAAAGTACTGTCACCCTCCTCTAAGCACACGATAGATGCTGCCTTCTGTGCTGTAGACTCCAACTAAACCTCAGTTGTCAAATTAGTAATTCATCTTTCTTGAATAACTATATTTTTAGCAAAGCTACCAGATTTAAATAATCAGACCTGCCAATGCTACCCTAATTTAAACATGCTGACGAACTTTCAAGGCAGCATCAGCTAACATAATGAGTTTCTGGATGACAAAGAACTTCAGACCGTAGTTCTCTACACTACCCAGGGTAATAAGCACTTGTTCTTTTCTACAATGCGCACATAAAAGAGGAATCTAAATAATAATTGCTGTAATTATCTTGAAAAATATGTGGTGATTAATGGTGATTATGAAGATCTGTATAATTGTTCATTGAAATCTCCAATGATCAGATGCTTTCTTGAAACAGACATTAATGAAGAACTTGGGAACACAAAAAGCATCAAAACTCAAGCCAAGCTCCTGACCGTCTGAGCGGGTGAGGATGCGATTGCACACGCGCCCGGCTCAGCTTCCGCCCCTCTCGTGAACTCTGCGAGAGGTTCTAAGATGTCCATGATGTGACGCATATGTCATTGCGGTTCAAAGCACGAAGTTCAACCTGTTATTTATGCAAATAATTAATTACTCTTGTATCCAACTAGCAGTTTGTCATGACACATTAATGACTTGATAGACTTCTATGAACTAGTGAACACAGGACAGCAGAGCGCTTTTATCGTCATTTAATTTAAAAACGATCCTGTGTGAAATTATCTAGTCGTGAGTGATGGAAGCATAAAGAACAGACTCAGCAAAGCTTCTTTTGGATCATTGCTTTATTAATGGTAACGTCAGGGAAATGAAAAATGCTAACATTGTCATATTTAGCTCCTGGGTATAGATGAATAGCTGCCTCAGTGCTTGGCGGGTTCAGTTTGCACACTGCAGCGAGCGCTAATTCTTCACACCGCTATTGTGGGGATACGCAGCCACGGAAGAGTTTATATACCTCAACTCCCAAGGAAATAACAGCTGTTTCTGCATTTAAATCCTCACCATAAGCTTTTATAGCTTTGGATTTCTTTATTGCTATTTTTGCACGGCCTTTTACACTTGAATTTTCAACTGCTGATATTAAAAATATTTAAATAAATAAATCCCTTGCAAAACATTTTCCTGCATGACTTTGAAAACTAAGCTTTGCTAATCCAAACCAACAAAGCCCCCCCAAAACCGAACGTACTATTGCCACCTTTAAAATTTAAGTGATCTTAGTAACACCACAAAAACCTTCAGGTTTTCCCCAGACCTGAAGCGCTAGCAGAGTGTTTATGTTTTACCAAGACGAATATCTCATAAACCAGCCTCCAGCAATACCATAAAACCAGCAAAGCTCACCTGTTTAGAGAAAACTTTTCATTTAGAGAAAACATTTTCAGCTAAATGACACCAGAGGAACTTGGGAGCGGGTGAGAAGCAGGGGGCTGGCAGAGCGCGGGCACAGCAGGCTCACACCAGGCGGCTGCACGCGCCCGCCAGGGGACGCCGCGGTCAGACTGGAGGGATGCGCGAGCCCCCATCTGGCTGGAGGGGTGACCCCAGTACCCAGCCCGGCTGCTCGAGGAAGGACCCTTCCAGCGCCACTGCCAAGGAAGGGAGAAAGCGCAGCCCACGTGCGGTCCTGCCCCCCGGCCGAGGAGGGCAAGGGACAGCTCTGGCCGCCAGAAGCGGTGCCCTGTGTGGGGTGAGGCTGTGACAGCCACGGAGTCACCCCACAGCAGATGGAGATGGCTCTGTCCTGGGGATACCCGCTCTCTGCAATTGCAACTGTCAACTCGGGGTGCCGGCGCTGGGCTGGTGACCTTCCACGGAACAGGACAGGGACTTCCCAAGCCCTTGCAGGGCACACGGGCAGCCGGGTCCAACACCCGCCCGCCCAGCAGGGCTGCTCCTGCCTGCGGCACGGCCCTCCCCGGCCAGCCAGCACGCCAGGACTCACGCTGCTACCCAGGCGGGCTGACCAGCCGTGTGACTGCGCTGGCCAGGCAGGGACCAGGACATCCCCCCGCTTCACGCCCCCTCCCACCACAGCCACCCTGGTCCAGCACACACACAGCTCTGGCCCTGGTTCCCACCGAGTGCCCCGGTGCCAGCTCGGCACACCCGCGCCTGCAGGATGGCACGGGGCACCTGCACCAACCCCGTCATGTGGTGTGACCTGAGTACAGGGGGAAGCCATTCAGGACGGAAAAAATGTTTTGCAGCAGTCTGCAACGCATCAAGAGAAGGATGCAAGCTTTTCAAAATAAACCACGCTCTCTGTAATGTACAGCTAAGCCTCCTACTTCTGTATTTCTGTACACAGTCATTTAAATAGCAGTCGGAATAGTAAACATGTGTGTGTGCTCTCTGCGCTACCGTGCACCGCGTCCCAGATGGAACCCCACCACTCTGCATTTCCAAATCGCTAATGATAGCAAAACCTCAGGGGGAAAACAAAAGCAAACTTTCCCGCGAGCTCCTGCCAAGGCGGCTGCAATGGGGAACGCTGCGACCGCCCCGGGCTGCGCTCCCCGGCTGCAGACACCGCCCCCAAAACGCACACACTTCTCTCTTTAATACAGGAAAAAAAACCAAATATTGAGACACTGACCCCGTTTCCTCTGGCTCCTCTCCAGTCCCTTTTCAGCCCCGCAGCCAGGGACCCCCCCGGACGAGGGGCCGGGGAAGGCAGAGCTGCCCCAGCCCAGCAGACCGCTGCGACGTGACAAACCAGCCGCAGCCCGGCAGCGGCTCCGAGACATATTGCAGTTTGCGTTGTCGCTCGGGTTCGCCATCTGTGCTGTTCCCGCAGAGGCTGCCGTCGCTGGCTGTGCCGAGGGCATCAGTGGGTTGCTGGCCCTGCGCGGCCCCTCGTTAGTCGAACGTGCTGACAAGAGGAGACCAGAGCGGCTGGGACGGTCCCACGCTCCGCTTGAGCGATGGGCGCCGCGGGCTCGGCTGGCAGCTCTGGGTGGGCTCTGCCCGCACACCCGGCCGTGGAGCTGCCTCCATCACCCGCGGCCGCCTCGCCCCCTGCTTGGCTCCTCCGGACCAAGGCGCAAGCCCAGGCTCAGGAGAGGGCCTCGAGCAGCGCACCCAGTGCCGGGGGCAGCTGCGCTGCTGCTCCCACAGCTGCGGGGGAGCCGGAGCCTGCACCAGGGAGCTGCGGCGGGCAAGCGAGGAAGCAGCACCGCGGCACGGTTGGCAACGCACCGGCACCATGCCCGGTGCCCAGCCCTGGGCCAGGCCGCGGGACGGCGGCAGCACCAACCCAGACGACGCTGGGTGCAGTGAGCGGGAGAGCAGGGGCCTCCCGGGCTGTGGAAGGAAACCTCCGCGATGGGAAAGGTTTACAGCTTTCCTGTTCGTCTTGAAACGACTTTGATTAAAAAAACAGACCTGGACCAAATTTTCATTTTTGCTAATTTGATTGTCAGCCTTGATTTTCTCTGTTTCCTGCATAGCTCACGACACAGCACAATTAGTTCTTTACTGCGAGATCAAGCCACGAAAACACTTGAGAAAATACTCCTGGTTTTGATTATTTTCTTTTTTAAATAAAGTGAAGGTTAAGTACTGCATGGTGATGGCTAAGTAGTACCTCAGTGCTGCGGCTGTATCAGCACCAGAGAACATGGAGAGACTTCAAACAAGCTCTTCAAATTGCAAGTGTTTAGGAGCTCTTGATTTTATTATTTTTTAATAAAATGTCCCCTTTGAAGTCTCTGCACCACACTAAACTTCAAAGATCACACCTAAGCATGTGCTACTTCCAAGCAACAACCCTTAATTAATTATACCAGAGCAGATACAATCCAGGGCACCGGTGCGGGGCCGCGGCAGAGCCGGGGCAGGTCCCGCTCGAGGACAGGGAGGCGAAGCAGAGGCGCTCCTCCGGCCTCCGCGCATGGGCCGCCGCGCTGAAGAGAAACACAGACGCTTTTCAATTACTTTCAGCTCGAGCTGTAATGACAGACAGACTCCTTGGAAGTCATTAAACATGTAATTTCTGTCTGCCGCAGAGGCAGGGAGGCGCAGGCCGGCAGGGCTCGGGCTGGAGCAGGCGGCTGCAAACAGCATCTCAGGCAGCACCCACAATAGCTGCAGTGTTCCCCGGCCGGCGGCTGTAAATTTCTCCCTCTTGATGAGAGAAACATCCTGTTGGGTAGAGGCTGTTTCCGTCCAGCGCCGGCGGTTTTTGCACTGCAGTCATTTCAGCACTGCAGGTTAGCAGCAGGGTGCGTTACAGAAACACGCTGCAGTGCGTTACAACGTCTGGCCCTGGCAGCTCCGCTTTTCCTTTGCCGAGACACCTCCGGAGGTGTGATTTCGGACAAGAGGGGCAGAGAGGTTGTGAGGGCGCCGGGCTCCCCGACCCGCACACCTCTGCGGACAGGGACCCGGTCGCCGGGCAGTGACGGACGCTCACACTTGCAATGACGGCTGTGAACCTCCCAGCACCAGCACTGCATGACCTCCAGCTGTGCACTGGGCCACCAACATCTGTCCCACAGGGCTCCCTGGGGGATGCGGGTGCACAGCACCCTTTCTTAACACGGTTTTGTGTTAAGGGACCGTTTTTAAACACACGAGCAGACTTTTCCTTCCAGTAAAAGCAGGGGAAAGAAGAGGGATCAGCTGTCCCGAAAGCACTGTGCTCTCCATACCACGGGCACCCCTGAACGCCAGTGGGAAACCGAAACCCACCACGAGCACGGCCGCAAAGGACGTGGGACTCCCATTGCCCTGCCTGGGAGCCCACTGATGCATGTGCTCCCACCACCCAGGGATGCAACGCTCGTCCAGCCAGCAGAGCCTTGACACGGAGCCAAAGCTGCGGTCTTCACCACCAGAGAGACAACAGCACGGCCAGGGCGATACGGCCCGGCGGCACCTAACGCCGGGAAGCGCACGGGCAGCCTCCGCGTCCCCCCAGCAGCCCCCCCGCACCACGGCCCTGCAGAGCCAAAAGCTCTTGTGTAGGGAGAGATCCACCCTGCCGCTGCACAGCAACTCGGGATCCAGATCTCCTAATGTAATTTAATTTTTAAGTGCTCAGAGTCATTAGCGGCGCCACATATTTCTATCAGGTAAATTTCATTTGCATATGCAAATTATATCTAAATACACCACACCATTAATATGATCACTAATTACATAATAATAGTCACCAATCTCCACACAGATCAAACTTACAGTTTTGTAGCTATTAAGGAAATCGTGCTTTGTAATTAAGATAATCCTCATTTCCAGATGCTAATTAACTATATAATAATTAGCTTCTTTTGCTAATGCAAATTAAGTATTTTCATCCTTATTGGTAAAAGAGTTGCTTATCACTTAAAAAAGAGACAACCTAGAAATAATCCCTCCTCCCCCTTAAAGGTGAAAAGGTAACTCCATTTTTATCAGTCTCATTTGCGAATGCAAATTAGCCCTGATTAATCAAGTCACAGATAAATGCGCCCGTCTCGTAGCACGGCCGGCCGCCTGGCGCTTCTCTCCCGCCCTCAGAGGAGAAGGACCACAGCAGGGTCGCCCGCCCGGGCACAGCTCCTCTCCCGGTGGCGGTGCCGCTGCGCTCGGCCGAGCCCCTGCCCGGCACGTGGCGGNAGCGCGTGGCTCGTGCAGCGGCAGCGCGTGGCTCGTGCGGCGGCAGCGGGCGCGGGGCAGGCTGGGGGGGACGCAGGAGACCTTCCCGCCACCCAGCAGCGCCGCCAGCCAGCCCGGCCGCCTTGCCAGGGCTCAGCCTCGGCGGCAGCGCATTCATCATCCACTAAACCAATCCACCCGCTCCGCACCACCATTTGTCATTAATTATGCTAATCAGCAAACCATTACTCTCCGATGACACCACAGCACTTATTAGCTAGTTATGGCTTTTCAAAAGCACAGCTTATTGTGTATGCAAGTGCCGTGCATACATTAGCCTACAGGGAAGAAATGTCCAATTATGAAAAGAAGAAATTTGCTATTATCTCCTTCTAACAAACCAATTTAGTAATTATAAAAGTCTCTGAACTCAGAAGGATTTTTTAAGAAGAGCTGAGTGATGAAACCAGAGAATTTTGTTTGCAATAACTTTCCAAGTTGGAACTAAAGTGACAATAGGGGAATGAGCAGTTTTTATTATCATAATTATAATTCTTGCATCTTAACTCCAGATGATCAAAAAGCAGAATTTATCTGAAAGCACAACTGTATTCAGCTCTTTCCTTAAAGTACCCGATTTATTTATTTTAGTAGATACACAACCAAATTTGCGTAACTCGTTACAGACACTCGCGCAGGTCTCGCCTGTTCCCACCCTGCGGTTTCCACCCCAGCAGCAGCTATCGAGCACCAGCAACCCCCGCTAAGCCCTTGCACGTGCCACAGGCGATGTGCCACGGGCAGGTCTCACCAGGCGTGCTGGGGCACAGGTACCGCACGCTAGAGGGACACAGCCCCACGCTTACGGCACTAAACTGATGGCAGAGGGTGTCTGAAGACTCAGCTGAAAAACAGCCTTGTCGGAGCATCCAATTCATTTACAATTCCGAAGTTGTTTTGCTCACTGCAAGAGGAATACCACTAGTTTTAGAAGCTTAATACGTGTTAAGAGCTCATTAATATCATCAGAGTAAATGGGCCTATTAAAACATCTTTAAGCAATATCTGAACATAAATCTCCCTAAACTATATTTAATGACTGTACTTAAGATACATTATATGCAAGTCTTAATGAGACATTAGATAGCATTTTGAAGATTAAAATTAGAGAATCCATATAAAGTCTGTCCACTTAATGTAGCCTTAAGCTACACTGATGAAAAGCATTACTACCAAATTATTACTTCATTAGAACAAATATTTTCTAATCATTTCTGATTTATGCCATTAGTTGTCTCCATATATAGTATTCGTATATGCATAAAAGTATACACAAAACAATTTTCTAGTTCCACAGGAGACGGGAGAAATGTTGAGCTTTCTAACGGCTGAGTTAATTACTTGCCTTTTTTCTATTGAGTTAAAAATAAGCACTCTTTATAAAAGTCCATTTACTGTATCCCCACTTTTCTAATTTAATTGGAGATTTTAATTCCATTAACCACAAGGTCATTTTTTAAACATTTGCTGGTTTGCTTTGCAAAGATCAGTAAGACATCTTGGACGTGGCCCCTGACTGTCCCTGCAACCCCTCCATAGAGGTCTCAGCGTGGCGGCACAGACCCCTGGATGAAGCCCGAGGGACAAGCGGGACCCTCGCACCGTGCGGCCGCTCGCTGGCGACGGCGCCGCAGCCCGGGGCTGGCCCGCGGGAGGGAAATCGAGCACACTCGCACAAGCCTCCGTGGGGAGGAAGGCAGCAGCACGGCATGCCAAGGGACGGGACGCACCCCAAAATCAATCACGGCCTGCGGCAGCGCGTCAACGCCCACGGCGGTGTCCCACTTGCTCCAGGATCCCCTGCCCACGGCACGTCTGCCCGACAGGCGCCGCCCCCGGGACACAATGTGCCACGGCCGGGACAGCGAGGTAGGGGGACGCCTCCTCCAACCGCCAAGTCACCGCCAAAATGAATCGCAATAACCTTATTAGCAAGAGGGCTTTATGTGTGGTTTATTTTGTATAAACAGCTTTTCATTAGACAAATGAAGCCCAACAACCTTTATAAATGTTTTCAATTATGGAATTATGCCATTGAGATATCCGGATGAGGATAATCAGGGAAAACACCAGTGACACCTCTTGATAGGAGTCAGAGCGTGCTGCCTGGATGACTGCTCCTCCCAATCAGCTACAGCCTAGCCACACCGCTCGTTTCCAGAAATCCTTCTTTATTAGATGAAATCTGTAGCAACAAGACTATTTTCGTTTGTTCTGCCCGAGTCTTCTATCCAAAAGAGAGAACATCTCATTGCAACAATTTTGCATTTTTAACTGTGCAAATTAAGCATTCTTCATAAATAACAGCCTGGTTTTCTGCACTAGAACTCCTTTTTATTAGCAGCACAGTAACGAACAATGAGCAATGTGTTCTATTATTCTTTGTCAAATCACAGAATGCTACATTAGAATAACTCTGCTGGTCAATGTAATATAGTAGATTAAATTCAACTTCTGTGCAAAAACCACTGTAAAACAGCATGATAAGAAGGCTATAAAAAATTTAATTTTACTCCAAACTCCATCAGAAAAAAAAAAATGGTGTGAAAAGTAATTTTGCATAATCAGTACACGCCATCTGGAACAATTAACCGATTTCTATAGAACTATGAGGATCAGTCATATCTGCTTATTAAAGATCAGAAATTATACAAGTAATAAATCCTTGAAAAAACTAAGCGTACTCCCGCCTGTCAACGCTATTTTAACTTCAAATACTGAAGAACGCCTGATAAGGCTGAAAAGAAGAGATTAATATATGCAAATTACATCCAGCATTTAAAATCCCCAACAACTGTCTCCGGTTTTCTGTCCCTTATTGCTGCCTTTATGTTTTATTCATACACCAACTCACCTGTCACTTCATAAGCTATAATATTATGGGGGTATTATTAAACAGCATAAAGCCGTGCTTTAATTGGAAAGCTTCATTGCATTTTCCAATTATTTGGAGTAAATTAAAAGCAGATGCACATAGTTTAATAAGGAGTCTAATATCAGTTCCGGGAAATCAAAATTCATTGTCATTACTATGCCGTGATAGTTTTGCAAACTGTACTCAATTTCAGAGGTTTTGAAAAGAAAATCTGTCTATGCAATCTGTTAATTGTCATTCGGTTAATAACTGTTTAAATATCCGAACCACAGAGCGGCTTCCTATTTAAAAAAAAAAAAATTAAACTATGGCACTCGGAAAAGCAAAACAAATAGAGCGCAGCCCACTGCAAAGGTTGTGCTCCACAAGCAACCGGTGCGAGTGCCGCCAGCTCGTCCTCCTCCGCTGCCGGGTGCGTGGAGCCCGGGCAGAGCAGCACCCCGGCCCCAATGGGGCTCCGCGTCACCGGCGGGGTCCCCCCCAGCATCACCCTCCCTTCCTCCCTCCCGACACAGCCCTGCTCCAGCCGCCACGCGCTGCTGGCTGCGCCCTGCACGCCCCGCTGGCGTCAACGCCTTCACCGCCACCCATGCCACAGGACAGGAGCGTCCCTGCCGGTACACCTGCTCATGCATAATGCAAGGCTTCGGGGGCAGCAGCCACATAATCCTCTCGGCAGAGATCGGTGGAAGCTTCCTTGGAAGGTGACGTGTGATCTGAGAAGCATGGGTGAAGCTGCACACCCGGTACGGTACGGCAGGAGAAGGCAAGACGTGCCACGGCAGCCCCACGGGACAGCCAAGAGACTGCGAGAGCACGAGCAGCACCGCAGCCAGAGCTGTCACACTCTTGTGCGAGTACGCAAAAGTGAGAAGATGAAGATAAAGAACGCCACTTCGGAGGACAGCAGGTTAATCAGGAAATCACATGTCTGAAAAATTACACTGGCGGGAGAACTCGTGGCTTCATCTTTCACCGTTTGGGCCAAGCTGGCCTGAGCGCAGCCGTGATAACCCGGGGTGGTGCACCGCAGCGGCAGGAGCCAGAGAATCTGTGCACCGTGGATGAGCTAATCTAACAAGAAATACACTTTTTTGAATCTTGTTAAATATAGTATTAAGTAACACTTATACTTCCCTTTCTGGAATACGCAGCTGCAGCACTTTACATGAGACTTCAGTCTCCCCGAACTGCTGGATATTAATAGAGCCTTTTATATTCTGAAGATTATCCAGGTCTCTTAGTCCAAATTGGAAATTGCAACAGGGCAAAGAACAGGCTGGCTTTAATCTCAGCCTCCGTAAGGAGGTTTCGATGCAGAATAAAGCTTGTGTCACAACTTGTCTGGTTTTTGGACCATCCTGATTAAAATTCAGTGTCACAAAAAATAAATTTAGTTCCGCTTCTATTCTTAAGAAGCGCAAAGAACATACACGTGGGAACTGGGATCGACAGTAAAATGTAGCACAGGGCCCTCCCTTTAGAGAGCGGAGTGTTCCAAAACACTTCAACATAGGAGGGTATCGCAAAACCACCAGAAACTATGCTGGAAGATGAAGATAAAAGCAATTCTTGTGCAGTGATCCAAAAAATAGCATCTTCCTTTTTTTTCAAAATTACCTGTTTTAATAAAGCAGACACACTGTGCCAAGTGAACCATTTAATTATCTGCAAAAATGATGAAGCAAAACAATAGTTTGCAAAAATAAATGACTAACCTCTGATTAAAACGTCTGTCCTCATTACATACAGATAAAAGATACAGTATCTTTTAAAAGAAAATGTACATTGAAGAGAAGTAAGTGGCAGCTGTGGCACAGATAACCTGACATTTTGCAACAAGAAAGGAGTTGACATGAGGGCACTGAAATATAACGAAATCTTAATTTTTCTTCCATACCTTAATATAGAAAAACCTCTGAAAGATTTCTTTTGTAATTAAAAAAAAAATTTAAAAAAAGATAGAAAAGACAGAAAAGGGGGGTCCGTGCAATGAGGCAGTCGGAGTGTGTCGCTGAGCAGTGTTCAAGCAGAGCTCCAGCCCCCAGCCGGCGCGCGGCAGAGCTCGCGGTCCCGCTGAATGCATGGACTGAGCTCCGCCAAGGAAGGAGGAATCTGGAAGCAAACTGCTGCCCTAAGAGCAGCGTGTGAAATAACCGCTTCCAACAAAGCTCCCCAGACAAATTACAACTCCCCCCTGCCAAGATCTGCATTATCCAATACAGAAGGGCAACTCGGTTTCCTTTTCAGGAATCCACCGGCTTTGATGTTTTTCCAGACCATTACCGACAGTTTCCACACTCTGCTGCCTCCAGAGATCCGGGCTATAAACCAGAGTGGAACGAACACCACCAAATCCTCCCGTATTTCCCACAGGACCTAAGGAGCATCCCCCTCTTCCCACAGCCGTGCCTGGTGCCCGCCAGGCTCCAGGGGACACAGCCCCCTGTGCCCCCTGCCACTTCAGAAGGGCCACTGCTGGGAGAGATGCCCCGGGTGACCCACCAGGGCCACCCTACCTTTGCAAACGTCTCCCTCTACGATGCAGCCCAACCGCCCCACTTGGCGACGGCAGCTGCTTCGGCCACGTGCCTGCCCCCAGGCACCACCCACGGCACACCAGAGCCACGCAAACCATCCTGCCACCAGACCACAGAGTCCGTTCTGACCTTTCTAGAAAGCATCTTAAAGAGGAAAAGAAATATTTAAGTCCAATAAAGAAATATTTACATGTGAAATATAATAATAAATATTTAAATATTGACCTGTTTAAGGTAAATATTAAGGTAACAAACATTGGTGCACAATTCCAAAACAAACAAATTAGAGATGTGGAGACAGTGCTGCCTCCAAAAGCTGCCCACAAAAACATCCTCCTTCAACGCGAGCTGGCAAACACGCAACAGCCACCACCAAGCGGCAGCGGGCCGCGTTCCCTTCCTGATGCTCCGTCCAGCTTCTCTGGGAAAAACACTTCACACAAGTAACTGTGTTGGTAATGTGGTTAAAGACAATGGCAAAAGAGTACTTTTAGGATAAGAAATATACACAAGGGCACTCCTGCACCAAATAACTGCTTTGAAACCCCACCGCAAATGACTGGCAAATATTGCAGCCTCGTTCACAACCACAAACGTCGCTTTATCAGTAGATAAAGCGTGTGATGTTTCGGGATGTGACATCTCAGGTCCAACCCAGAGGACATTGCATTTTTCCTTTGAAAAAGATGAAAACCTTTGCCTTCAGTCCAGTACTAGCAAAACCCAAGAATGACGGCATTTTCAGAGAAGAGCAGCCACAGTCATGGATAGTCTGGACATAAAGGAAGGAATTAGGAGGAGCGGTGGCTGAGCAGGGCGCGGTGGGCAAGGCTGCGGGCAGACGGCCCCGCCACTGCGGGTGACGAGCTCTGCCATCCCCGCTCCGGCCAACGGCTCTGCGCAGAGCCCCAACGGCAGAGCCACGGCACTTTCCGCAGGACCCGCAGCTGAGCTGGGAACTCTTCAAACAGTACGGGATTCTTAAGAGTATTTTAAAAAACGATTCAGTTAATTTCTTACACAGTACAAATAATATGTGCTTCTGGATCCCGTTTTATTTCTGTGGATTAACATGACCTGAGGTACCAAACTTACGGACGGCGTATCTGTATGTCAAGCCAACATCAACTGCCTTTTAAGTACTTGCACAAATGTTCTAATTCTTTGGGGCTGACAGCTGGCAAGTATTATCTGAAAATACTATCAACAAACGCGTATTAAAGTACGTTCTACTTTTGTTCTGCTGCTTTTTCAGCACAATTTCCATATTTAACTGTTCAAAAAGTGAAACTCTCTCCAAAGGAAACTGTGATCACCTTGTTATCTCCAGGTTTCTGCTAGAACAACCACCTGCACAGACAGGCTTATACAACTGAAGTTGCATTTCTAGCTACGAGATGACAGCTGTAGCAGTATCTGTAAGTTCATACACTTGTTTCATACACAAAATTGGTACAGAGAGGCTCCAATTCCTTTGTACCCACATTCTGATGGGTCTGTGCAGAAGTATCTGATGCCCTCCACGCAATGTGATTTCTGCCTTGACAGTCTCAGAGCAGGCCACGAGAAGGTACAAGTATTGACCATGCTATATTCAAATATCCTAAGTTTGTATGCTACAACTGACAAACATGTCTATCTGCCACGTGACTCAGAAGTTGGCTACAGTAAAATTTCAGGCTAAAAAAAAAAACCAAAAAAACCCCAACCCTACCCAGCAGTGTGCAGGGTCACACACCAAAGCCAGCCATGGCTTTGCCCACCTGACTTTAGCCAAGAAAGCCCACGCTGTGGGGAAGCACGCAGCTTGGATCACCGTCTGATTTCCCAGAAACCACAGCTGAGACCGAAAAAAACTCATTTTCCAAACCCAGTCACTAGTTTCCAACGCAACATCCTGCCATGTGCTCTGCAAGGTGAGCAAAGACTTTCTTCCATCCCTAATCCTCTCCCCACGACGAGCCGGTTGAATAAGTCTCAAACGGGCAGGTTGAAGCAATTCTGAAAGTGCAATCAAAGGCTGGAGGCGGTGCGGGAGGCTCTGGCAGGACGGGTGGCAGAGCGCTGTCCCCTGCTGCGGAGGAGGTCGTGCATGGCTGGCTGTGCAGCCTCTCCACTGCCGGCCTCGTCCCCAGGCAGGAGACGGCTTTCGCCTGTAATCAGGATTTGAAGGAGGCTTTCAACAGAAGATTTTGCAATTCGAAAGGGTTACGTTTCAGTGGCACTTACACAGCAGAAAACTTATTGGAGGCAAGATCCCCAAGAGGCATCAGCATCCTGGTCTGAAACACACTGTTTATTAACTTCAGAGCGCACTACAGCAGTATTTGAGCCCATCCAATTAGTGAGGCCTGCAGGAGTATTTGCACTCCTAAATCTCTTGGTTTCTGAAAGGGTTAAAGCTTATTATTAGCATATAATTTACAGGTCCTTTCTCCCAGGAAAGAAATAATGCACAGTAAATGCCACATTCATTTTAATAATACATGTTACAGTCTGTGCCCAACATCTGCACAAAGGTAAAGCAGACAGATTTCTTTGACATGTCCCACTCTGCCATCCAAACACAGGCTTTTTGTTTCTTAAGTGACGGAAGGTTTAATCAAGAAAGCAGGCAATTCATCAATCGAAACAAGGCTGCTCACACCGCCCTGACAGCACACACATGGTTTTATACAGAAGAAACCTGGCCACCTGTCAGCAGCACCTTTTACATCAGGATATACAAATACACCGAGTGATCAATCCTCCAGCTCTTCCCATTCGTTTCTTCGTTTTCTTATTATATTTTTCTTTATGCTAGATGTTGCGCTCATTCTCTGCAGGGATAGATGGAGGACAAGGCAAGCTATGGCTGTTTATACACTATCATAAAAATTTATATACCCTTAGAGTGACTTATTTCCCTTCTATTTGAGTACCATTATTATAAATAATTTTTCACTTCATTCAGGAATTTTCCCTGTACGTTATTATCTGCGGCTGCCTGAGAGGGCTCCCTCTCTCCCTCACTGTCCTTGTGGCTCTGATAAGCCAAAGCAATATGCAGCCAGAAGATGCTGAAGTCTGAAATGAAGGCAGTATGTAGTCACAACAACATCTTAATTAAGCTGAAGGCCATGAAGAAAGCCTGCGCTGTGAAATACTGAGCAGTGTCTGTCGACAGGTCTGTCTGGAGCAAGGCATTCTTCTTCCAGCAGCTGCCCGTTCCAACGTGCATACTAAACCCGTCAGCCCCGCAGCACCCAGACACCTTCTGCAGATCAACTTAGAAGAATTTCTGCCCGTTGGTCTCAGGCGCGTGGCACAGGGTGGGACCAGGCAGCCTGCCTGGCTTGGGGGACGATGCCAGCAGCGCAAGTATAAGCGCAGACGGCAGTGCTGTGCCGCAGCAGCACGTGGAGGGCTCCCGGCACAGGGCTGCGAGGTCTGGGCAGTAGTTTCCTATATGCGCCCTGTCAAAGACCAATTTGTTAGTTTACTGTGCAATGAGGAGTCTGCCTAACTTTCAATGTTTCATTGCCAAGACTGGGAGTGACAAAAGGATGGTTAAAAACTGTAATTACTACTTTCAGGACCATTTTTTCCCCCCTCAACTCCAGCTTTGTCATAATAATGACATTAGACACCCCATGGAGTAACAGGGTAGTTCCAGTGGGGATCTGGCAATTTCTGCCCAAATGTATTTTGAGATAGAGTAGGCTCAACAGCCAAAATTCATTTCATCTTCCATAAAGAGGCTGAACCCCAGATGGAAGTGTTGTTTTCACTGACTGAGAAAGTCTTGGGTGTCTACAGACAGAGAACTGAGACCACGCTGCAACTCTTAATTTCACCCTCCTTTACAGCCCATCCTGTCCCCCGCAAGAACTCAGGCTGAGGCGATCCAAAATTGGAAGATAAGAGATGGTTCATAACGGCTTTTGTTTCCAGCGCCAGGAAGCCTTCCATTTTGCTGAGAGCCAAGAGAGGGAGCCCGCAGGCTCGTCCACGCGCGCAGCCGCCCCGCCGGGACGGGAGACGAGTCCTGCAGCCACCGCAGCCCTGGTCACCTCGCCTGCCGCAGCTCGCACACCGTCCACACGCCCACATCCGCCCCGGCGCCGCCGGCCCCGCAGCACGCTGCAGCCAGGACCCACCGCGGCAAACCACATCCCGGCAGAGCAATTAGGGACGACAGTGGAAGCGCGTTAATAAATTTCCCGTTGCCATAGCACTGCAGCGAGGCACGCGCATTGCGGTGCAGCTAAAACGGACTGGCTGCAAACTGCACCGACGTAACAGGAAACTTCGGAATGGTTTCCACAGTGCGTCTGGGGGCTGATCTACCTCGGCAATGTTTAAGCACACAAAGGGAATTGTCACAGCACCTCATCACAGCTGCTGAAAAGGCAGCGGTGGTCAGGAGTTACGCATGAAGATCCCTGCCAATGCACAGGGTGTTTCGTATGACAAGACCCTTTCTCCAGAAACCATTTGCAGCTGCAATAGCCATTATAGCACACGTATGCACAACAACGCCTATAGCCGTGTCTGGAGGAGAACGTGCAGTTGGGGGAAAAAGGAGAGTTCTATACTTTGACTGAAGTGTGCTCCTGCAAACATGGAGGACTAATGCCATGCCCAGTTTTGCAGGCCTGTGTTGTGCTTTGCCTATAAATATCTGGTAAAGTATTCAGGTTCTTTGCAAAACGGGTCATCTTTCCAGGCTGCACTGCAGGCAGAGGCACTCCGCGGGAAGGCCCAGAGCAGGGTCGCTCTCAGGAACACTCACGCAGAGTTGCCGCCTCGCTGTTTGTGCATTTGATGCTTTCTGGGGAGAGAAAGCGCAGCTCTCCCTCCTCCATGCAGGACTGTCTCATGTGAGCACAAGAACACGCCTTCCCTTACATTTCTAAATCTATTAGGGCAGGAGAGTAACAAGAAAAACGAGTACTGACAAGAATTATGCAATTGTTATATTCCATCTATTTAGGAACCCGAAGCTGCAGTTTCAGTCAGAGATTACCTTTTAAATAACCCTTTGATTATGGTACATGAATTAATGCCATGTTCCCATGTTAGAAGTGTCACTCACTATTAATAGCAAGAACCTGTGAATGGCACATTTTTGCCATCTCCTCTACCCTGATTATGCACAAGCACTGTCTATTGTACAGCCCAGTGAATCACTGCTGCTTTTCCTGGGTTTCCAAGCTGTCCTGGAACTCTCCTTCAGCCAGATGAAGGGACCATACATTCATTGGGTTTTGACAGACTCAGGTTTAAAGCCAGTATTTTTTTCTCCTCTTGCAAAAATGACATAAGAAAGAGAAAACTGTGGCTAAGTGTGATTCTACCATGCCTATCACAATATTTGTTCAGGTGTAACATTACTCAAAAAAAACAATTCTAAGGAGAACTCTGCTGCACCCCAGCAGTACTCAGCTGCAGCACAGAACATGAGCTAAGCCCCGTCAGAGGAGAGGCAGGTGAAATGCACTGTTGTGCCCCGGCTGCGCCTAACATTTTTCTTCAGTTTGCAGAACCAAACGTTCTTTTTCTGTGGTTAGTGAATAGCTTCCAGCCCACACATCCAGGAGTGACAGAATCCACGAGCTACAACTCTAAAGCATCCCTGCCTCTCGATCCCAGAGGTGTTTCTTCCTGGGACCAGAGGACCAGGCTATGTTCCTTTTTAGCTCACTCCCCCCTTCCAGAAAGCAAGCACATAAAGGCAGGACCTTCTCCAGAGGAACAGAGCTGTCAGGGACAGCTCACAGGGACCCCAGCCCCAAACCCAACCCCCCGCGTGGTCCTGAAGCACAGTCACAGGTACCTGTACCTGCACGGGTGAAGGAATGGGCTTGATCCTTACCATTCTATTTGAATACACATTTTCCCTGCAGACTAGCACTAGTTAAAAATAAAAGCCAGCTAAAATATTCATTGGCAGTTTTTTTCCACATTGACATCTGGAAACTATCACTAGCTCCAGCAGTTGTATACCAACCTGCAATGGTGAGCAGAGAGAAAGCTGCAGCTAGAGAGACCAAGTGTGCATGGGCAAGCGCATGCTTCTTAAAAATAACACAGAACTCCCCCATATCCTAACATTTAATTTCAAATTTGCCCCAATACTGGCAAATCTAGGCAGTGCCAGTATTCAGAATATAGAAATGGGAAAGAGTAAAGACCTCATCTGTTTTCAATGTGTATGTTGACTGTAGCAAAGAACGGTATGTACGAAACTCGTCCTTGCTAAGCCGAACAAAGCTTCCTGTGAAACAGGCAGAGATGTTGTCTCTTATGACTCACCTGTGAAGATCATAGAAAAGATGAGGAGCAAAGTTTGTGTCAGTGTTGCTTTCCATCAGAGCTCTCACCTAGCACTGCCGTGGGCAGCAGCAGCATCCCTCCCCGAGGGCTGCGATCTCCCCAGTGATCAGTAATGTTTGCTGCCAGTAACACGTGTGCCTGGGCATTTTCTGGGGTCCCTCTGCACCCCTTCTGCTCTCAGCATTTAAATGGCACTGAGGAAGAGCTGGACGTACATTCCATGGGTACCACATACCCGGCTGTGTATGCAAGCAGGGCAGCTTTGCTTGGTTACACTTCTGATTACACAGAAGAGCAGAGAAACGATTGCATGCGCCAGCTTACCTGATATGGCATACAAATTTGAGTGCTGGTGCTCTAAGTCCAGGCGAGTGCTGTGACTTTTCCCTCGGAAGCTGGCGGGAAGTGTCAGTGAGATATGCCTAAGGAAGAGAGGTGGGAAACAGAGATGACATTACTACAGCATGGAAGATACTGCTGCCGTCGGCTCGCTCTTGCCTGACCATTCCAGTCAAGTTAAACGACAAACATCAATTTTAATGTTGCTTGTAAAAGCTGGAGTGCGCCCCAAATACCAGCAGCGGATAGAGGTGGCGATTCAGCCATTACGGCCAAGGTTGGTTCAGCAACTTTACCCACTCCTCAGTCCAGCTGTGAGTGGGACTGTCTACACCCTGGCGGAAGCACCCTCTGCCCCACCAAACACCGGACTCGGCCAACAGCCAAAGCACCACAGAGGCAGCCATCCCCCTCTGGCAGACACAGCAGCTCCTTGTGAGCCGGCACCGGGGACAGCCTGCGCAGTGGCTGGCCAGTACGATCCCCCTCTGCAAACACCAGTCTCAGTAGAAGGCATCCAGAGCACAGCCAAACACCCTCTGGGACCCAAATGAGCTTCCTTCAAGGTAGAGAGTGCTAACAGCAAGTGCTCTGGATTTATCTGTGCCAAAAAATTCTGAGTACGTTCATAAATAAGATCTTTGAAACTCTCTTGATGACGAAGGCCTGCTCCAAACCTACCCAGCGCCTGCTGCGTGCTCCCCGAGACAGGGGTGATGCACACGCTGAGCTCCCTACACCAGCCCCCGAGAAAAGGGAAGCCAAATTTCACTCGTCACCTCCAGCTGCAGCAATGCACAATGCCCTCCCTCCCAACAACGCTCTGCTCAGCATTCCTGCAGCGGAGAGATTTTTTACATCTTCCATTAAACCTTCCTATAAATAGGAAAAAACAGAGCTCATGGAAGTGAAGTTGAAACTATTTTCAGTGGCTCAGAGCTTATTAAAGGGAAAACTCAGCACACGGCAAGCCTGGACACAGGCTGGAAGACAAGGTGGGCAACCTTTCCAGGAATGGGTGGTGTGGGAGGCCGGAGCGGGGGCTGCACAGGAACTGCTGGTGCCAGCCCCCGGCACCGCGGACGGACCAGACAGCCCTGCAGACAGGGCACAAACAGCCAGCGCCACTGCCACCGCCAGCGGGACACAGCCCAGGAAAACGGCACAGGAGCACTCGAGCAGGGCTGCTCACTGCAGCAGACACAGCTCTGCCTCTGCTGTCCCACTGACCCCGGCACAGCCAGCGCATCCACCAGCTAGCCAAGGGGCTCCACTGAGAAGTCTGCCGTGAGAAAAGGCTTTTGCTAATAACCATTATCGACAGCCCACAGACTTCTATGCTGTGATGAGACAGTCGGGCTTTTCCCTTTTAATTCAAATCTGTATTTGTCTAATGCTGATCCCAGGTCTGTGTGAATTTTTACAGTGTTATTGTTAATCTTCTGGACCCCAATGCCATACATAAAGAAGATAAGAAGATGCTGCCTTTCCTCAGAAAGGCTTAGGGTAGCATGAGAGCTGAGGCAGCAGCTACCCTTCCCCACCAGCGAGAGTTCCTGGACTTGGCAAGACCCCTGGCATCGTCCTCCTGGCAGGAAAACCAGGCAGCCGCCGTGTCCCCTGACAAGTGCCCTGTCTGCAAGAAAGGGCCCTGTGTATTCTCCAGCACAGCATCAAATCCATGCTCTTAGCTAGCAGGTTTTATCTATTGAGCAAATCATCTGGAAATTATCTGCCTTTAAAAACAGCACACGTTTTGTGAAGAACTATATATTTTTAGACCTCAATGCAGCTGATGGTGAACAGCATGGATGAAATAAGAAAAAGCAAACATCAGTTTGAGTTTGCTTGTGCTTCCCAAAGCTATTTCTAACCAAAAAAAGATGGTGTGAAAATATTTTTGAATTTGGCTAACAGTTTGCTGGTTAAAACACAATCCATATGAGACTCTTTGCGAGCAGAGGCAGGTTTGTCATGAACACACTTTAAAACAGAAGACCACTGCCTGTAGGCATTACACACTTTTCATTTGTTTTTTAATAGCAGTATCCAAAAATACTTTCTGAGGCACCAAAAGAGCTAACAGAAAGACTTTTGAATTTCTCTCGCTTGTATGGGGGACCGCTTTCTTCATCCCAAACAAAACCGCAGGAATTGTTCTGGAAGTAAACAAAGCAGATCTATTGAAAAAGCCCATTTCTGAGCAGAGTATTTTAAAAGTTTCTACCAGCTTCTGCTCCAGGAGAGCTGGCGGGACCACCGTAGGCTGCGAGGAAGGTGACGAGCATCCCTTCAGCCAGAGGGGACAGTCCCATGGGCAGCTCACAGCATCAGAGCCATGAAAAGGCCGTCATGCAGCAGCCTTCCAGTAAAGCTCTGAATCCTGAGTTTGCAAAAGACTTTCTGAACCACGTCCCCGGTCGCCGCAAGTGTGCCTGGTGGCTCACACAAGCACCAGATTTCACAAGCACCATATGCTGAAGTGGTGCGCACGTTCCACGTGTGTAATTAAAATAAATCGCTCGCCGTCCGAGGGACTGCGACCACACACGCACCAATACAGCAGCAGAAGATGACGTACCCAGCCCTCGCTGCCTGACTCCACAGGGTATCCTGTTCACTCTCCATTTCAGACATATCAGTGCTGAAAGACACACCAAGGTACCCCCTCGCAGCAGGGGGAATTGCAAATGCCACGCATGGGGATGCACTGTGAGACCTCCTCTTGGCAGGCTGGCACTCCTGCGACCGCTCGTGGGGCTCCCGAGCCAAAAGTGTCAGTTCAGCCAGCCCCGGGGGGCCTGAACGCAGGCGGTTACGAAGGCATTTGGA
>VZSZ01009730.1:585434-617097 GCA_013398815.1 Ibidorhyncha struthersii | reverse complement strand
GCTTTCCATCAGAGGTAGGACCAACGGGCATTTCGTCACTGCCACCGAGCTGTGCCGAGGAGAGCCGGGTCTCTCCAAGGAGAACATTTAGTGGCAGTAACTGCTAGGAGGAGATCAGCTCTTCCCTTCCCCCTTCCCTTCGTAAAAGCATGACATTGTAGGGAAAAACAGGAAACAAAGTCTAATTTATTTTAAATTAATGCAAACTTTGGCCAGGATCAATATAACTTATACCTACTAAGTTGATTGCATAATGCATTTTCCTTATGTGTTGTGAAAGCCAAATCATTTTGCATTGTAGAAGACAAAAAAAAAAAAAAAAAGAGGCTGCCATCGAAAAGCAAGAAAATCCCAATTACAAAGTCCCCAAGTTCCTAAACACATATCGTGAAAGTATGTGCAGCTCTGCGGCATATGGCAAATCAATTACTAGTTTAAATTTTAAAACAAAAACATGGTAAATGTGTTGCAGAAATAATCAAGAACAACGGTTTGGTTTAGATTACAGCGGCCACTAGAGTTTTGAATACAATTAATCATCATTCTAGGCAATGGGAAGCCATATTGACACTTATTCCTAATTTGAATATTTAATTAGGGTGAAGTTCTTCATCAAATTATCACAGAACTGGGAGGAAAGCCTAAAAGATTTAAACAATTACTACTTTAACCCTTCACCAACTGCTCACCTGTGAGCACAAGACTCTCTTCCCCATTCTGCAAAGGAAGAACATGCTCATGCAAGATGAAAAGACAGTATTTAAAAGACGCTACAAATACTCTGGGAAAGGTACACAGACATTTGGCATCCTGCAGGGCTCCTTTGGACCGACACAGACTTCGACTGCCTACGGTCCTCAACCTTTATCAGAGCAAAGCTTTCACACCAGATCTCTATTTTCACATCAAGTATGGTTCCTACTGGGGCTTCTGTGTTTTGGGTTGGGATTTTTTTGTTGTTGTTTGTTGTTTTTTTTGTTTTGTTTTTGGTTTGTGGGGGGTTTTTGTTTGTTTGGGGTTTTTTTGTTTGTTTTTTGTTTGTTTGTTTGTTTTTTAAACTGAAGAGTCTGTCCAGAATCACCTGCCAGGTCCACGTGCTGAGGGATAAACCCTCTTCCGAGGGATACCGAAGTGGCTGCCCACCGGCTGAGCTGGCGCAGCCACCCAGGAGGTTTCCCGGCCCCGGCCCCACACCGGGTGCTCACAGGATGGAGCCGGATCCCAGCACTGCTCAGGACCCGCTGCACCTCCCGCCACACCCCGGGCATCCTCCCTCCTCGCAGCTCTGCCTCAGATCGCTCAAACTTCCCTTTATGTGCTGTATTAATCCATATAAGAAAATCTCTTTTAATGAGGAGTGATACAGTTATGAACTCTCTAGAGCCATAATTAGAGCAAACTAATTGAAGTTGTGTTTTGACACACTTTCCAAATTCACGGGTGCTGCATGACATATTCACAACACTACTGCTGCACAGCCATGGCGACAGCAAAATCATTAGCCTAATAACGCTTATTTGCATTCTTATCATGCCAGCAGCGTGCTGCTAAATACTGCTTCAACCAGTGCTCGTTTACTCTGAAAGTTTCCACTGAAAGATATTAACAGTAATTATTAGTACTTTAGTAGAATCTCTAATGTTAAGGAATGGCAACTCACATTAACTATCCCCACGCCAATTATTTTCCTTTTGAACTGTCACAAAAAGCAGCTTTCTGCCTCCCTGCTGCATGACAGCAACGAGGCGGATCTGGTGCTGCCAGGACGGACGGACACACGCCCCTGCGAGGCCATCCGCCAGGGCTCCAGCCCGCTCTCTCCAATGCTGGAGTCGAACCCACACTGCTCCAGCACCAGTTAAAGACAAAAAAATATTTTTCCCCGGCATACGATAATTTCCAGGCAATTTAGGATGAAACAACTCAACAGCACAGTTCAGGACAGGGTAGATTTAATTACTCTCTTAACTTCAGTTTTTCTTTGAGTCATTAAATCTGTGGAACGAGTCTACATACAACCGCAACAGAAGCGGCACGTGCTGAGAGAGACCCTGCACATGCTAGCAAAGGCAGTTTGAGGTCTGTGCACATTATGGCCTCTTTTTGAAAGTTTTTGGAGAGAAACTCGCATAAAACAGGCCCAGGAATGCCCGACAGTTCCAAATCAGTTATTAATATCTGTCTGCAGGAAGGTGATGAACTGCTTTTGAAGTTAGGGGGCAAGTACTCATAAAAAGTAACAGAGGATCATAAGGGGAAATGCCAGATATCAAAGGATGCTTCATAATTCATATAAAAATATCAACAATCCACAGCCAAAAGAACGTAAGTCTTTGCTTTCCAACTGGATTGGGCAAACGTGGTGCAGAAATCAGGCAAAACTTTTAAGAACTGCCTGTTATCAAATATATTAGAAACCATACTGCAAGCTGCAGACTGAACTGTCCTGTTCTTTGATGTACCACTGTCATGACTGCAATTTATTTTAAACAAACTTAAGAACAGTGCCACAAAAACTGCAGTCTCACAGGAATATCTTCAAATAAAAAGAATCATATCTCCCATAATCAATGGATTATGCAAAGATCACAGCTCATGAAAAACCGAGGACAGAACAATTAAATTCCAAGCTGTAGAAAGCTGAAAAAGCACCTACAACAAGCTAATATCAGGCTGTAGCTCTCAAGAAACGTAATCCAACTTGAAAGCTTTGCCTGCAGAGGGAAGAAAAAGCACGTTTCCAAGAGATGAGCTGCCGGAGTTTCACTGACAGACATCAGAGGACCTCTCCGCAACCGCTCACTCTGCCAGTGCCAGCATGCATTTTCCCAACTGCAGCTCAGAGAGAACACCATAGCAGATACCTGCAGCTCCGGCAGTGTCCAGAACCCCATCGACAGTATTTATTCACAGTCCTTAACTTTTACTGTGCTCACGCACTGCGATGCCAGAACACCTACCTCATACTCCAAAGAACTGCAATGAAAAACAAAACTGTGAGGCAAGAATCACCTCGGGTAATGGACTTCATTCCAGACAATCTATTCTAATCGTGTAAACCAAATATTTAAATACTTTCTAAAACCTTCCTGACCCTTTCCCTAAAACAAGCAACATATGGGCTTTGCAAGCATTTCATCTCATTCCAAGCTACTAAAATATCCCGTTTCCCAAAAATCAATGAGAGCCAGCGGTGCCAGATTCAGATTTTATAACAGCTCAAACGCATGAGAGAATGAAAAAGGGAGTGAGTGATTCTTTCCACTTTTACATTTGCCCGTTTCATTTTCCCAGCTGCAGAAGGGGAACAGGTCTGTCGGCAGCAGGCGTACCCAATGCGCTACGTGCAGCGTGCCTCTGCGCATCCCCATCCCAACCACCACGCCTCCACCACAGGGGAGAACGATGTTGCGCTGTTCTGTCAAAACTAAAGCCATCACCAGCCGAACGGAACAAACCCCGATGATGCTAACAAGGGAGCATGATCTACTGCAGACCAGCAGCCCAAAATGTAAGGCTTAATGCAGAATGAAGCTCCTGCAGCTTCCTCTGTATAGGGATTAATTGAGATCAGAGGACTTAAGTAACCAGGATAGAACAGCTGCCAAACAATCGCAAAACCCCAACAAGTTTAATTTACACTGCTTGGAAGTCTGAGCTCTAGCCCATTAAATTGTTATAGGCAGAGGACTGCATCAAAGAACTAAGACCTCATACTGTAAGCATGAAGTGCTTATGAAGTGGTTGTCTTAGATGAGCAGCGCGGCGTCTCTGGAGGCTGCAGCGGGAAGAGCGCAGCTTTCCACATCCTTCACTAGCTGCTCTCCAGAGTCAGGAGTTTTCAGATAATGAAGCAGTAGGGAAAAATTGCCAAACAGCAGAAATACTCCAAAAAGATAAATTACACACGGAGCGAGCTTCCTCGGTTCGGATTTTAAATTCTGTCAAATTAATCTCCACAACAAAGCCTGGGCTCCCGCCTCCGCCGAGGAGCCTACCTGCGAGGGGAGCCCCCGGCAGGGCGGGCGCAGAGGGGGGGTGCAGCCCCGGCAGCCCCCACAGCAGCACCGGGGCGCCGCGGGCACAGCCCAGCCCGCGGGGAGCCACGACGCCTCCCCTGCAAAACCTGTTAAACAAATATTCCACATAAAGACTCATTTGGGAAGAGCACGTTGTCAGCACTTTGCCAGTAATAAATAATGACAGTCCAAACACTTTACTAAAAGCAATAAACTCAAGAAGTGTTTTGGAAAATGGTGAAAGTGATTGATTTAAAGGAGGAAATATCTGAACACAACCACATGCACTTCAGGGTGAAAGCACAGATTACAAATCAACAGTGGCAGAGATCATATTAAATAGCAGACAACACAGAAGTTTTAGGAAAAAAGCGCTCAATTTCCCTGCAGGGCTTATTTAACAACTGAGTCTATAGCTTCTTTGAATGAATACCTTCGGCTTGTACTTAATGACCTTACGCTATACCCTAAAGAAAATATGCCTCCAGGAATATTACTATACCAGGAACAGGGCTCTATAAAGAAAAATGACTCTAAGGATATCGAACCCTCTTCACTCAGAGCACTCCACAAATTTTTCAATGCATCCTCAAAATCAGCTAAATCAATCAAGCTGCTTCTAACTACAGTTAATGTCTCTCTCTCTCAGCTGCTGCAAGGGATGCTTGTGCCTGGAAACCACTCATATTGTTTAAACATTTTTTCCTAATCATCGTTTTCTACCACTAAAACATACTGGACTGTGACCAATTTTTGCACGTCTTCATCCAGCTGAGTTGGATGCAAGCCACATGGTCAGCGCAGTTTCCTAACAAATTCCTTATGGGAAACAGGCGCTGGATAAATGCACGCCAGCACCCCTTACCCACTCAAACCAACCATCCTGTTCGGATATGCACAGCATACACGCACCATGGACATTTCATCCTTAAACTGTGCTTCTTACCGTACGCACTAGAATGGGTCTATGGAAACACTTCCTCCAAGCTTTCACTTATTGTTTTAATCTCATTGGGTTTTTTTAATCGGTATCTACTGTGATGTGATGTGTACCGTCCTTGGTGTCTTGTAGGGTACATAATTAAAAATTAGGAATATTGTGCTGTATTTCACAATACAAGTGATTTGAGCATTCAAGCCAAAGAATATGTTTTATTAGTTGTAAATCAGAAGGTAGTTTTCCTTTAGAGCTCTTTTGATGAAACAGATCAGAAAAATGCAACTCCATCAAGAAGGCAGCATGTTGTAGAAAAGATCTGACTGCCAGGTGATCCCACTGGCAGCGTTTCTCAGAGCAGTTTCCAGTCAAACCAGAAACATCCATCCCAAAGTACCCCTTTTTTGGTTGCATCTGGTTCAGATGAGGGACATTAAGGTAGACTCCCACCACTCCGCAAAAGCATCCTGGCCATCAGGTTATCAGCGGCGTCTGCCTCCAGTCCATGGCAGCTTTCTCAAGTCTTGGCTTTGTTCCCCACCGGAGCACAAGAGCATTGAAACCCTGGAACCTTCTACTCTACAGACTATCCATAAAATCCATTTTAAATGTCTTTGAAAAAAAAAAAAAAAGATAGTTATTTATAAATAATATTGCTGCTACTTAAAATACAGGGAAGGTAAAAGGCTTCCCACTTCCCTCAATTAACCCACCGCACAGAGTGAGACTGGCGTAGCGTCAGACCGAGTTCAGGTCTCCAACATACCGGGTTTGCTGGTGCTGCTTTATTAGCTGCCACCTATTGCACATCATCAGCCTCCAGCAGAAAGCCACACACTGATCACTTTCCAAGCTTACACAACAAAGTTCAAACACCACTAATAAATCAATTTGAAAAATCGGACTTCTCTGCCTAGAAAGGAAATTCTTACATTCCTTAACATTAAGCTCCGCTGGGAGCGGAGGAACAGGAGCAAATCACTTCCCTTTTCTAAGGAGGGGTAGCTTACTATTTAAAAGGTAATTGGGAGCACAGGAGGAATATACACACATCCTGCTCTTATTTCAGGGGTTTAAGTAGGGCAGTTGTTATCTTCTTATCAAAACCAGAGCAGCACTTCCCTGTGCAACACTCCTGCCAGATCAGTATTTCAAGCCCTGAGCACTTGGTGGCACAGACCAACTGCGCTCAGAGGACGACGGGGGCGTGCAGGGAGGGACGGCTGCCAGCCACGCTGCAGACCCACAGCTGCGAGGGCTGTGAGCTGCAGCACTAATGAGCTGGTTCTGTACCTTATTAGCCATGCGGATCAGGCAGGAGTTACAAGCACAGCAGACGTATGCTGGGGCCCCGGGTCTGGCACGGTACGCAGCCCCTCTCCCTGCAGAAGCCCGGACCCCCGGGGAGGGAGGCAGGCAGTGTTGCACATGCTGCTCTGTCCCCGGGCATCGCTCCTGGGCTGGGGCAGAGCCACCGCAGGCAGAGTCCAGAGGGACCGTTGCCTCCCCTGGGACAGACCAGCCGTATGGGCCAGCACTCCATCTGCAGCCCCCTCCAGCTGGGGCGGTACAGAGCACCGGTGGCCATTTCCAGCTGGACCCCACCTCCAGCACCAGCAGCCCGGTCCCTTGCCTGCTCACGGTGGGCATTTCGCACTGCCCAGCTGGACACTGACCCCCAGCACCTGGGGAGGCTTTGCCTGGCTCACCCCAACCACGACCGTCTGCCACACTCCAGCTGACCTGCCGTGGTTTAACCAGGAGAAAACCGTGCCCTTCCGATCTGGCTGGCTTGTGCCAGCTTCAGCTGTCCCCGTGGCCGTGCACAGGGGAGCAGGAGCCACGCTGCACCAGCATCATGCCGCTCTCAGGGAAGCGGCCACCCCTCTCCCCATCCTCTCTCCATCTGGTTGTGCAGCCTGGTGCCTCCTTCCACCAGTGCCCGTGATGGCTCACGCCAGGCAGTGCCAGGAGCCCCACATGTGGAAGCCTGACCGAGCCGCTTGGTGTTCCCAACTGCCACCCTACCAGGACAGCGACTCCCTCCCAAGCTGTAGCGTGCCCGTGCCCATGCCACTGCCCTCTCCTGGCCAGGCCAGCCGTCCCACCAGCTCTGCCACCCCTCCTGGTCACTAGCCACACTTGGAGGTGCAGCACTCGGGGCTGACACCGTTTTCTCACCCACGTGCCTCCCTGGCCAGTCCAGAGCACGAGCAACTGACTTGCGACTCTGCCTCCCAGGCAGCAGCGGGCACCGTGAGCCCCACGGAGACCTGCAGCTCGGGCTCACCCCCTGCCCGCTCGCCCACCTCTGTGCTTCTCAATTAGAACAGCCATGGAGACGTGCCACAGGCATCCCAGGAAGGCAACCAGAGGGGTTCTGCCCTTCTGAACCGAAACGCCAAGCGCCCAGCCATGCCAACGCGTGATATGAATACAAGCGGACTGCAGCAAGGTCTTCCTTCTCCCTGGTAAGCCATTAACCTTTCAGATGACAGCCCTGCAAACCAAACGACTGAACGATTCCCAGGGTCAGCACGAATCTACATTTTCAAAACCTGACATCAACAAGTAAAAGTTGTGACTGAATCCCAGTTTCTCCGAGAGGAAGATTAAACGCCTGTGACACATCATCTGCAATCAGAGTGCTCCATTTCCCAAAGTATCCATCACAGATTGATAACATCCACGCAAAAAGTTAAGTGCAATTATGTCTGTCACTGTAAAACACACTTCAGCAGCGCTGACTGACATCTTGCTTGCAGCTGACAAATTGTGAGAGGGCTGTTTGAATGACAGTGGTAGAGACTCCTGCAGCACCTCAGGAAGGGATGCAAAACGCACTCCGGAACCACAGAAGCCACATGAGCTCACAAAGCTCCGCGGCTCTGACAGAAGCCACTGCGTAGGCAGCCGCAAGGCAAAATGGTTCAAGGTTGGCTCTGCGTACATTCACAGAAGTCAGGGACTTGCTCCCAAAAGGCTGGAACTGGACTCGAAGAGGAGGATGTCACGCACAAATCCTGCTCTAGCATACCCGAGCAAAGCTCGGGACATGGAGGGGCTGAGCCCCACGATGCTACTCAAGTGCTCTAACATGTACTTTTCTCCAAGTCCCCAGCCCACGCACTGGCAAATTGCCAATCCACAGGCTGGGTGAAGCAGAAGTGTGCAAAGGGCCAGGCAAGTTACCTGTTACTGGCACCTCTTTTGGGGGAGGATTACGGTCTCGCTCCCCAAAGCGATGTCACCGTGCAGCAACAGGGAGTGCAGGCCTTGAACACAGCGCAGAGGTACTGAGGAAAGTCAGATTAAACTCCCACTGGTGACTCAAGTCAACAAAAGCAGTTCTTTAGTGCAGCCTTCTAGGATGGGAAACTGCAAGCGCATTTCTCCAGGCTGCCATTAGTGCCAAGAAGCTGTCGCAGAATTTGGAGAGGAAAGACAGTAAAGCAGCTTGATGCCTTGCACAATGGCCCGGTTGTGCTCCACAGCACAGCATGCCATCCTCACTGGGATGCGCAAGGGCTGCCGTTAGAGACCATTAAGCCAGATGCCGGCAGTAGGAAACACCAAGGAGAAGAAATGGCTGAAAAATAACATATGCAGTCCAGCACGGATATCAAACAAAGCCTCCCCTTGTGCAGCTCTGGCTGCGAGCTGTAACCCCACGACACAAGCAGCGGAAGCAGCATTGCTGACGTGCAGCAAGCTGTGGAAGTCAAACCTCTGACACATGACAAAACTCTGATGTGCGCCCACCCACTGCTATCAGTAACCTACATCACAGGTTCGAGGAGGAAACATGGCTGGTGCAGAAATAAACATCTCCCACAGTAAAAACTCATTCCATTCAGGAAGGTTTTGTTATGCAGAAGCTCACTGGTGTGTTTTACTGGTTCGGTTTACATCCAGTGTCAGCAATTGTTCTGAGGCACCCAAGTACGCGCTCTTGATTTAAAATTATTTTACAATGCTAGACAGCAACTGAAGAGAAGAGCTTAAATACCTGACCAGCCTAACAGCAGAATCTCCAGTGCCCTCCTTTTGGCACTGCTCACTGATTTTCTCTTAGCACTCACAGCAGCATCACTGCTGTTCCTAGCACGATATATCCACATGGAATAAAACAGCAAACTGGCTACCAGCGTAATCTCATCTCTCTATGGTGATGTAAAAATAAGAGGTTACTTGTGACTACTATCTTCCACAAACATTGTGTTGAGTAACTTACCACATTGCTGATAAAGTATTAGAAAAGGCTTTCAAGTAGCATGGGTTCCCCGTAATAATGAAATATTTGCAGGATGCACCCTCATATATGTTTCTATTTCTTAAAAAAATATATTGGATAATAAATAATCAGAGTAAAAAAAAGACATGAAAGATGCTTTGAATGATCAGGCTGGTGGTGTAAAAGTTACCTGTAAATCATGCACAGGGCATGAGAGTGGAGCTGGCTACAGACAGGTGGTTTTTACTAGGAGGCATTAATGTAACATTCAATTATTCCACTGCATACTGGCTGTTTTAACTCAGCCAAATTAGAATACATTTTATATTGACTATTTTGACATTTGCTTTATTTGGCAAGTAAAACAAAACTGATCCAATTTCCTTGCAGCCATTGTAAACCATAAACTGTACAACAAGAGGTTATAAAATATATAAGCCTTGTAAACACTTCTTTTCAGACTGTCGCTGATGCTCTAAGCTCTAATTTTGGCCCTGTTCCCAATAGCTCTGATGCTGCTCTGCAGCCTTCCCTGCTTGGCCATAAAGTGACCCTTCCACACTTAGTGATTAAGGACTGCCATTGACATTCTCTTGCTATGATAATTTTTTCTCTTTATTGTGGAAATCTGCCCAGGCAGGAATTTCTTGCAGACGGAAAATGAAGATCTGTGCTCTAAAATCAAGACATCTTTTCCTCTGATCTCACATGGCCTGTGCTAGCATGTAGCTTATGTCCAGCGGAGCTTCAAAACAATGGATCAGCTCCCAGTGGGACAGGCTGAAATCTCCAGAAGACTGCTGGCTTTTCATCTCTTTTGCCTCCATCTCTGTTTGAGAAGCAAGACAGCACCTCTGCCTGCAGCACACCTGACAGTACAGGACAGCAAGCAGCATGCCATGACATGGCAGGCAACTGAGCAAAACTCTCAGTGAAAGAAACGCCCAAATGCTTTGGAGAGTTCAAAGAGCCCACACAAGACAGTAGATTTAAGTCTGGGTCATAGGTGAAGGCTCAAATGTACACACCTGCCTTTAAAAGGTACCTGATAGCTCTTTCTGGGAACAGTTCACAGCAGTTTAAAAGCATCACTCTCCGAAGTGACCTGTAAATCAAGACTCCGAAGGACATGACTATTTTCCTCCCACACAATACAATGACCTTTGCATACAAACCAATCCCCCTAGAATTCCCCTCCGCTGTGTCCTTCGAAATTCTAGCTCTCAACAGTTATTGTAATACTGTAAATGTATCTGCAGTATACCAAATGCCTAGTGTAAAAATAAACATTAGCTTAATTAAGCAAAAGCCCAAAGGGACCCACAGAGAACCTGCTGTGCCCTGGCAATTGCCTGGCCCGGAGCTCAGTCCACGAGCCTCATCAGTGGACGCCCGTCTCACACTGGATGCTGTGCTTTCAGAGCAAATGCCAGGAGTATAAAGCATTTAGTTTAACCTCTGTCTGGGTTGGATTGTTGCTTAACACCACTCTACTTTGTCCAGAGAAATCCAGCAAGTAAGCTGTCAATACTGTTATATATAAATGTATGCACGTGTGTGCATACTTGCACACACACACACACACAAATATTGTCTATAACACAGAGAAAACAACCTGGACAGACACTATGCCAGTGTCTGTCCAAAAGTGCTGCTCCTGTCAGTCACTGCAGGAGGAGCAGCCTGCTCTGCACGTTCAATGTCAGCTGCAAGACTGAAGCACAGTAGTTGGGTCCAAGAAAATAAAAAACGGGCCAGTACTTCAAACCACGAGTGGACTGATTCTGGAGAATGAGAAAAACTTGTCTCCCTGTGCATTAAAATCTTTATGAATGCTTCTCCCTCTCTCTGGTCAAGGAGAGAAATTGACTCAGCTACAGTTCTGCCCCACCCTCCAGGGATGACTCACGCATACTTCTTGAAAACTACAACATCTCACAATTTAAAGAAAAGAAAAAGGTGTGGCTTGCCATCTCCCTTCCTCCACAGGCTTCTTCTTTCTGACCTCTTCACCCATATGTCTTTATACAACAACAGCCAAAGGAACTTCCAGTAGACAAATACTTGAAAGAACAACATTCCCTCATGATCAGATCATGCCATGTAATCATTCATACTGATGGTACCCTGGTCTCGATTCTGCCAGGCAAGGTTGGTAACAATACACCACGCAGCATCAAGCAGAAGGGGCTGGAAAGGAGAAAACTTACCTTGGCAGGTTAGGAGCTGGTGTCGAAGATGGTACTTGGGAAGGAGGAGTCGCAGGCTGTGAAGATTCATGGTTGCGTGGAACTTTGCCCATCCGGTACCAAATGCCCATGTTGTTCAACTCCCTGTGTAATCAACACAGAAGACATTAATGCTACAAGCAAATGCCATGCGTGTGCACAAGTATCAAGCACTGACATGTTTCACAAACACCTTGGTTAGTGAGAACCAGACTAAGAGGGGAAAAAGAAGAGGGGGAGGGTGTTAGTTAACTCCTACCTCAAACTCACTAACACTTGTACTTAGGTAGACTTGTCTAATGACAAGCTTCAGCTCTTGCAAACTACTACTTATTAATTATAGGAAAACATGGTGCTGAGCCTTGCTACAACTGAATTCATGACAACAGCTTCTGAAGTGAGGGGTACTTACCCTATGAACGTGTACTGAGGAGGGGCTTGTTTAGATCTGCCCAGGATTCGGATATCACAGATCGCTGCCTCTGTAGAATCTCGAGGGATGAATTTAATGCACAGCCTCTTCTTTCTGAAAGCTATTTCTTCTGCAAAAACAACCGAGGACAGAGGGTGGGTTTTATGCAAGATTAGGGTATAAATGTTATTTATTATCTCTCCAGATATTAGGCAGATAATTATGACAGGAACTGGAGCCAAAGAACAGATATATGTCAGCAAACCAGACGCTGCAGTGCCATTCAGTGGCTGGAGAAATTTTCTATCAGGAGCTCTCTGTACACTGTGTGAGATATGTTATTAGGCACTGTGATAAACCAATACTCCCTACTACCCTCTGCAGAAAAGATAAGACATCATGTATGCCACAGAGTACTACACCACAGAACAGACATGGCAGGTGATTTTTCCACTTCCACATACTTCTCACATTCGCTTTCGCTTTCCCAGGTAATGTTTTCCTTACCGGCCTGGACAGTTGTATCTAAATATTCCTGCCACAAGCATTGCCTCCAGTAACATACCTGGAAGCTGCTGACCCAACCTGTCAGTTTATTCTGCCAAGTGCTTCCAAACAGCCAACCAAAGTGAGAGGAGGAGCAGGCAGAAAACCAGACTGCCATGCAGAGTGGCTAACAGTAAAAGCCGTCTGCCCAAATCTCACGCATATTAAGTGTTAATGACCTCTCCTGACTCAGTCAGCAAACACTGAAATGATACTCCCGCCGTGTTTGCCCTGCTATCTTTGTAGGGATAAACCAGATTTACAAAGCAGTAATTGCTAGGACCTCCTACGGGGCAACTGTGCTGCACTGACCTGTGCTCAGAGGGTGCATGAATCTGCTGCATGGCCCTTCCCTGCTATGCATCACAGGGCAATTGCACTTGTTTCCATGTTAACCATCAAGAAAAACTCAAGCCCAGAGTTAAGGCTTATCTGTGTAACGCATCCATGTATATGCGTGCTGTCTGCATGCGGACACGATCCACATCCAGCTATGGGTCAGCCGCAGGACACCGGGTGGTACTGGCACACAGACACAGGGTTGCGGCGCTTGGGTTGCAGGTTGGGCGCAGGGTTGCAGAGACTGCTCTGTCTCACCCTGAAGAGTCTGCCAGAGTCTCGGTGGAAGCAAGGTGAGGTTCCCATTTGTGCATGCAGGCACTTGAAAGACGTGACAGAAGTCTATCAATAAACTTAAAATCTAAAGTGCCGACACTGAATGAAAATCTGGAAACAACCAACGAGTACAAAACAAGTGCCTGTAAATTAAAAACCCTTCAGTTTAATATGAATAAATATCCTCCAGTTTAAAAATGTGCTCTCACTTCAACAGATGGCAAGCAGCCCTGTCTCTATAGGCTCCTCCTGCTTCGAAACCCACACTTCGGAGAAAGCAATCCATACCGCCCTCTGAAATTTGCTGTCGCACCAGCACCAATAACGTACAGGCAGCGCAAGGTGTGTCGCAATACAGCATCTCTGCGGGCAGCTTTGCAGTTACAGTGATGCGTCTTAGAGATGTTAAATACCAGTATCCCTGAAGTCTACTCCTCTGTTTGGAAAAGTGGAGCTTTTATCTGAAGTGCCTAAAACTGACTTTAGGAGCCCAGGGTTTAAGGCTCCCACAACTGAAAATTTTGTCAGAACCTAGTAATGAGTACTCTATTAAATATACTTATTACAAGTCAACTGCCACTTAGAGAAAAGCACAGAAACACATATAACCACAAATTTAACTCTGAACAAAATCAGTGCCTCTTATTTGACTTTCACAGTAAGTACAAAGCTGACTATTTGCTTTTGTCTTTGGTCTCTTCCACACTTGGCTAGAGTCTGTGGTCTATAGCAAACTTGGTTTAGGAGCTGGATTCATTAATTACACATGCTTAACCAGAGCTAATTTTAAGTAAACATATTATAAATAGTCAATCGAAATGTGCTCATTCATCCTAATGGAGACAGGGATATGCACCACTTCATTAACACAGACCGTGCCTCTGCTTTAGAGATTGTATGGGTTGCAATCCAATGCACTTTAAATTAATTACGAAGTCCCACTCCACCTTTCCACCAGGAGTTTCACAAAAATTACAGAAGGACACGGAAAGAGTCCAGCACTCCCAAGGGTGAGCAGGGTAAGCTGATGACTCTTCCCTGTGCCACATGTGCCCAGGAATTCTCCAGGAAAAGGGGGGGGACCCAGGGGAATGGGAAATGGGCTGCAGAGCCTTTCACTTCTAGGTCACAGGTTCCAATCAGAACCAGGTTGGTAGTGACTGAAAAACCATCCTCATCTGCTGCAGACCCGGGTGAATGCAAAGCAGGCTCATATAACTCCTTTCTACTCATAACTAGGCTGGATTTCATTACTGACGAGCACTGGTATCAGCCCTGCTCCTGAGCAGTAGCTGTACACTCAGCATCAGCGCATGGTGTCTTGCCACCCTTACACACTCAGCTCCCAGGGGGCTCGTCCCCAGCTCCTCCGTGCTGCAAGCCCTTGATGCCTGCTGCAGAGCAGAGTGCTGCGACCAGACGTGGCTCCAGCTGCTGCTGCCATGAGTCTCGGGGGATCTGAATACAGTGCTTGGGAACTGCTGGCTTAAATGTTGCAGCAAAGCCATTTCTGCCTTGCAAAAAGAGGATGGGATTTTCCCTGGACATTCCACTTATGCCTTCCCTCAGCAAGCGCAAACACACCCCACCGTCCTCAGCACTACCTGCCATGACACAGGTCTTCATTTGTTCAGGAGGGAGGTTGGTCTGGTTTCAGCTGAGATAGAGTTAATTTTCTTTCTAGTAGCTGCTGTCTTTTGGATTTAGTATGAGAAGAAGGCTGATTACACATATTGTTTTAGTTCTTGCTAAGTAACATTTACATTAGTCAAGGACTTTTTCAGCTTCCCAGAGAAGCTGGGAGGAAGCACGGACAGGACAAGCCGGCCAAAGAATATTCCATACCACAGACATCATGCTCAGTATAAAAAGGGGGTTGGCCAGGGGTCAGGGATCCACAATCACTGCTCAGGACGGGCTGGGCAACCAATCATCAGGTGGTGGGAGCAACTTGTGTTGTACCACTTTATTTTGTATATTCTTTTACCGTTACTCTTATTGTTATTTTCCTCCTCTGTTACTGTTCCATTAAACTGTCTTTATCTCAACCCACAAGTTTTCTCACTTTTACTCTTCCAATTTTCTCCCCCATCCGAACTGGTGGCGGGGGGTTGAGCGAGCGGCTGCGTGGTCCTCGCTGCTGGCTGGGGTTAAACCACGACAGAGGCGTAAAGCCAGTGTGCACAAACCCAGCACCACGAGCACACACCTTTTCTTTCGGTATCCATTTGTGAACACCTCCCAGCACAGCAGCTCCGCTCCCACCAGGCCTAGTCCGCCCTTACAAATGAAAGGATAAACTGTCCCTTCCTGCCCCAGAGCTGTGCTGCTCTAGCAGGCGAGCTGGCGAGAGTCAGGCAGCAGTATTAAAAAGTCTGAAGGGTACAGGAAAACCGAAGGCTGTTTCGTTGCAGTCCAGAGCTGCTCCCAAACACACACATATAACCCCAGAGAGCAGCAGTGCTGAGAGCATCCCTCTGCGTGGGACACAACCCTCCACGGCCCCACCACACAGGCACCAGTGGAGCGGCTGCTCCCAAAGCTCGAGACTGAAGACCAGATGCCAACTTACGCGTATCAATGGTCTCCTGGATGGGGATGAAGCCCACGGGTAAAGTGTCCTTGATGTCAATGAGCTTCATATCAACCAAGACGTTGCCTAAATGACTCTTTGGAGAGAGAAAAGAAACAGTTGACTATGACAATGTCATCAAATTCAAGCCCAGCTTTTCTCACCTGCTGAACCCCAAGACACCTTGTCGTTGTATCTGACCACAACTTTAAAAATGGTAAGGAGGTACCAAGCCAACACTTGCAACTGTGCCCTCTGCAGGAACGACATGATGATTGACTAGGAGATACTGCACAACTTTCAGCATTTATAGATTCTTACACCTCATCCACTGCCATACTTCTGGATCCTCAGAATCACAACCAAATTCCTCCCTTTGGAAACATGGCAGTTCAAAGTATTACCTCCACCAACTCATCCACTAAGCAGGTCACCTTAGTTCTCACACACTGTACATCTACAATAGTAATACGACATTTCCATGACCGCAACAGCAGACAGCATTACGGGAAGATGGTTCACGCAGACACAGCCAAAGTTATCACATGCATTAGCTAATTAGTACTGAATAGACATGGTTCTAGCTCCAAACACAGGCACACTCCAGAAGAGCAGGCCATTTGGAATGAAGAACTTCATTCAGAGTCCATATGAATTCTGAACTGATGCCTCATCCTATTAATCAAGGCTTGAAGAGCTCAAAACACAATTCAGAATGACAGCCTCCACAATTGTTTAGAGACCAGATTTTCTTTGCAGTTCTCGTTAGAGCCAGCATTGCTGCCAATAATCTGGGTTCACGTATGGAAGAAAACCACACTTTAGTTACTGCACAGCCTTTATAAACAGAAATGCAATACAGAACAATTAAAATTTCATCCTAAGCCATCAAACCATGTCAGTGTGTTTTACTGTTACTGGTTGCCAAGTATCTCCTTCAGTTTTTATCTGGCAAAGTATTTCAGACAAACCTCTACTGTCCGATTATTACGCTGAACTATTTTTAAACATATTTAAATTTGCAGCCTCTGAAATAAGGGGAGATCAGGTCCAAGTTTATTTTTTGGAGGTTCTGCATTTCATGGTCAACTCCTCACCACGAGGGCCACCACGCCTGCAGCCCTGTCCCACCACACACAGGCATGGCACACGTCCTTTTGCTCACGCAAAGTGGCCGAGGCCAGGCAGCCTCCACATGCCTCCACCCCCCCTTTGGCCAGGGCATCCCAGAGCGAGTAATGCTGGATGCTGCAAAGACTGAATGTATCAGTTAATATGGTCCTGGCACCGCAAACGGTAGATGAAGTGGTCGCTGCTGATTCATCTTTCATGTTTTATTTATCCAAACTGTCTGGCTGTGTTACATCAGCGTGCAGCTTTCAGCTGAACCAATGATCATTCCTCCATCAACAGCAGACAGGTAGGAGAGATGCCTCTGATAAGTTCGTTAGCTGCTGCAACACTGGGAGTCAGCATCGATGCTCTGCCATTCACCCAGGAGAAAAGGGCACAAAGCCTCCCTGTTTGAGAGGTGCACCACTCGGGGTCACCTCGCCACGACGCTCAAATACCAGCCATGTCCTCACAATCTGTCAAATTCCATAAGCTGTTGAGAATGATGATTCTTATAAAGACACACTACAGACTGTCTCCATTATAAACCAGATATCTGAGGTGCATTAACACGTTCTTCAGGACAAATAGTTCCCAGTGCTTTGTTAAAAACAAAACACCCCTGAGCAGTGAAACTTCCAACTGAAAGTGCCGCAACACATCAACGTCCAGGTGAGAGTAGCCTCTCCCTCCTGGATGAGGGCTCTAGGTCACTGCTACCGGGGAGGACCGAGGCCTTTGAACCTACAGAGGTCCCCAGTCGGGCAGCACATCAGGCCCCTGCATGCCCGGAGAGGACCGAGGGGAGGGAAATCTCTTGCTGGGCTAACTGGGGCCCAGGGTGCTGCTCCCTGTGCAAGGGGAGAAGGCTGTTCCCCACCAGTCCCATCCTCCTCCTCCCAGCCCATCAGCCCGCTTCTGTCCACTGGGTACAGCTGTGGTAAACCACAGGAGCACTGGCTCCACGTCCAGTGCCCAAACACAGGCAGCACTGCCCACAGGCTGCTGCCCAGGATCCTGCCAGAAGCACCCGCGAGTCTAACATGACACTGACACAGGGCTCAAGACAACCTATGCGTGAGATGCAGTGACTTGTGCCCCACCTCGCACACCAGGCTGCTGGGACCGGCACTCTCCCCGCCACGCTCCCTTTAATTCACTCCTCATCAATATGAGGAATGTATTCCCAAACCGTGCCGAGCAGAGGATTCGTGCCAAAAGCCCAACAGGCACCAACTGAGGGTATTTACATGGTCTCTGGTAGCCAGCAGTCACTACTATCCTGTAATTATTTCTGACAACCTCGCATTTAAGGTAGCCACAGATAAACTTAATACTCAAACCATCACAAATCTTTCTAATACCCTCCCTGCCTATTCTGGGGCTATTATTCCTGCTATTTCAGGTACTCCATGACAAGAAGCACAATTATTGTCCATCCACCCCAGGAAGCAATATTTCCCATAGCTCAGGAGCTTTATTTTAATCTAGAGGCAGGCAGGGAAGCAGATGGAATAAAGGTCAAATGGTGGAAATTGGCAGCCCCCGGCTTTCCTGTCAGGACCCCGCGATCAGCCTCTGAAGTCTCAGTCACTGTTCTGCTCCCATCGTTGGTGAAAGCAGGAGTACAAAATGGTATCTCCACACCCTGACAGCAGAGTCACTGTGAATATCCAAAACACGATGAAAAGCAGGATTACCCACTAGATGGAGTGCATTCATTGTAGAATTAAATAGTTCCTCCAGAAAAGAGGAAGTTTTCACACTAGCCTCAACCAAAAACACAGTAGAAGGCATCAAGCTGTCACTGCACATCATCTCCTCTCCTCCACAGAAGATATGGGCAGACACATGCCACTAATCAGAAATTAACTTATGCTTCATAGCCATACTAGGAGATTACAAGAATATGGTAACATATGCACAATGTGGGCAAGTTTTCAAGAATCAGCACTAAAAACAACAAAGAAAGACATGCTAAGCCTGCAAGAAAATATCTATGATGCCCCTGGATTCAGAAACTACCATTTCCTTCATCAGCACTAACTACAGCATTTGCTTCTCTAGGTAGAGTTAGAAATTCATCTGGATCATGAGCATGAAGTGCCCATTGCTACAGCCGGAAACACTGGTGTGAGGGGGTTGCTGAAATGCAAGCATTCCCTTTTCTGCTGCTTTTATTGTAGGTTTTGCCAGCAATTTCTTTCCACAAAGAACATAGACAAAATGCAAATACCTAGTCATTGCAGTTTGCCTCCTGAGTCACCCAAACTCAGTGAAATGCCTGCCTGAATTATAATTGGTTCCATAAAATGAATCATCCTATGGGTAAGAGCATACCAAGTACAGATGCAAATCATGCAGACACTCAGCAAACAGACTTACATTTTCTTTTGAAAATGATCTCGTGAAGCACAGGTATCGTGTGACCTTGGATTTAAATAAGCCATCTTTCCAGAGGTCAGCATCCAAGCCATCTGCTGTTTGTGCAACCTGCAAAGAAGAGACAGAGGGAGAGAGGAGACATGTGAGCCAAGATAAAGTTAATATATGTGCAGTACTTCTTCCTCAGACCTCTTCTAATTAACGGTAGCCCGAACTCTCACAGCATCTCATTAGTTTCTTCACGAGGTGCAGTGCAAAGAACTTCCAAGAGGAGGTATAAAAAGAAGTTCTAAAAACGCTGTCTCCCGGGAGTCTGTTGATTAAAGATGCTCTGACAAAGGCTATTCTAATGAGGCAACAGCAACTTTGGTTACAGTCTCTAAACAATAGTTTGGAAAAGTCAGCATATCGAGGCTCTCATTACCACCCTACATGCAAGGCACACTGGGGCAAGCTGTGAGGAGGGGTCTGTGTAGACAAAGCACAGAAACTGCCAAATCTCAGCATTATTTTCACAGAAAAGCCATTGAGGAATTCTGGTTCCCAGGCCAAAAAGCTGCTTCCAGCAGCTGGGAAAAGCCCTGGTCACTCACAGACTTTAGCAGCAGTGCCATGTGCGAGGACGTACCCTACAAACGTCCCTCTCCAGTGCAACCCTGCACCCAGTCGAATCAGTGGCGCACATGGCATGGGGGGCAAAGGAAACAGACCCCGGGCCCTCCACCAAAGAGACCCAGGCACGTGCAGGAAGAGAAAAGCAGGAGACGATCTCACCTTCGAGCTGATTTAAGGAGTGGGCACGAGGCAGCCCCACATCCAGTGAAAGGGCTCTGCTCTACCCACAGCTGGGCACTCACCGTGCACGGTGTGAGCTGGTAAGAGCCCCTGCCCCAAAAGGTCTGCTGTCGAACAGAAGAGGAGACAAGGGGCCAAACACCAGGAGAAGGGTAGCAGAAGTAAGATCACCCCACCAGACTAACACCTGACTGATGACTCCCAACAGGAGACTCTAGCATGGTCTGAAGCTACGCAGAAGCACAGCTGAACTTCTGCCTAATGTCTCTCAGATGGGGGCAAACCGCTCCACTGCAGTTCTTCCAAGTCTAATCTTACTGAATTGAGTAAGACCTTGGCCCCAGAGCAGCCTGATAACAAAGAGCTGACATTTGTTGTTACTGTTTGCACCCATGTTTTGTCGAGCAGAGACTGCACAGGGCACAGGAAGCAGGAGATGTGTGCTGACAAGACCCTCAAATTATCCAAAGTGCAGGAGAGAAAAGCATGTTTATTGTCTGATCAGCAAAGTGCATTGGCTGCTCTTCACATTTTGGCAGCTGCTGTTCACAAGCCCCTGCTCAGCTCGAGCTCTTATATGACACACACAGCTTTTGCGCTCAGGCTTCTGCAAAGAAACATGAATCATTTTTAAACAGTAAAGTTGTAAACCAGGATTTTGGTGGGTTTCTTTATCATTCCTTGAATTCAACTTTCCTAAAGTGCTAGTTTAAGAATATATAAAACCCACATGCACCTCCCTCCACTACGGGTAAGTCTGTCCTGGTGAAAAGATACTCAGAAAACAGACTGCTTGGAAAAACTGTTGGCATATAGGGACACTTAGCTTGAACTCCAGCCCTTGTTAGAAACAGTTTGAGGGACTACAATCAGATTTAATCACTTTGTTAACTAATATGCTTCGAGTTCTATGTTTCAGTTTTTCTTGTGTTAGCCAGTTTTGCTTTCTTTGTTTCCACATTAAAGATGCTCAAAACTCAACAGGCAGCAATAGACACAATCTGCACGTGTAAAACTGGTGCTATACAAGTTGCTGTCAAATGCACTTTTTCTCTAACCTCTCTAAGCTTTAGGAAGTTTACACTACTAACAACAATACCAAATAATTTTTGAGGTGGAAGTACATCACTTCAGTTTACATCATCTCCTCTACAACTCACTGCCCAGGGCACAGCTGCATCACATCTGGCCAAGACATCTGAAGGGCCCCAACACTGGCACTGCCCCCCCTCCAGAGGAAGGGAGGCCCAGCACTGTTTTACTCCGACTTAATTATGAGAAAAACCCCAAAACTCCAACCCACACCACACATCCTTTTAGGAACAACCCTGCCATTCTAACCCATCAAGTATCTAGTAGAAAGACCCAAGCTGGTTCTGCAGGAAGCCGTGCGGCGAGACACCTGACCCATCTCCAGGGAGGCACAGCAGTCCAAGCTGACCCCGCACTCCCCTTCCTGCTCCTGCCTGACGGCCAGCCCAGGGAGCGTAGGAGCTGGGCACCACCAGCAACTGATGGCAGGACCCAGATCCTCGGCTCCTGGGAGCCAGCAGTGCCAGGCCTGGCCCACAGCGCTGCCCCTTGGGGACAGGGTCCCTGCTGAGCAGCCACTTGGGCCCCTCTGATGCTCCCCCATTCTGACAAGCCGTGGGTCCCTGCCCGGCTGCCTGCCCTGGCAGCACCAGGCAGGCCACACTGTGCCATCTGTAGAGCCTCGCAGGAGGATGGAAGCAGCAGAGCAAAAAGCAGCCAGGGGTAAGAGTTCGCCAGTCCTGGGGCCCTGCAGGAATGCCAGCAAAACCATTCCTGCTTCTGCAGAAATGCAACAGTCGCAGGCAACATCCCCAGCAATTAACCCCGAGCAACGTGCCTCCGCATCATCCTGCTGAAGACTTTTTCCAAGCCTGGAGAACAAAAGCATGCATTAACTTGTCAGAAAACTCATGGGGAAAGAAAACAGAGCAATACAAACAGGAAACTTCTTACATCATCTGCTGGGCTCCTGCAGGCAAGGAGGATCCCCACCACCTCTCAAAGCAGAGCCGTGCCTTAGCAGTGCTGCTTCACGATGGCAGTGTGCCCACAGTGGGGCAACACGGGAAGGGAGCTGACCTGGAGAGGCCGAGGCAATCTGCCCAGCAGGACAGGCGCTGTGCAGCCCCAGCTCACCATCTCCTTCGCTTGGCTAAGAGGCAAGGAACATACAGGACGGAGGACACAGCACCTGGCACTGGGCAGCCAGCACCCCAGGCACAAGGAACGGTCCTTCTCCTCATGGAGCTGGGGGTAGACACTCCTTAAGCACGTGCTATGAACAGATGGACTTGATGGAGTGACACCCAGTAAGGAAGGTGTCCCCCAGCCCACCCCTCCAAGTGCAGAGTGATCTACCTGCTGCCCAGCAGTCAGTACGGGGCTATTGCTACCGCAGGACAGGCCTCTGGCAAACGGGCCCACTAAACCGCCTGCCCCACAGGGTGGGTGAGTGCAGGCCGTCCCTGCTCCAGCATGACCCTGGCTGAGCAGCATGCCCAGGCTCTCGCCCCAGAGCAAAACCCACCGCAGAACTGGCATTCAGCCCGCAGCAAGGAACGCGGCCGCACAGCAACCACACCTCTCTCCTACCTGAGGCTCCCTGCCTCCCACCGCTCCTCCCTTCCCTCCCCACCCATACGCTCAGTCTTGCCAGTTTGGGCAGATTTTCAGGAATCTAAGTTCAGACGCGCTCTCTACATTTTGGCAAAATCAAGTCTTTGGTGCTTCAGCTGTTAAAAGACCTGGCTAGTCATTACAAGCATCAGTAGCTGTTTTCTAAGCAGACACAAAGGCAACGGAGGTTTCTGAGTAATTAAAAAATTACTGAGGGAAAAAGATCTCTGACCCATTCTCCAAGATTCCCCCAGCTTTGGTACCCTGGGCTCCGCACCACCACCTCCAGCCGGGCGGTACACTGAACCCCAGCGCTCCATGTGAACCTGGGAAACGGACCAGTACATCCCCTGGGCATTTAACTTACACCTGGGCTGAAAGCACCTCTGCTTGTTGGTGTCAAAGAGGAGCAAAGGGAAAAGGAAGGAAAAGAACATGGCAATGACTGTTTACTGGAGAAAGGACATGAATGAAAGGGAAACTGGGTAAAGCCTATAAATAACGTAGCTCTCTCAAAGAGAGAACTGGGTACTTCACCACCACAAAACTCAAAACCATCAGTGAAACTACACAACGTCAAATTCATCAGTAATAAGAGGAAATACTTTCCCACGCAACTCTGAATCCACTTGTAGAAGCGAATGCTGCAGGATGCTGTAGCAAAAGGCAAAGCAATCGGATCCCTACGATGACTACAAGAACATCCCAAGATAAACTGGAGTTAACAATTCCCAAAAGATGAGACTGGTTCTCCTTGTCAGGGTGCAGTCTGAACCTCTAACTATTAGGGCTTTAGGGAGCACACTCCTAGGATGGAGCTGCCACAGCTGCCTTCATCTAGGCTTCACACCCTGAAGCAACAATCAGCTGTTGGTATCTCATTAAGGAAACTGCGTATCTGGAAAAACACAGAGCCTGAGACCGCCCAAGTCTGTACGTTGCCCACATCTCAGAACAAGACTTTCTCTGCTGCACTGAGAAGTGCACTTCTGCACACTCGGCTTCATGCCTTCAGATAGGACAGACTGGGTTCCAGAGAGGTCATGGCAAAGTGGCAACCCCGCATACCACAAACTGCTCCAGAGCCCTGACTCACACAGAGGAGCCACCTTCCCAGACACCCAGGAAAGGAAAGCAGAGACCTGTGCACCGGTCTGGGCATCAGGACATCCTGTCACATCAGGGTGGTGCCCAGAGAGGCCCCATCACAGCTGGTGCTGTATGGTGGAAAGGACGCCAACCACGGGCCGCAGCACCCAGGCACAGAGCCGGACTGCTGATTCACCATCCGTGAGGAAGCCACGCTGAGGATAGGACAACTGCAGACAGCAGGCACTTCCCCATGGCCTGCAGCGGGCACTGCTGCCCCAGGGTCAGAGGAGAGCTCCTTGTAAACAGAGAGGAAGGCAAAAGAACCAGAGGAAAGGCAGCCTCCTCTCTGTGCCCCCTAGGAGTGAGCGACCCACATTCACAAGCATTATTACAACACCACCGTAATTGGATTAAGCCACAGGAAGACTCTTTTATCTTGTTTAGTTTAAACTGTGTTAGTGCTGAAGCTCCCTATTAAACCACAGACAGGCTATCTGGGGTGAGCGCTCTCTCTGCCCAGTCATTTAGGCAGAATGCAATTCTGTTATCACAACTCTCACATTGTCCCGTGCTCCTTTATCAGGGCAAGCAGCTAATTACACAGCCTGGCTCACACAGGTAATCAGCACTCAGAAAAACGCAGTAAATGCAAAAACCTTCCAGGTCTTTAAGGAGCCTTTTCACAATTCCCTCCCTCATGTCCTTACTTCAGCCTGATCCATTTTCTTCCTTCTCACATTGAACAGGGTATGCAATGATCCAGAGCTGAAAAGGTGTGAGTAAAGCCTCAGGTCAACTGGTTTCCACTCCCAACCACGCAAGCTGTGTGACTCTGGAAACCCAAGATGTGATGTAGCACAGCTGGAGTAGGATACACAGAGACACAAGCAGATGGACTACGGGCCAAGTCTTTCCACACAGCTCTGCAAGGTCAGTATTTTATGATATTTCAGTGTTTGGGACACTAATCTATGGGGAGAAAAATCACGCTGTTGGTTACACAGCAACTAATCCAAGGAACAAGCATCTGTTAAAGTGAACCCCCCCCTTTATTCATTCACATATTCATCCCTGCTGCATCCAGCTGCCTTCTCCTGCTGCCCAGCCTCCTGCCAAAGCCTAGTTTAGAGGTTTGCATTCTGTCCATCAAAATCATCCTTTCAATTTCAGCTGGATGTGAAACTCTTTGCTTCCCATTCTGGAGCTTCTCATCATCATTGTGCAGCGCTGATATGCGGGATTAAACAGCTGATGTGGGATCCATTTATTCAGAGATATAATTTGTGCAATACTTAGGAGTCCTTCAGGATGAATGTTACTAGGATTATTAAATTTGCATGCCACAGTGGCCAGCTGTTTCTGAAAACCCCTCCTCCAGGTAATTATGCTCCTCTGGAGTGGCACAGATGAAGTAGCACGATTGTGCCCACAAACCTCCACTGGGGGAAAGCACTAAGTGTTGTGGGCTGAGAGGTGGGCAGCTGGATATCAAATTACTTCTCAAAGCACACATCTGAAGGCAAGCCCTCTCTGGAAGAGATGCTGTTCCCAGCAAAGTGAAGCCTCATTAGCGCAGAACCAAAGCATTGGCAACAGCAGCTGAAACAGCTCTACTTACTACATCATAACCTGTCGGTGCTCGGTTCCGGGATGCAACCACACCAACACCCGTGATGGGATCCATCGGCAAGTCGGGCAAGGCATCTGAGAGGTCGCGCACTTCAGGCATTATGGACTGATCCTGAAAGAAAGGAGCAGAATTAAAGGGCTGCTCGGCAGCACACCACAGCAGAAGACAGAGAGCACCAAGAGCCTACATGCATGCCACAGTGGCTGTGCTGACACACCACAGACTGCCAAGTTAAACACAGGATTAGGCCAGACACACCTTCTGCACTTTCATTTGCTTTTGATAAGAGGGTACATTTGTGCAATGCCCAATAGGTTTGGAATTTGGGCCAGCAGCCTCTTCTGAGATGAATTTTGATGTTTCCAGGATACTTAGCTTAGGCTGGTTTCCATCTAGCAATGACAGGAAAACCCAAGCTCATTCCCTTCCCTCCCAAACAGAGCAAATTTCATCCCTGAGTCAGGCTGGTTGAAGCAGCTCTGCCATTTTAAGCAGCAAGAAATCTGCTCCTAATGCCTCCATCGGGAGGTTCCCCATCCACTACGGGTGTTAGACACGCTGGGGCTCCCCCGTGAGTCTTCAGTCCCATCACACCCTCCTGAACCAGACCATTTTCGTGTAGCAGCACAGATGTATCTGGCGCTGTATGCAAAACCACACTTGCTGCAGAGAGCCTCAACACCAGGGGAACACGGATGAAGCAGCACAGCATGGTCTGATGCAAAGCAGACAGAGGCCTTGAAGAGGCCCAAGCATCTTCCAGGAGAAGGGAGGCATCACCGAGTACTTCAGGGGAGGGAGATACGCAAAGGGGGATAGAAGCAGGTAAGACCAACCAATTTTGGAGAGATGCTGTTGCAGGAAGCAGGAGGAGAGGACAAGAGAGCTGCTCAAACAACTCGCTGAGGAGGAGGATGGGGAAAGGTGCCACTGCCTCAGCATGTGGTCTCCTGCAGAGGCAGCCAGTTAGGACAAGTCTTCTCTGGCTTTCAGGCAGGAATGCCCCAGGAAACCGCCCCCCACGCACCCCGAGATAAAAGGGCAGTGCTTTGTGTAAACAAGCGTCACTGCTGCGCAGCCAGACAAGCCGTGAACCAGAGCTACCTAATTCAATTCCCTCCTCAGAGCAATTAAACCCCAGCATTTCTAGGCCGTGTAGACAGCTGGTTACTTACTGCTTCTAGAAAAGGCAGAGGTGAGTGCTGGTGCCAGTGGGACCTGGGTTTACACTTCACAATGCCCAGTCTGAACAAACATCGTGCTGCAGGCAACAAAAAAGAGCAAGTCTGGGCCCTATGTAAATAATAATAGTGTCACACACAAACAGCCAGACTACCTGAGGAGTCCAAACCAACAGAAGCTAGTGACCAGTAATGGTGAAAACACTACTGCCGATGAACCAAACCCAGGAGGGCTCTGCTTCGGCACCTAGACAAGCATCCAGCAGGCACAGAGCAGTGCAGACCTACTTTGCTCCCTACGCAGTTTAAGCCTCCAAAGCTCAACTAGAAGCGTACCCTGAGCTGTAGGGGCTCGCTCTCCCCTCCCGGTGGGCGAGGAGCCAAGGACCCTGCCGCAGGAACGCTGGCGGCACCCGGCACAGCCCAGACAAACCCTGCATCGCTGCCTGCGCTGCTCCACCGGCTCATCCAGATACCTTGCAAATAATCCAGAACTCGTTGCCTAAAACGCACAGTACCAAGCAGACATAATGTGAATTTAACAAAGAACTTAGAATCTGTTCTTCACACAGATGCACACTTTCTGAAACTTTCCCAAGTCACTCTCAGTAACGTGATGACTTGTTATTACACATGGGGAGGAGCTGGGAGATAACGAATGCTGATATGAGCTTCTCTTGGGCCATTTTGAACTGAAATCCAGGTAAGTGACGCTATTCCCCAGCGTCCTAAGGACACTGCACGGCAGGTTCCAGCACAGCCGCGCTGAGGGGAAGCCGATCCCCTCACCCAGTGCCTCTGGCCTCCACCAAACCCACCTTGCGGAAGCGCCGGCTGCTCTGCAGGGGCGAGGGGAGTGTGGGTGGCCGGGATGGCACTGACACCCCACCTCGGGGGGGGGGGGCAGAGGGGTTGTGCGCCCTCTCAGGCCCTGGGAGGGCCCCAGCGGGCAGGCAGCCCTGGCACTCCCTCCTCTTTTGCAGTGGTGATGGCGGGGCCAGGGCTAACGCAGGTTGGGGACCTGCTGCCGAATGCTGCCCAGGCCCCAGCTCGCCACACTGGGGCCTGCTGCGGGGAGGCCCGGTGGCCCCAGCAGGAACCCCAGCAGCAGTAGCACGGTTGGCCTGGGGCAGGCCAGGATGGGGCCCTGGGGGTCCACGGCCCCACCGCAGGAGGGATGGGGTGCCGCTGGGCAGAGCCGCCTGCCTGATGGCACCCCGGCCTCAGCAGGAGGAAGAAGGGTGCCTTTGTCGGAGCAGTTTGCGGTCCCACTCAGCGCAGCAGGGGGAGGGGACACAGCATCAATCCCCACTTTGTGCCGGCTCACACAAAGCCCCTCTATGGCGACAGCAGCAGCCAAACATGGAGAACAGGGCTTTCTGCCTCAGGAGGGCAGGAGGCAGAAGCCACAGGGTGAGACGCCATGCGGCACCGGCACAGGGCCCACAGCAGCACCCCGCAACAGCGAGGGCCGAGCCGAGCTCCCCACACCCAGCACCCTCCTCTGCCCGGAGCTCAGACCATGCTCGTGCCTGCAGCCGGCAGAGCCTCTGCCCAGGAAACGAGCCCGTGGGTTCACCCTGCCCGACCACCGCACCACCAGGCCCAGAGCTCGGGGCAGCCTCCCCCTGGGCGGGTGGCACCGGGGGTGCATCTGGAACAGATACCGTCCAGCAGCAATCGCTTTGCACACTCGGATAAATGTTTTTGTGAACTCTGCACAGGTCAGAGGGGAGTCTCTGGTCGGGCAATCATACAGACGATCAGTTACATTGCACTTCTCCCCCAGGGCATCTGCAAAGTTTGGGTTTCTTTTCTATCGTGCCTTTGAACATAAAATAAAAAACAAACACTGAAAGAACAGATTAAATTAAGAAGCAGGATTCTATAAATACTCCTATTAAACAGCTTGTTATTTTAATGAAGTTCTCCTTAAACAACACAAGTTTGACCTATACACCCGTCTAACATCATGGTGGCTGAGAACTCAAACCATCTGACCAGGAGACGGACGGCCTTTCACCATCCTGTGCTAAGCTGCCTTTGCCGAGCTCTGCGGAAGGGCCTCTGTTGCTCCACCCGCTGCAGGGTTATTCTGGGAACAGCCCCAAACAATTAGAAGAACATTTTTCCCATTAGTTGGGAGCAAGCTCCCTGGAGGTTGCTCTCGAGCAGGGCCACTTCCAGCCCCCAGCACGTCCAGGCAGCGAAGGGAAGCCGGATGCGAGCCCTGGGGCAGGAAGAACCTTCAAAACACCACGGGGCTGCTCGGACAAAGCCAGCAGGGAAAGGATGTGCCTCCACCACAGAAAGTCACCCCACATCCTGCCGGCACCGGACCCAAGCAGCACGCAGCAGAGTGGGGCGGGATGGCCGCAGCACAAGATGGAAAGAACAGGCTCTTGGCACGCAGCTGCCATGCTGCTGGCTTCATCCCAAATGCTTCCCACCCCCTCGAAGTGGCCGTGCAGGGCAGCGGACGCAGGGGTCCTGGGACTCTTGGTGCCCGGCTGCAGGAGAGGCCTTCAGGGGCTCTGCCTTCTTCCCTCTGCCCTCAGCCAAGGCCCCACTTTATCTTCTTCGCCTCCTCCTGCCCAGGGTTTGGGGGACCAATTGCTCCATGTGGCACCAACCCGGGCCTGGGCCAGCACAGCCGGACCCCAGCAGTCCCCTCTGCAGGAGCATGGCACAGGCCCCATCCTGCTCCCTGAGCAATGCAGCAAGGCCCCCTGCTCCAACCCAGCACAGACGGCTCTGCAGGGCGCACCGCACAGAGCGGGGAGCAGAAAGCAGTGCTGGGGTGCCCTGCAGCAGGCAGGCTCCAGGCAGAGCCACCGACCAGGCTTCCAGAAGCCATTGCACCAGGGAGTTTGAGGCCAGGGGGCTGACGGCCTTTTACACAAAGTGGAGCAAGTGGCACTCTGTCCTGTCCTGCCACCCCTGACTCCAGAGGCTGCCAGTCCGCAGGGCAAGCCTGCAGGAACGGGCAGGGGAGACGAGCAGAGGAAATGCGGGCAGCAGGCAGTGACAGCTAGTCAGAAAGCCACACACGTCCCGTCCAGCCAGGGTCTGGGTTTGATCCCTCACTGGTGCTCCGCTCTATGTCCTCCTGCTGCAAAGCACCTACTTCCAACACATGCAGCGGGTCTGCTCCCGAGGAGATGTGTAACACAGGGCCATGCTGTCCTGGCAGTGCGAAGCCCTCTGCCGAAGAGCAGTGCAGCTCCAGGTAGCTGCCTCAGCACCCCAAGCCTCGCACCCTGGGCAGACGGCAAAGCCAAGGCCAGCTCATCACCCCAGAGCAGCTGTCCTGCAGTCACACACCTCTCCCCTTCTCCCAGCACCCCCAAGATTGTCTGTTTACGTCCTTTTCGCTTGCTCTCACCCATTCTCTTGTTAGCTCATCTCCGCTTGTATTAGTTTATCCCAGGCATGCATTTCTGCTGGCTTCACTGTCCGTTTCAAGTATTCCACTGAGGTGACTGACCACACACACTGCTGGGCTTTGGCTGGGATACATACATAGCAAAGGAGTATGTTTCCAGAAGTGAATGCATTATTGCGAGTTCGTAGAGTATTTTTCCCTCTCAGTGGTCCTTTTGAACAAGTTAGGCAAGTTCAACAGCTGGTGGATACATGATCAGATCAGGCCTGATGATGTATTTGCTACAGAAGCATCACACTGCCAGCAAAGCAGGTCAAGTTCTGAAGTTAAATAGCAAAGGACTGGGAGAGAGAATGGTCTTATTGTTTCTTCCTTCAACTACAAGCCCTGCACTTTGACACCGACTTGCTCTTCCCACAGGCAGAAAAGTATGAGCTAAGGCAAAACTGGAAAAAAATTATCAACTACCTCATTGAGTTCCTGCACCCTGCGGGAAATAACCCCATCAAACCAAAGCAGACACACTGCTAAAACCCTCGCTTGCACGCTCAGGTTATTGCTCCATCGTTTTGAAAAGGCAGTTGGTACTGCTGGCACAACGCAGGTTACTTAGAAGTTACACTGACGTACTCCTCCACATGCCTGGTCCTCCCACCGCGTCCGGGAACAGGACACAACCCCAGCCAATTTTCTATTTCTGTTCATGGAATAGGACAAAGTTTCAATCAGAAAAACAGAAGACCATGGCGGGGCACAGGGTCAGGGCCCTAGAGGCCTCCATAAAAGCAGGCAGAATTTCAGTTTCGCATTTCGCCCCAAACGAAGGTATGTCTGGAATCAGCCCTGCACCCAGGCTCCATCTTCAAGACAGCTGCCCCCCATCAGCTGCAAAATCTCCAGTTTGTGACTGAACTGGATGGAAACAGGAACTTAAGTCACAGAATGAGCAAAATTGAGATCTTGTATTGCTTCACAGCACTTCTAAGTATGGACAGGCATTTGCAAAGAGTGTCTTATTTCAAACCAAAATAGGTTTCCATACACAGATGGCCTTGCACCAGGGCAGCAAAATTTAAATGACATTCAGTGCAGTTATTTCTATCTTGGCACGTGTGTGACCAAGTCCCTGGGGGCTACAGGAACCCTTGAGCCTGGGGTTCACTTTGAGCAGCACGCACTACAACACTGAGATGTTGTATGTTTTACTTCACACCTTCAGAAGCTCAAACTAAGCCTCTGTCTCAATAGGGTGAGGAAATCTAGCGGACAAGGCTATCTCTGCTAAAAATTACAGGGATGACACTGCCAGCCTGCCACATGATGTGCAAGCTCCACTATGGCATACGTTAGCATGTTCTCACTCCGTTAAAATAAAACACAAGATGGAGAAACCCAAGCTTTAGCCCAACCAGCTGAACACCTGCTGAAGCCCAGCCTGTCTCATGTCAGTGGAAGGACTCTGCCTGCATTACCACAACCAAGCCATCAACGTCCTAGCTCAGAGAAAGCACTGAAAATACTGAAGCTTGGTGTATCTTTGAGAACCTCTGCAGAAACCACAGAGAAAGCTCACGAGCCCCAGTAATGCAAGAGGTGAGTACATAAACTCCAGGCAGCTCAATACCGTTGCTCCAGCCAGCACTGTAGAGACCCCACGTTATCACCTCCAGATACCTGGAAACCTGAGAAGCATTGAGAAAAGCGGACACTCAACTAAACCCACACTGGAAACACCTGCAGCAACATATCATGCAAAACACAGTTGTTTTGTTCTTTTCTCTAATCAGTCACTAACACAACCTGCAGTAAACTCCTGAGCAGGTCAAGGTCACCAGGACTTTGCCCCGCCGCCGGTCACCAATACTGTCCC
>VZSZ01009730.1:566285-584275 GCA_013398815.1 Ibidorhyncha struthersii | reverse complement strand
CTGGGCGGGAAAAGCTGAATAATGGTAATTTGGTCAGAGTGACCACAGCCTTCCCCCGAAACAAACGACATGCAGGAGACGGGCCGCAGCTGCCGCGGGCTGATGAAGGGCAAGTTGCGTCAAACCAAGATAGTTTTCTTCTTCTGGAGAAAACAGCCCCCGGAGTTCAGGGCCAAGCAGCTTTGGGGGGTACCTTGACTGCAGTAAGATATTGGGTGCTCTCTCACCACGGCATGAAAAACTGAGCAAATATGGTCCAGAGGGTTCAGCGTTCGCCAGGCCGGTTGGGTAGCCACGAGCGGCACAGCAGACAGCCCAACCTGAGGGCCACAGGGGTCTGGTCCTGCTCGATATTATCACATGCCAGTGATGAAATTGACAACACACTTATTAAATTAGCAGATGGTGCAAATCACAGCATAACCTGGAGCGGTAGCACGGCCTCTAGCCGTAATCATGTGAACTAATCCTGCAGCTGTCCTGCATTTGGCTTTGAGCACCTTACCTCAAGGAAGGTCATCAGCGATAACCTGGAGAGCAGCAGGATTGGCGTAAGGGTTGACATCAATGGCCTTTGGTGCAAGACTGAAGGAGTTGGAGCTGCTAATGTAAAGAAAAAATGCTGGGGTGAAGAAGGAAATAAAGGAGGCGGGGAAACATGTTAATTTGTAGGTGAATTAGAGAGGAGGGCAGTAACCTGTTCTCCTGTCATAGCGGCTAGACTGAGAAGTGATGAGTGTGAAATGCAGCAAGAGATTCTGCAAAGGTACGGTGACAAACCTTAGCAAAGACAGTGAAGCACAGCTCGGAGAGGTTTTATCACTGGTCAACTTGAAAGCCCTCCTAAAACCACTTATGAGATATTACTCGGTCCTTCCCTCGGGGCAGGGGCCAGGCAGGATGGTCTCCCAGGTCCTTTCTAGAGCTGCTTTCCTCTAACTATTTTCCGTGACGTGCTGCCTGCCTGGAGCCACGGTTTCCTTTGTGCTGGAAATGTCTCCTCTGTGACTTGCAAGGGGAGAAAGATCTCGCTCGGATGGTGTCACTCAAACTTCCTCCCACTTCTCTTTTGCCCTGACAAAATCGGGTACTATCTGAAGGGATGGCACCAGGCAATGGGTGGTCCATCTCTGATGTTACAGGGCAATTCCTTGTCTGATTCTGCCTTTAACTACACCACTAATTCCCAAATAGTCCCCTCTCCCATTTTCTTTTTGCTCAGATTTGTTCATATTTTGAGGAACTCTGTCCAGCCTGTTCTTTTTCCACCTGGATAACCATTTGCTTCTTCCATCCTATTTGGACTCTCTGTCTGTGTACATCCCTTCAGCCAGGCTGAACGGAGCAACAGCAGAATCCTGGCATCCCGCTTGCTCCTGGATACAACCCTGGACTGGGAACAAACCTCCCTCCTGTCCTGGCTGGTGCTTCTCTCCAGTAAAGCACATTAGACTGGTGCTGCTGAACCGTGGTAATAACGGGATATTCTTCACTACGTCTGTATTCCCTCACTGTTCAGCCAAGGCTTTCTGGCTTCTACTGCATACAGCCCTCATGGCTGGTAGCGGCTTCTGGGTCCAAAGATTAAAAAATATATATATATTTTGAGTGATAAGGAATACAATGCCTTTTTTTTTTTTTTTTTTGATTTGGAGAGTAATTTAGAGAGAAGGAAAGATGATGCCTGGTGGAAATGAGAAATATGTGTCCCATACATAATATATGCCCCAAATGCCCTATTACAAATACAACAAGATTTCCTGCACTGGAGAAGTTGTTACACATTACAGTGTGCTAATGCTCCCCCACGGAGATGCTGATACTCAGAGAGTCTTTAGTGTAATAATATTAAAAATCCTAGAGTTTCAGTAAGATCCTCCCTGCTACCACGGCGGTAGGAAATGAATTGATTCCAAAGGAAGACTCTAATTGCTGCTTAGTATCCACGAAATATTCTAAGATACACTGCAAAGATATATCCCGACGTGTCTGTGGCATGATCGGCAATAACATTTTCTCCAAAGGGACAGTCCCTTCCCAGCACAGTTTAGCTGCTGCTTCAGTTTTACCCTCGGAGAAGCTGCCCGAAGAGAGCACCGCCTGCACGAGGGAGCCGCTGCTGCAGCCGGGGAGGCCGCACGGCTCCGGGTGAGCTCTCAGCGCTTCTCCCTACGGAGAGCTGTAAACCTCGGCAGAGTTTGAGGCTGGGGAAAGGCACCATTGTTCTCTCTCATAGAGCATAAGCACGGGCTCCAAATCAGCAAATACTTGCACACTTGGTGTCAGGTACATGAATAACTATACTGGAGTTGGTTAATCTACCAGTGTAAAGTTACTCAAAAGCATAAGTATTTGCAAGTATAATGTTTTCCTCTGAATATTTTACATAAATCTTTTTCGAAATGCATTTATTTACTTCTGTTTATTCAGAGCGTGTCTTTTCTCACGAGTTCTGCAGTCATGTACATGCTGTCCACTTCGTACCAGTGTCTTGTTTTCAGGACGCTGAATAGGAGGAATTTAAGTCCGTCTTGGCCACGACGCTGGAGCTGTGGCTGAACAAACGTGGCTCACTTATCCTTGAGTGGATGAACACCAAAATTTGCATCCTCCAGAACACTGTTCCAAACAAATGTGCGTGCTAGCCGGGTTTGTTTGCGGTGCAGGACTTGCTCTGCTTGCGTTACCGCGCTCTGTTGGATGGCAGCAGCACGGCTTTGCTGGAAGGGTGCGCTGGTGCCAGGACAGGGATGCGCAGCACTGCTGGGTAGCGCAGGGGCACTGGCCCCACTCCGCACCATCCCTCACCCCCACGGGGCAGCAGAAATTCCTGGCAAAGGCCGGTCAGGTTTCACCATCAAAAAAGATCCCGGTTTTAAGGGCGAAACACTATGAGAAGCTAAAGGATCCTGTGTCCTCACCCTGATGGTAACGTTGAGCCTTTGTTTGATTGAAATCCTTTACATTGCAGGAATTCATCTCTCTGTGTAGCCACATTTAATGTGCTGTTGGACGTACCATTTTTTTCCATGCTTTCCTTTGGAGAGAAATCAGCCCAGAGTTTACTTTTGCGCAGGAAGGGCAGCAGGTTGTGGCTCAGCTGCTGCCTGGTTTTAAGGTTTCTTGGAGGTAGGTTTAACCTGCTGCCTCTCACTTAGCGCACCAAAATGTCCCTTTGCAGCTACAACTTCCCTTTTATATTTCTATAGGTTTTTTAGATCTTGATTTTTCTAAAAGGAACAAAAAACTCCTCCTCTCTCCTGTGCACGTTTTAATTCAGGCCCCTCGCAGGGGGAAGGCTGTGGCTGTCCATGTACATCCAGCCCCGGTCACCACAGCACCCTGAAGGACCGCAAGCGGGAGGGAGGAGGGAAACGCGCAGCTGTGGACCAGGTCTGCCCTGAGGGGGCTCTGGGTGGTTTTGTCTCTACCGACACCCAGGCAGGGGCTGCCAGAAACCCTAAGAGTTACCGAACCTCCGTCCTTCCGTCCTCAGCCGTATCCAGAGCCTGGGGCACGGCCCTGCCCTGGCACGTCAACAACAGGAGAGCCAACCCCCCACTTTGGCCACAGTGGCAAGTTCTTACCTAAAGCAAAGAAGCCACTCCGAAGGCTTTTTAAGACCTGCAAACTACAGTAGGCACCTGCTTTCCACTGGGATGCGTCAGGGTTGCTTTCTAATAAAGCGATCCCAAAGCATTTCGGGTAGCAACATGATCCTGAGGAGAGGTGCGGGGATGTTTCAGGAGCTCACTGTAGTCAGAAACTCCCCGACCACCCACCAGGTTTCACAGCATTTTTGCATTTCATTTTACTTTGAGTTTAATCTTTTGTTCTTGTTCAACAAGGCTCTCTAACGTTTCCTGCAGGGAAAATAGCTCGCTATTTCACTACTGTGGTCCTCATGTTTGGCTGTCTGTCTGATGCACCTGGACGCACAGTACCGCTGGCAGGTCAGGCTGCAGCTCAAGCAGAGCTCCTCGCCGGCCGGACCAGGCATGCGCCTCGCCGCAGAGCTGTGCGTTTGGTTCCCCACCACATCTGCACCGCCACTTTCTTCTGTCCCTTTCGGTTCGCTGTGGCCACAGCACTAAGGAAGCATGAGACGTCAGCCGAGGTTAAAAGATCATTTCTGAATTTAAGCTGCAGAGTGAAATGGCACATGGCATCACCGCACCTTTAGTTTTGGGACAACGCACGCAAATCTCAAGTGGCAGCCCGGGGGCCGGTCCCATGGCTGGTGGCACGGCTCCTACATCTGCTGCCCCCCAGGGAGCCTCTCCCCACCGCTGGCCTCACCCTCCCCTCAACCGCAGCTTCATCAGTGAGTGCGCTGTGTGAGCCCAGGATGGGGTGGAAAGTGATTTTTGGAAGTGCCAAGTGTCTGTGTGAGGACATGGCCGGCAGGCACCTTCCGCGGGCGCAGGGCTGCCGCGGGCGCAGGGCTCTTTGCAGCACAAAGCAGCGACAGTGCTCAGCCCACTATTTATATATTATGGATCATAATATTTAAGTGGCCTGGCTATAACCCTGTAACTAACTTTCCTTGACGGAATGAGTATTGCTCAGCACATGCTAACAGCTGTCTGTAAAACACGTTTATAAATTGTTCATAAATTTCCCGAGAGTGGCAAACCCCACCTTGAGGCCCCCGCGCTGCTCCCGGTGCCCCCACGCAGGCAGGTGCCACCGAGGGCGATGCTGGTGCTGGCCATGTCCTGGGGGTGAGGAGCCCAGGCTGGCACCCTGGGACCCGGAGTGGTGGGTGGGTGCTGGGGGGAGCCGGGGGCAGGGTCCGTCCTGGCAGGCACGGAGCACGCTCGCACAGCCCCCTGCCCCTGGGAAGGCTGGGAGCCAGCCCGCTCCGGAGAGGCTCATCCCGCCCAGCCATCAGCACGGAGAATGAACAGCCCTGCTCCCCGAGCAATGCCTCCTCATCGGTGTTTCTGTTCTGACTTCTGTCCTACCTGGTGCACAAGGTGTCCTGGGGGCAGGAGCACCGCCTCAGACCTGGATGGCGGTGGACCTCCAGCAGAACAGAAGGCGCGCTCCCCTGCTCCGTCCCTCGTGCTTGTGTCGCAGCTCCTGCAGCGGCTGTTGCTGAGCCCTGAGGAGACGCAGCAGCGCGCGGGAGCCTGCATGCAGAAGGAAAATGCTGTATTTAGCGTTATCAGCTCCTCACTTAGCCCCAGGTCAGCAAAGCACTAAAAAGAGTGTTCAGTCTCAAGCACATGCTTAGCCAGCTCCTGAATGAGAGGAAGGGCTGTGGGGTCAGTGCCTCAATGGCAGCCCCAGAGGAACGAGCCCGCGCGTCTGCTTCTTGCAGTCAGACAGCCCCAACAGGAGTGGTGAAGCCACCGCTGCGTCCCTGCTTTGCCGGGCCCCTGCAGGGAGGGCAAGTCCCTCCCCGGGGACGCACACGGCCGTGGGGCACACAGCCCCACGCTTGGACTGTGCCAGCAGCCTCGCCGCGGGTGGGTGGGCTCAGAGCCTGGTGGCCACAGCACGGCGGCGAGTGGGGTCCTGGGCCACTGGCTCTGAGCCCTCTCCCTAAGGAGGGGATTGTCAGACACCCCAAAACACGTTGGCTGTGGGGGCAGGGGGGGCACTACCCGCTCATGCAGGTCAGTGTCCTGCTGGTGCCCGCAGGCACGTTCCCAGGACCTTGCACGGGACCCAGCTCCGGCCGGCAGCCGACTTCCTCCGTTCCCACTACCCACACGCTTAGGAAAATGCCATTTGCAATTGTATTCACTACCTGGAGCATCACACTCACAGGGCGTGAGTGAGCAATGCCTGGAAAGTCACCAAAATAGCCTTTGCAGGAAATGGCTCTGACCTGTTGTTTCAGGGATCTGCTCTGGAACAGACACAGCAATCTGGAAAAGGCACTATTTCTTGATTTATTTCCTGTTTGCTTTCCTATCCCATAGTTGTTACTAAGTAGCCCTGATGCTGTATAGGTAAGCCCTCACATTTTTATTATATTCCCCATTTCAGTAACGATATACAGAACAGAATACACAAGACTGCTAGCCATAACTGGGATTTATGTAGCACCCAGCGACTGCTGCAGCCAGGGTAGATGTTCAGCCTCACACCCCACCCCCGCCCCGCAATCCTGGTTTGAGCGACACAGGATTAATTTCTCTTTCAGTAATTTTACTTTTCAGTAAGGTCTCTTCTAATGCTAGTGAAAACTGAATTTTTCAAAGACTCCAGTGTCTGAATTTGTGAAAGTAATAACTTTCTAGCCATCTATGGTGTGCGGGTTTCAAGGTTTCGAGCTCGTCAGGTGCGGGGACGAGGAGGAGCGAGACCCGGGCGCTTGACCCACGCTGGCCAACAGGGTTAGTTCATACCATGAACATCACATTCAATATAAATGAGGAAGTTTGCTGAGGAGTTTTTTCCTCTTGTATGATGGCTGCCATCCCAAGAACTCCGTGCCCTGGTGCCGGAGCCCTGAGCCCTTCCCTTCCTCCCGACGCCACAGCACTCGCAGTGTCCCACACTGGCTGTCACTGCTGGGAGCGCACGGCTTCTACGGATGGAATGGGCTGAGGATAATCCTGGTATATTTTATATTGGTATCGGGATGAATATTGGGTCTTTAGTATTATTAATGTTAATTATTTAGGGTATTTTATTAAATCTGTTTAAATTTAAAGCCTCAGGTTTCCTCATTTTTCCCAACTCCCCTTCCCAGGTGGGGAGGGGTCACCAGGCGATAGAGTAATTGTCTAAAAACCAATAAATTGTTGCGGGTCCTTCAAACCCCAACACCCCGGTGCAGAGGCTCAAGGCATTCCTCATCCACAGAGGTGGTTCAGGAGGAGGGACTCTCACGAGCCCCATCCCACGGCCGGGAAACCAGGGCCCAACGCATCCTGCAACCTGCCTGGGTGGCGGGGAGCCGCCGGCCCGAGGTGCCGGGGCAGCTGGCACTGTTTAATGGCACAAGGCTGACATCTGGATGCGTGAGTGCTGCTTCAAGGTCCCGCAGCCAGAACCAGCCCCGTTTGCTCCGCGGAGACACCCCGCACTGAGGTACAACTGCGGTTCCCCCCAAAGAGAGGGCAGAAGAAACTCCATGTGGCTTAATTACCAAGGAGAGCCACACTTCCAGGTTCTCAGATTATGAATAATAGCCACAGCGAGATAGAAACCTTTGCTTGAATAATTTTGAATGATGAACACATTTGGGGAAATAATGTTTTCTTTGCATACCTCCTCTGATGAAATGCTACTGCTTGCCTTGCCTTCTCGCGGGGGCGGGCACTGTCCCCCAGCGCTGCCCTGGGCCTCTGCCCTCCGCTGCCGCGCGGCGAACCAGCCGCACGCTGCTCACCGCCTTGCCACGGCCTTCCCTGCAGGGACGTGCGGGGAGAATCCACGGACGGCGGCCGTCAGGGCTGCGAAGCTGCTGCCCCAGGAACACACTGGCAGCAGATGGTGTTCCCATGACCGGGTGTTTGCGCGGAGGAATGCCACCGAGTAAGTTAATAGGTGACCATTTGGCCGGCAGCGCTGGGAAGTCGGTCACGGTTCAGCTGCCTCTGCAAGACATTTTCTAGGTGCAGCCCCTTCTCCATTTAGCCAGGCAGGACCCCAAAAATACAGCTCTGGTCTTCAAACTCCCCAAAGCAGGGCCACAGCCAGCACCCTTCACTCCTCTTAAACGGAAAGAAATCATTGACATACTGGTTAAACCGCTGCAGCCAGAGAATTAATGCCCCTGCTCCCGCGCCAAGCCCCGCGCCCTGCCCCGCGTGCGGGAGCGCAGCAGTGCCGGGTAGCGCAGAGGGCCCCGTCCCCTCCCGCAAGAGCACAGCGGCTCCCTCCGTCGCAATTCCCAGGCCAGCTGGCAACATTAGACACTCCTGCTCCGCTTCTTGGCTACTGCAGCTTGTGCATATTAGCACCCCAGCGAGTTTCTCATCCGTCTGACAGGACTCAGTGTGGATAACGATGCCAAAGTCGGTCGTAACTGGACAATTACAGTATCACTGGGAGATCAGAAAAATTACAATCCAAATATCCTTAATGAAGAGCCAGCGGGAACAGCGAGAGCTCCCCCAGCCTCGCCTGGCTGTCCCCAAACGCAAGGTCACCCCCCCAAGGGCATCGCAGCCCCCCCGGGTAAGGGCAGGATCCAGCCAGGTGAATTACGCAGCTGAGGCTCAGAACCAGAAATGGGGGTACGGGCTCAGAAATGGGGTTTCCATGGAAAACCCCACTGTGGCCAGGGGTTGAGGCAGAAGCCCTGGCCCTGCTGAGTGGTTCCGAGCCCCACCGTGGTGCCACCGCAGGCAGATCGCCCGCGCAGGCAGCTGCAGCGGTGGCAGGGGAGAGGCTGCACGCTCAGCACCCGCTTTAACGGCCTCCCAGCTTTACCCATACTTGAAACACCACGTCTGTAGGATCTCTTTAGGAAAACACACTTAACAATCCTTACAAGGAGGGAGATAAAACCACAATGAAGCGCATCAGCCAGTTCCCTCAGAAAGATCTCTGCATCGCTGGGAAGTACAAGAGGATGGGTATCGTGTGATGGGAGAATCTACAGATCACCCGGCATCACTAATGAGAAGCCATTCTTTGAATGCATAATTTGACATCCCATTTTATTTTCTTTCCAGCTTTGAGTTTACTCCTACGTAAGTTTTGAGTTTTTTTTTCCACAATTACAGGCCTGTGGCTCCCTCAAAGCGCATCCCCAGAGCGCAGACATTTCTGAGGCGGGACCGCTCCCCTCCTGCCGAAATCATCAACTCCGTGCTAACCAAAGGGAGGTTCAACTCACGGGAGAGCGCTTTTCCTTTCAGGGTGGGTAATACGCCTCAACAACGCGATAATGAGCTGACATTAGAGAGAGAAGGGCTCTTCCAGCTCCTTTCTAGCCCAGAGGATGCTTGTGCAAACGCAGCTTTCATATGGAAAGTGGCGCATTTTTCCAATGTAAATATTTTAAGAACAGCGTTTTATAAGAGAGAAAAAAACCTCACCTGAGTTTAACAGGAAAGCCTCTTCACAGAGTTCCTTCTTTTTCTGTCAAAAATCTTGTTGCAGGGCACTCTGCTTCCTCCGCCTCTCGGGCGACCGTGGGATTTCCTACAGTGACTTCTCTCACATTTCATTTCTCGGCTCTTCCGTTTCTCCCGCGGGTGCCACTCTGCCCTCCGAGGAGGGGCGGAATCGGGGCACCAACCGGCACCTTCCCAGGGCTCGGCCGGGTGCCCCTGCGCAGGGACCGGGGCAGAGCTCCGCACTGCAGCAGCAGCAGAGCGAGGGCTTGTGCAAGCTCGCAGGCACGCGTGCAAGCTCACGCGCATGGGGAGGTGCTGGGGCTCTGCCGCGGCAGCGGGGCAGGGACCCCACGTGCCGGGAGCCCCTCGTGGCACCGGAGCCGTGCGAGCGGGACTGGCCATGGCCAGGGTCAACCCCCCATCTAGACCCCCCAGCAAGGCCATGGCACGAGACGCGTCAGGCCAGACTAAGCCGACCCACAGGTCAGGTCCCGTGGCTGCCGGGCAGCACCACGGGGACAAGGCAGGACCAAGACCAGGCCCGTCTGCTGGTGAGGGGCTGGAACCCCCGGGTCTATGGGGCACGGGCCCCGTACGGCATAGCTCAGGCAGGGGCTGAGCACCCAGAGCTGAGCTTCAGTGGGCTCCTGGGCCCATGCGAAGGGTGCTGGGGGGCCCGGGGGGGGCTGGTCAGGGCCATTAGGGCAATTAGTGCCCCACGCTCTGGGTGGAGCTCCCCAGGGAAATGCTGCCATCTCCCACAGGTGTGATGACCTGCGCGCGTTCTCAGCAGCACAGAGGCTGTCAGGTGCTGCTGTGACCGCCCAGCAAAGGGACCCCAGTTGTAGCCGTGCTCAGGGCACCCTGCCCACCCTCTCCACTGACGCAGTGACTGGAGGCTCTGACCCTGTGCCTGTAAAAACCGTCCAAACTAGTCAGGGACAAAACCTTGTGAAGTCCCCGGAGCATATGGGAATCCTGCCGCGCTCCAGCAGCACCAGCTCAGGTCCAGGCAGCGACTGGAGCCCAGAGCGTGGGTGGCACCACTGCCCTTGTGCCGGGGCGGGGGCTGCCCGAGCATGAGCTCCCTGGCATTTAACGGGGGACACGGCCGTGCCGCGTATCCCAGCACCCGACGGGCTGCCCTTCTCCCCCCGGCAGCAGGCAGCTCGCGCACCGGGACAGCGGGAAAAAGGGCTGAGCAAAGCCTTGTCCTATCCTGCCCCATGTATTGCTGTTTTCATCTTAAAAGTGACAGTAAAACAGCATCCATATTATGGTGACATTAGCAGAATAGCTGCCGCAGGGTTGCCTCCTGCTTTATGCTTTTCAGGCAGAGGCCAGCAGCAAGAGATCAAAAACTGTTTTTATGTTGCTTCAGAGCTGTGTCGGCTCAATGAGCCAACAAACCCTGCAGTGCCAGCGCGCGTCCTGCTAGCGCTGCTTAGCACTCGGAGCATTAAATTATTGACAGGATGCTGCTTGTGAACCTGCAGCACTCCTGACCCAGATACTCGTCGTCACTAAACCTGGAAGACAGAAGTCTCCAAAATGTCAAATTTGCTGAAATATTCATGTTGTAAATACAGATGGTATAAAATCTCCAGCTAGGTTACAGCCTGCGTATTTACTTATGTCAGCTCCACTACCGCGAGCGAATGAGTCACAGCCACTTTATTAAATTCACACGCAATAGCAAGGAAGGCGACGCACGATGTTGAATGGGCTTTAGGTGACACAAGCTCCTTGCATACATTACTGCTTCCAAGAAAAAACGCTCCTCTCTTCTCTCTCTCTGACACGATATTAACTCTGCTTTCTCCATTGCCCTGCTGGAAGCAAGTCAAAGCTGCAGCATTATTTCTGCAACAGAAGGTGCAACAAGCAAATGGGCATTAATCCTGAATAATGGATCCGGCAATGTCAGGGACGAGCCTCTCCCGCTCGTGGGGAATGCAAAATGCAGGGGAAGGCAGGCGCTCCTGGCCAGCCTGGCAGGGTCCCAGGCCGAGGAATGCTTCGGAGCAGCGCGGCACAACTGTCCTTTTGCAGGATTAAATTCAGCTCTGTGGTGGGAGAAGGGCCTCTGTCCTGGAGGGTCGATGTGAGGGAAGCTCCCCGTGAAAGGCCAGCCGGGGCCCTGCCCTCTGCCTGCGTTCGGAACCAACTCCTCAGGAGCCCCTGCGGTCACCTCCCGTCTCCAGCTCCACAATCCGGGTCAGCAGTGCGCACAGCGGCAGCGCTTTCCCTGGATACACCTCCACTCCCAAAATGTGTGGAGACACGTCTTCCTCAGGGACCTGACTCCCACCACGAGCCAGAAGCCTCCCATTTAGGAAGAAGCACAATTTTCTCTAAACCCCATCATCAGCTGACAAAACAGGTGAGCAAATACCAAACTTTCTTGCTTGGAGCCTGCTCTGGAGCTTCCCCTCCTGCTCCCTGAGTATTTGGGCAGGAGAAACAGGGGATCAAACCCGGACCTGCTGCAGCGACACAGCACTGGGCCGGTCCCAGTTAGCGCGGGAGTTAGCACTGGGGTCACAGGACCCAAGTCCCTCTTTCCTACAGGGCAGAAATGCCTTCGGCGCCTACCCGGTGGTGACTTAATTCTTTTTAAGGACTCCATAGCGAGGATGGACCTCCACAGCCTGGTGCACGCTGTGCAGAGAGGCTCGCACCTTCCCACCGCAGGGTCCCCTGGGCAGCAGTAGCATCATGATGCCGACCACACTCGCTCGAGGAAAAGGTTAGGTTCGTTCCCCAAAACACCACGGGAAGCTGAAAGAGTCGCCATCTCCCAGGAGACAGCTTTGATGGAAACCGATGATGAGCAGCAAACCGGAGACCGCTCCCACCAAAAGGTTCCCCAGGCGTAACGAGGGTGGGCTTGTGCAAGGTGGATGCATGTACCCACCAAGAGGGACCTCCTTGCACATGGGCTGTCCCGTTCACCCCTGCAAACACCCCGCAGGGTGTTTGCAGGGGTGAACGGGACAGCCCATGTGCAGAAATCTGCATGGGTGCACCACACAATGGTCCGAGGATGCACGGGGGGGCCACAGCGGCGGTCCTGTGTGAGAAGCGGTGTGAAACCTTCCCTCGCCCGCACGCGGAGGGTGCAAACCGAAGCGCTCCAGCTGCCTGTGCCTCGCTGCCCTTGTGCAGTTGTCTGCCAGTTGTGTGTGCCGATTGCTATGAATGCCACCATCTGGTGTGCCACGTGGACATCATAATCTTTTCTTAATTACATTAGCAGTGCAATCAGTTACTGCATTACAAGGCCGGCGATGAGCTTTTAAATCTTGGTGGAAATCATAAATAATTGCACTAAGTACCAGGCGCCAGATGTGAGTGCCAACTTCAGTTGCTCTAGATAAATAGTAACCTTACAACAGTGTTAGATAACGGTCCAGTCGCTGCTTTTCATGGCTTAACAGTGGCTGCACTCCCATTTTTTTCCAGGCAGGCTCTATCCCCAGTAGTAGATTAAAAAAAAAACAACCACAAACCACAAACAAGATTTTTCAAATGTTAAAAGTAACAGCAACATGGAAGAAAAATATGTTCTGGTTTAACATGGCAGAGCGGGTGGGTTCCAGGCAGCCCTCCCCTCGCCGTGAGCCCCTCATGCCACTGCTGGGGCGGGATGGGGGTCAGCCAAAACGCAGCAGGACAGGTGGACGCCAGACATACAGACACGGCGATGGGCCCTCCTCACCTGGCAGCGGCTGCAGCGGGAACGGCCCCACTGGACCATCCTGGTGGTGAGACGGACTGCCCACAGGGTAGGGCTGCTCGGGCTCGTCCCCGGGCCGGCTGAGCCGGGGCTGTGTGCCGAAAAGCCTTCTCATTTCAGGAAAATTTGGGACTTCTTTTTGTAAAAAGACAACGCTTGTATCACTGACAAACTTTTTTGCTAACTTTCTCAGAGTCGGGAAGTTCAATGAAATGGTCCTGCCCATAACTAACGTACGACGCGAAGGAAGAGCCTTCCTCACACAAGCCGAACAGCCTCACACGCTCCCCTGCATCCCAAAGGCGCTGCTGTCCCCGCGGCTGTCCCGCCCCCAGGGAAACACACGGATGTCTGCCGGGAGCGGGTGCTGAGGTCGGCTTTGCCATGGTCGCCCACGTGCCCGTTGCCAGAGGACACCGCAGCCGGCCACCGGCAGTTAGGAGGAGTCAGCGCCTTGTCACTGACCGAGGGATTCCCAAGCTGCGAGTGCAGCTGTATCTATCGGACGCCATTCAGAAACCACCCGGTGCCTGGTACATCACCAGGGAGCTGCCGTCTCCCCGCATGCGCCTGGCTCTCCGCCAGTCCCACCCTCACCCAGCGCAGCCCCCGGCTGATCCGAGGGGGCTGTTGTGTTTTTAGCATTGCGTGGAGATGGCAGAAAGCGGCGCGGCGTGGCTGTGACGGTGCTGTAGGTGTGACACGGGCACCGCCCCGAGGGCTCCCGTCCCCCTGGGACGCTGGTGCGGGGTGGGATGCTCACCCCTCCGCAGCATCCCAGGGGCTGCGGGCGAGTGCCATCCCGGGCGCCACCAGGAGAGCGCATGGCAGCACATCGGGATCCATCCTGAAGGAGAACGGGAGCTGATACCCTCGCGGTGTTTAAATAAGCAAAGTTTTTGTGCAAAGCAGAGGTTAATGTACTTTATTGTTCAATGTCATGTTTATAGTGGATTGTTGGAGGAAAAAATGTGATTAATTGCCCAGAAACCCACGGATCTACAATTATTTGGTTGTTGTGAACAAATAAAGGGCTACAGTATTCATCATATTCAAATGAGGCAGTAAAATAAATGATGGCATGCCGTTTATGAACAAAACCTAGCCGTGTTCCCTCACAATCTGAAAATGTACTCGAAAAATTGTAAATGAGATACAGCCATTGTCGAGGGCTCACTGGTGATTTGTCTTTGTGTAATGTTTTGCAGTGCTGACCCATCACTTGCCTGTTTTAATTTATGTCACAATATGCACCTTCATTATGCACTTTATGAAAACGAAGTGCCAATTTGTAATAAAGACTTGTTTTCAATGAAATCTCCTCTTTTTGGTAGGTGTTCTGCTTTTCATTAGCACCCATTTCACCAGGCCTAGTTAAAGAGCACAGGTACAGACTAAATATGTCCGATCATTCATCATAATTTTGCTTTCCACTTTGTCACAGCTTGGGTATTTAAGGAAGATAGATGATACAAGATGTTGTCTCCTTTTCAGACTCTTTATGCTCTGGTAAGTGTGTCCGATACAGAATTATTTTGCCACTTTATTATTTTCTAGTGAGTGTTTGTCACAGCCCGCTCTGCCTCTCGGCGCGGTGCCGGTGTTTGCTGTCACTCACCGCCGTCTCGCTGCGGCGGCAGGGCTCGGGGCAGCGCTGCCTCCTCGCTGTCGGCTGCTCCGCGTGGAGCTCAGCCCGGCACCACGCTGCTGCCGGCACTGCCTGGCCGCGGCTGAAGCCGAAACATCTGCACCTGCTCCTAGGGGACCTGTTTCTTCTCACCTTGGGCAGCCCCGCGCGGGTGACACGAATGCCCTCAGGCGGCTCTGCCTGAGAGGGGTGTTCTGTGGTGCGGGGAGCTGCCCACCCAGCCCCCACTCGTGTCCACCCCATGGACATCCCATCCCTCTGCTGCCCAACACCAATCCCAGACCACCTCCTGCCCAGACGCCTTTTGCTGCCCGATGAGCCTTCACCGCTCGGTCCTTCTCTGGCGTGACCCTGAGCCGCCCTGCGGTGGCAGGGGATGGGGTGGCGGGTGGTCTGCTCTCCCTGAGGTGGGAGGGGGTCCCATGTGCGGGGGTTTGCGGTTTGTGCTCGGGAGGGCCGGGGAGGCGGCGGGGCTGAGGAACCGCGGGGTGCCAGCAGCGGGGAGAGCTGCCGTGCGGGCCCTCAGGCCCCACCGCCGGGACTGCCCCGCTGGCTGCAGGCACGGCGTGGCCACCATCCAGCCGTAGGTGCTGCCATGAAGAGCTGAGGCCGGGCCATCCCTGGCACGACGGGAGGCTCCTGGCACTCACTGGGAAGGTTTCCCAGTGATGTTGCTCTGTGGCAGCTGAGCATCAACGAGGAATTTAAGAGCATTCCACAACCTTCTGACCACGCATGCCTTTACCCCAGAGAGCTGCGCCATGCCCCAATTTGGCTTCTGCGTCCCTCTGCATTGCTGGCGCCTCGGTTCACATTGCCGAGCAGCACATCTCACGGCTGAACGCAGACAGTAAAAAGGACTAGAGAAAAGTGATGAGCACGAGGTCCCAATTTAGGCAAGGGCTCTCCTCGGGGTCTGCTCTTGGTGAGCACCCTCAAAGGATGGACCCAATTTCCACACCTCCCTCAGAGGTCTCTGGCACTTAAGAAGGGAGCCGCAGCTGGCTCTGCTTTCTGCTCCTTGGTGGATGATGACCACAAAATCAGGAGAGTGAGCTCCTCTCCAGGCCGCTGCACCTGCAGCACGAGAAGCGAACGAGTGGCCCCAATTTGGGTGCCTGGCACCGCTGCACCGGGAGCAGCCCACGCCACCGGAGAGTCACAGCCGCACGCCTGCGCCCTCGCGCCAGCCTGTGAGCAGCCGTCCAGAGCGGGAGTGCTAACGAGCTAACAAATGTCTCACAGGTTTTGATAATGAGCAGCGCGCTGGAGCCAAAGCCCCGCTCCCCCTGCCCACACCTCTCTCTGACTCGGGCCCAGGCGGGCGCCGTGGCACAGCCGCTGCCTGTGCGCTGCGACGGGGACCATCCGGGCACGGCGCGCCCTGAACGCTCTCCCATCCTCTCAGACCGGGGAGAGCTGTTGGCCTCAGCTGCTAAGCAGCGTGTTGTGCGTAGCGGGTGCCCGGGAGGACGACGGCTGCGGATGTTGCTCGACGGCGGGGTTGGCGCTCCCCCCGGCTGGCACGCAGCGGCGGCGGCACAGATGTGTGAGCACAGATAGAGGCGGCGAGCAGAGGTGCCAGGAGGCTGGCGGCCGTGCCAGGGCTCATTGTGCTGCAGCGGAGGCAGCCCGGGATGTGTCGCTGGTAATCAGCCGCAGCCTGCTCGGGGCAGCAGCGCTTGCTCTTCCAGCGCAGTCCCAGCGGCTGCAGGCGGCTCGGGCGGCTTTGTGTGCTTAATCTGCTTGTCGCCACGTTCCTCTCTCAGTCCTTCCCAGCTTCTGCTTCCCTGGCGCGTGTGTACAGGCTCATCAGGGCTCGTGATGTAGCACCAGATATTTTCATCCGCTCCTGCTATCACCGGAGCCACGATGTTCCAGGCACCCTGACTTCACACGTACAGTGGCTCTCCCCAGTCAGCAGAAGCAGAAGGGGAGAGAGCTGGGGCTCCCCAAAGGATTCTACTCATGTCTGGAGCCCTCCTTGATATTTAGACACTCTCCAGCAGATGCGCAGGCAGTGCCCCACAAGTCCCAGGCAGCGAACAGCTTTTGCTGCACAGCAGAGAGGAGGCTGAGTACGTTTTGCCATTGCCCACGCTCATCGGTCTGTACACCCCAAGGGATTCTTATTTAAACTCCTGAGGCTGTCAAGGATGAACAAATCCAGCCCCCCAGCCCGGGGAGGGCCCCAGGCCAAGAGACGCTTCAGGACCGTGGGGCTGAGCGTTTTACTGCAGTCCCCGCTGGGGGTCCCCCGCACAGCCCCGAGCCGCAGCCCGGCCGGGGGGCTCTGGGCACAGGCCACAGCCGAGGACCCCCCAGCCGGGGCTGCTCAGCCAGAATGCTGCGTTCTTTAAGGCGATGCTTTGTGTGGGTGTCACACGGGGACGGCGCTGGTACCAACCCCTAGGACAGGTCGGCTCCTATAGCCCCTACAGCTCCTATAGCCCCTACAGCTCCTATAGCTCCTTACAGAGTGGAGCACAGACTGTATGAACATGTTAATTCCATTTCTAAAACTGTGAGGAAAAAAAGTACCATCAGTACAGCTTCCAGTTCTGCTCTTTAAGTATCATATAATTTAGATTAACAGATATTTTGCAGATGCCACCGTACTTGACAAGATATAATTATTTTTAACAAGAAAAAGTTGTTTTTTTCGACTACTCTCTGAATGCAGGGCTGTTCCCAAACAGTGATCGTGCCACGCATTGTGCTGGAGAGAACAACTCTCTCAGCAGAGCTGTACAGTCTCCTGTTCTATTTGCATGTGGTATTTATGCTAATATTTGTGACTCCCGAAGATGTCCTTGAAAAGACTGTGCAATTCGTTTCAGGGGCAAAATCGCCGAGTGTTTCAAACCGGTGCTTTTCCCTTCTTTCTCAGGCTGCCACAGATGGGATTTGCAGAACGGGCACAATGAAGCACTGGCAGCAGCCCAAGCGATGGCTGGGCAGAGCCTCCGGCTCCCTGGAAGGAATGACCCACTAATTAATCTCGACTGAAGAAAGAAAGGAAAGCAAAGAAAGGAAAGAACAGAGAGTAAAGGGAGAAGAGGAGGAGAGGAAAGGCAGAACCTGTAAAAAAAGGAGGAAAATAAGGAATCACTGTCATGCAGCACGTCCGTGAGTGCAGTGTCGCACGTGCGGCCTGTCCTGGGTGCCCCGCGTGCTGTGCTGCCGGCGGTGCACAGCCCGTGACCCGTGTGCCCTGTGCCCCGCATCCCCCGTGTCCCCTTGTGCACTGTCTCCCCACGTCCCCCGTGTCACCTTGTGCCCCATGTCCCTGCGTCCCTTCACATCCTTTCCCATGTCCCGTGTGTCCTGTGTCCCCTCCTGCCCCATGCCCCATGTCCCGTGTCCCCGTGTCCCGTGTCCCCGTGCCCCATGTCCCATGCCCCGTGTCCCGTGTCCCGTGTCCCCGTGTCCCCTCCTGCCCCGTGTCCCGTGTCCCCGTGTCCCCGCGCCGCGCGTGGCGGGAGCGCCCACCAGGCGGAGCTGTGGCGGCCGCGGCGGGTGCGGTGTGCGGGTCCGCGGCCCCCGCTCCCCCCGCTCCCCCCGGCGCCGGGCT
>VZSZ01009730.1:547561-560046 GCA_013398815.1 Ibidorhyncha struthersii | reverse complement strand
GGGGGGGGGGGGCGGGCCTGAGGGGGAACACAGACAAAGGTGCCGAAGGTCTCAATCATCTCACCGCTTAATTATTCCATCTCTCAGAAGGCATCTCCAGGCAATTAGAATAATCATTCATGCCTGTGCTTTACCAGGGACTCTTGCATTCTTCCTGCGAAGCATCAGAGCTGGATTGTAATATTTTTTTTTTTAACTTTAGCGGTGACCTGCAACTAACGGAAAAATAAAAGTTTTTTTGAAATATTAGTTTAATAAGACATGAGAATAATATTAAGGATATGAGCCTCCCTTATTTATTATTTATATGTATAGTGTGATTTAGAGATGCACTTGAACCAAACAAGTCACTACCAAAGAGTGGATCTATCTCTCTCTATATATATTAAAAAAACCTACAATATTCGCCTGGAGATTCTGTCCACATATTTGGAGATTGTGATTTAACATACACAGTTTATCAAGGCTGGTGCGCTGCACAGAGAGACTGGAGTTTTATGTAAGGGTATAAATAATCAATACACATAGCAACTTTAAATTACTGCTAATGTGTTTTACTTATGTTCCCCCTAGAACGATATGTGAAATAACAGGGAGTTGCTAGGCACACACTTGACAAATAATATCCATGAGTTTCCATTTTTATTATTTTTATACATTTCTTATTAAACCGAGCGGTACAGTTCAAGCCCGTGCAGCCCACCCTTCCTGGCGGGTGGCAGTAAGCGTGTGAAACGGGGGGTTAATGCTGCGTGGCACGGCGGCTGCTGCCGGGCGCCTGGCAGCGGGGCTGGGCTGTGACGCCGAGGACGCGCATCCCCCTGGCCACCCACCGCCCCTTGCGGGGCACGCTGCCGGCACGTGGGCGCTGACGGTATGCGGGCACTGCCAGCACGTGGGCCTGGAAACCCATCGGCAGAGCCAGCAGCCGTCACCCTGCTCCGGCCGAGGTGGCGGCGTTTGCTCAGAGGCAGCGCTGCAGCCCAGCAGCTCCCGCGCTTGCTCTCCTTCGCTCGTGGAGGCTTTTGCTGTTACTCCTTCCCCGTGTCTGGGCTGCGGCGCCCGGGCAGCGTCAGCCGGGATCTGGCCCAGGTGGATGGCGGGTTGTGCCCTGGTCTGGTGGGAGGTGTCCCTGCCCAGGGCGGGGGAGTGGAACGAGATGGTCTTGCAGGTCCCTTCCAACCTGAACTGTTCTAGGACTCTGATTCTATGCTGCTGCTGCGGGCTGCGAGCAGCCCTGATAATGTTTACGTTGGGCTCAAGGCTAAAATGATTTCTTTCTTTTGATTTCATTTTCAAAACCTGTTCCTTGTCCACCGTTCCTCCCGGGCTGCAGCGTCGGGGCTGCCGGGGCGCAGGGGCCGGCTGCCTGCCCAGGGAGAGCCCCCGGCGTTGAGGAGTTCTGTGGAGAAGCCGCTGCAGCTGCGTGATCCGCCGTTCCCGCAGGGAGGACGGTTGGGTGCTCTGACGCCAAATATCCCCCAACATCTGTGGACTGAATCTGGGGGTGCTCTGGCCCTGGGCGGGAGTGCGCAGCGCGGGCACGCTGCAGTCATGGGGACGCATTCAGGGGAGCGGTGAAGAGTAGTCCCCAGGCTTCGTGGTCCTCAGGGGCTCCCTGGGCTCCTGTACACTCGTCATTGGAACCAGGGGAGATTTCCTTAAGCACAGTTTCTGGATGACCTTTTCATCCTCGTTGGGGTTTTGGCACATGAGAGTTGGTGCATGGACCCGGTCTGCCTGGTTTGCCTCCATGAGCTGCTACATTCAAACCACAATTCACCGCTTCGCTCCTGCCATTATGGGATGCTGCGTTTTCGTAGTGTCTGTAAACATCTTTGCTGGACCCAGAGCTGGACCCAACGGGCTGCATTCCGTAATGGTCCCAAACCCCATCAATTCCCTGGGGACGACACGTGGTGGCAGCGTGCATGCAGGCAGGAGGGCTGACAGCGGGAGCAGGCGGCCCAGCACCCGGGCAGAGATGGGGGGCACAGAAGCATCTACCCCCCCCAGCCCTTGGAACCAGGAGAACTTCTGCTTTATTTTGCCCCCAAATTGGGCAACAAGCACCCACCAGCCCGCGGCTCCACTGAAGACCGGTAGCTGCCAAAGCAGAGGGGCTGCGGGGGCTGGTGCCTGCTGCAGGGGCCGGCTGGGCACGGCTCGCAGCGCTGGAGCCCAGGGCTCCTCCTGGAGATGAGCTGGTCCTCACCCTGATGGGAAGGCGACGTTTAAAATAGTGCCTGTTGCGGGAACCGCCGTGCACGTGTACCGTTTGTAGAAGCACAGCCTCGCCAGGCGAGCTTGAGAGGCACCACCCGCAGAAATTCCGATATTAAACATGGCACTGATAGGAAAGACACTTGAATAGACAGGAAGAAAGGTCTGCTTTAAAGCATGCAATCATCTGATATTTGGGCACTGGAGCTGTTAGGAAAATGTTTTCTGTGCCTGAGTAATTGGTACATGAGAAGTGAAAAGCACGCTGCTTCGGGACTGCCCACCCTGCATCCATCGCCCTCCTGCACTACCCCCCAGCAGCGAGCTTTGCTGTTTTCCATTGAAACTGATTTAGCAAACAGTAACTATTTCTTTGTAAACACGTCTTTAAGTGTTTATTACTATGTCACCATCAAAAACATGTAGCTTTGTACTGTGTTTAATGGAAGAAAATTAGCAGAGTGTTTTAAAAAACTCTCCACTAAGAAACACCAAAATGGCAAATGGCTTTCCCAAGGGCTGGGGCTGTCCCTGGCTCGCTGGGAGCGGGCAGGTGCCTCCGCTGGCATTGCCACCGTCCATTTCAGCCATACAACCCCCCCCTTGCCGTGCCAATAAGCAATAAAGAACCAGCAGCCTTCGCACAACATGCTCACTCACAACCCAAACGTCATTCTTTCCAAGGAGAACAGAGCCCAGTCCCACACTATTAATGTTAATTGAAAAACTTGCATTAACCTCAGTGAGAGTACATGCAGACCCATAAATACGAGACCTAAATTAAATGATTGTCATATAAGGCTAGTAGCTTACAGGTCCTTTTTGCCATGGGTGAGCTAACAGTGGTCAATAAAGGGTGTAGCTGGGTTGCGGAGCTGGGAGCAAGAATATTAATTTGGTCAATATGACTGCCAAGATTATCCTTAAAATGCATTTCCAAAGGGTGAGCAACTGTGACTGTCCGCAACGGCAGAGCGTGGCCCTCGCCGGCGAGAGGCCGGGGAATGGGGCTGCCCTGAGCCAGGCCACCGGCGGCAGCAGGCATCCCTGCGGGCTGCGGCGGCACAGCCGCACAGGCCAGCGCAGGCGGCGGCGGCAGCTCTTCCCCAGTGCACACGCGCTGGTGCACACGCAGCACAGGGGAAGTTATCCTTCAGCACCGAATTTGGTACGGGGAGGGGGGAAAAACCCCTATTCGAGCGAAAAGCAGCTTTGGATCTTTAATTAAAAAACAGGGTTCACAGCACCAGGGCATTGACTTCCACTAGTTAATCTCCATCACTTCATTTCACCACCAACTTCCATACTCTACAAAACTGCTGGAGACAATTTTTATTGATTGCTCTTCAAGCCGTCAAAAGCGTCCCTGGCTGATCATATGTTACCCCCAGACACCTTGTGCATTTCAGATAATAACTTGGTGCTCTAGAGAAGAAATGAATTGGATGTGCAGTCAGTAACTGTCCAAGTGAATCATGTTACTATATGTCAGCGGCCCAGGCTCTGACTATCATTTTAACAGAGAGAAATCCGCTATTTTCATGGCTGTTTGAAATTATTTTCCAGATGAATAAGATATAACAACAACTACTTACAGTAAAGAATAATATGGGGAATCTATTTGCTACTTGGAAACAAATCTTTCAAGTGTAATACTGTTTAATATTATTTAATCTGTAACTGCAAACATGAAATTTTGAAACTAGCTTTCATGTAGTACAAAAATCTTGTGATGTGAGAGAGTGGGAAGCTGAAGTTGGTGTGGGTGCTGGGTGGTATTTTGTATCTTGTAATTGCAAATATAATAATTCGTACAGAAAATGGAACCTTGCTAAAATACTGACGACAAAAATGTATACTAATGCCAAACATCGACAGTCAGTTTATTTTGCACAAACAATTACCATGTATCAAGATTGTTCCCTTTTCTCAGGTGTGTTTGCCAGTGTACGTTTTGTTTGGAATGGCTATAAATAACTGCAAGTGGATTTTGTGAGGTTAAAAAGAAACAAATAATTTAGAAACTCTTATCGAGCTGGTAACTCTTTAAGTATATAAGCCTTACATTTTTTCTAGAGCTGTATTAACGCAGTTTGCTTGGGTTTCACGCTGCCCTCGTGACTTCCCTTTGTGCTCTGCTGGTAGACACTGCTCTGCGCAACTTCCAGAGGATGTTGAAAATGAACCGTGAACATTTCCAAAGATGCCATTTTGAAAGCGGCCGGTTGCCTTGTGGGGACGTGTGTATGTGTGTGCGCACTGCCGTTGGGCAGCCATGTGTCGGTGCCGCAAGCGTCACCCATGCTTGACAGTGTCTCTTTAAAAGCACTTTTAAGAAAGACGTTCACGTGTCCCAGAATGGAAACCACGCAAAAAATACCTACATTAAAAAATGCAACCTGTACCCTCTGTTCCCTCTTGCCGGGCGGTGGCAGGGGTGGCTGTGGGCTCTGCGGGGCTCGCCGTGCCGTGCCATGCTGGTCAGGGAGCGACCCTCAGGCTCGTGGGTGGCAGAGCTGCCGGAGGTCGCGTGCTCAGGAGCAGGCGCCAAGGCCGGCACTGCCCGCAGGGACGGGCTCCAAGCACCCACTGGGCACCCAGTGCCCAAGCCTCCCCCTGGGGCGGGCAGGGGTCCCCGGCCCTGGGGACGCTGGGTGCCCAGTGTCCCGGGCACAGGGGGCGAGTGGCGGGACGCCGGCACAGCCCGGGGCTCTTGCCGCGTGTCGGGGCTCCGGGAGAGTGCCCTGCACGGGCAGGGCGACGGAGCACTGCGAGTGACGGAGCCCTACCTGCGCCGCCTGTGGGGACCCCCCCGTGGGAAAGTCCTCTGGCACTGACAGATCTGCTGCAGGAAACCCCCACCCACCGCAGAGCCGAAGGAGCAGCTGTCCCTTTCACTGCCTTATCTCCTGCTTTACAGAAGACTAATGAGAGGGATTATTTGACTGATACCAGCCTGCTTTCCCTGTCCATCACACGCGGGTTCCCCTCAAGGGCTGCAGACTTTGTGAACGGCATTACAGACCCCTTTCGGGCAGGTGCCTGCAGGCTCCTGACCACCCCATCCCACTCTGGCTTTTTGCAGGGAAAAGGCCCAGAATGTTCCCACGGGACACAACTCTCCCACCACTTCTGCGGAGCCCCCCAAGGGGCTGAGCCCATGGGCAGGGTTGGGACCACCCGGTGCCCAGCCCCACGGTGCCCTGTGACCCTGCTCAGCCTTGGGCAAAGCCCTTGGACCGTCCCTCAACTGGGGCGGCACATCCCGGCATGCGGTGGCCGGTTGGGGCTGGGCAACTCTTCACATACAGATGTTTTCTGAGAGGTGTCATATTTGTGTGTTAAAGCAGCAAAAGTGATATTGAAAAAGAAAATGTTGTTTGGCGACTTGGAGGAGGTGCGGCGATGACTGCACCTCTGTTATCAGCAGGGATGGAGGTCACGGCCACTTTTAATTACTGCTGTGTATTAGCTCATCATCTCTATTACTGTTGAGTTATTATACTGAAATGGTTAAATACATCATGAGACATAACTGTTGAAAAAGAGCAATTTACTGCTTTGGTGGATGAAAAACAGTTGAGGTAAACCATATTTATTCTGATGAGTTCTGGGGTTTTTATGAGTCCAGAGACCAGGATTTATTTGCATACAGATTGGCACCCAGTACATGACATCAGCCATCCCAACTGGGTGCCGGGAGCTGTTTGCCATCCCTTACCGCGATGGTCTAAGACCAGGTCACGAGCCCATACCTGGACCGGTGATGCCCCTCCTGTGCATGGTCATGTCGCCGCAGGGCACGGCCAAGTGGATGGGCTTTTCTCAAGAAGTCTTCCTTTTTCTGCAGTGCCCGTCCCAGCAGCGCNACCGCCACCTTCCCTCCCTCCCTCAATCTGTTCCCCGGCTTCTCGGCTTCCTGCGCTGGTCCCTGACGTTCTGTCACAGGCTCCCCGTGGGAGCTGGAAGCAGAAAATGCTCCTGCCACTCGCGACGGCTCAGCCTGCTTGTGTTCCAGCTGGTAAGTCATAAAGAAATGGTAAAACACAACCCCCTCAGGGCTGCTGGGAGCCGGATCGAGTTTTTCCATCTCTCCCCAGAGACGGCTCTTTATTCTCACTCTGACAAAACTAATGGCCTCGCCGGGTCCGACAGTGACAAAGCAGCCGATGGTGTTGGCCCCACCAGTGCAGTGTCACGTGTGACAAGGCTGGACCCCCGTCCCGGTCCGGGGACGGCTCTCTGCCCGAGTCCCCCTTGTGCTGACACACGCCCAGGCTTCTCACAGCTAGAGATCGTGTTTCCAGATAAATATTTAATTTTTAAGAATGAAATCTTAATTACTACACCGGGTTTCACAGTGAGACTGTAATGCAGGTGCCCTCCCCGTGCTCGGGCAGGCGCAGGCAGTTGGGGTCCCTGCGCGCCCCCCAGCCCTGCCGCAGCATCACCCCACCAGCAGCCCCCCACCGCTCCCCATGGTGTTTGGAGTCTGCACCGGGGAGGTCCAAGAAGAGCCGAGCGGGCACTCGCCGCTGCCGGGGGAGGCACCGCCACCGCCTCCGCGTCACTTCTCGAGGTTTCCTGCACCCTGCGGGTCCGTGCCCGTGCCACTCGGTGCGGCCAGGCAGGTGGATGCCTGCGCACGGCGTGCTCCTCCATCATTTAATGTGGAGTGATGCATATAGAAATTTAGATCAGGCAGCTTGACATTCCTGACTGCTGAGGCTGTGAATCGATGGCCTCTCTACTCCCTGCCGGGGAGATCGATTCCCCAAGCACAATGGATTGGTTTCATCACTTTGGTTTCACCTTGTCAAAGTCATGTCTGATTTACTTTAGTCTGGAGGGCAGATTTTAAGTATTTCATTGCATTTTGTAATCTTGCTGTGTGTCTTGCTAATCGCCCTGCTCCCCATGCGGCAGGAGCACGCCTGGCACCCGACATGGACGACAAACAAACACCCCGCAAACGGTGCTCGCCTTTTCCCCGGCGAAAGGGGCGTTTAGCCGGTTTGCCAGCACAGGCTTTCCCTGTGCCGCTCCCACCTCGGGCGCTCAGCCGGGCCAGTGCTGCAGCCGCCGGACACGACTTACCCTGCGGGGGCTCGGGGCAGTGCCGGGGGGAGCCCCCAGCTGCCCCAGGGCACGGACCCCACCGCGAGGACGGCGAGGGCGGCGAGGGCGGCGTTTGGCCCGTGCACGGGCTCCATCCGCGGTGGGGCAGCTGCTCTGCTTGGGCTCAGTGTGCGCTTCCCACCGGCATGAAGAGAGAGGAACAAACCGCTCGGTCCAGGCAGGGCCGTGTCAGAGCATCCCCAGGAGTCAGAAGCGAAACATTGCCAAGTCTCAGAAGCATCTGGGAGATGTCCCTGGGACTGGTGTGTCCTTGTGGGGAGTCCCGGGGCTGTCCCGAGCGGGAGGAGGCTCAGTCCAGCTGAAGCATTTGGTCTGGTCAGAAAAATAAAGTTTTGCATCCTTCACCAACAGGAATGAAAATAAAAAATGCTACTGCAGCGAGTGTGGCTGTAAACTCACCCTGGGATGGATGGTGGCCAGTCCTGTGAGCTTCCTAATGGCTTGTTGTTAGCAAAATTATTTTCCCGGTGCTCAGTTTGGCCCAAATTCTGTTTTGTCCAATTATACTCCTGGGTGAGTTTCCTGAATGTAAGTATTGATCACTCTTCAGACAGGTTTTCTGTCTGTTCTGTACATTACCTCTGCTCTTCTTCAGGTAATCAATTATATTTTTATAGCTACGGGTATTAATCAATATACAGTAGCTATCTTAATTGATTTGTCTAAGGCCTTCAATCCGCAGCCCATCAGTTATCCGGGAAGGTCGGGGCCGCGTGTGCGGCATGGTGGCGGGTGCGAGGTGTCCCCGCGAGGCGACATGAGCTGGGCGCTGGGAGAGCGACGGCTCCGGGCCCTTTCCAAACGCCTCCATCAGGTTCCTCCCGCGGTCCCCGCCGGCCATCGCCGCTCTGTCTCCCCCCTCACTGCTCATTATCATTATTTATCTGTTACGGCTGCACCGGGAGGCCACAGGAAGGGTCAGGGAACGTTCGTACGGAGAATTAGCAGTAATATTTCAGGGGGGAAATATATATCTCCTGTTTTAAATGGAGCTAGGAGGGGTAGGTGGGCTGGGAGCCGAGCACGAGCTCCCCGCTCCTCCCTCTACCTGGTCCATCTGTCACCCCGACGGCTCCCCCCGCACCGCGCTGCACCGGGAGACACACATTTCACACCGCCGGCGCTTTTATTGATGCTACTTAAACGGATGACTTAAAGTTTTGATACTTGCATGGACAACAATAAACATTTATGACTGGAAAGGCCCCCCAAGACACTCCTGCTCTCCTGGGGCGGTGGGAGAACGGCTGTTTTGTCAGTGCAGAGCTGCTGTCGCTCGGCCCCGGAGCCTCCGCAGGCGGCGCGGGGCAGGGCCCGGCCGGCGGCGCTTGGCGAGCAGCGGGTTGGAGCCAAGCGGCCGTGCGAGGGTTAATTTGGGAAGATCTGTGTTGATAATAAAGCTGCTTTTTTCCTGGCGATGATATGATCGGAGCGGGGTTGCTATGGCAACGGTGGCTCTAGAAACCCCCGACTGCTGGCGGCGGCTGCCGGGCGCTCCCAGGCCGGGATGTGCCCACCGACCCTTCCCCTGCTCACTGCCCCATCCCCGGCCCACCATCCCACCCTACGCCCACCGCCCCATCCCCTGTGCGCCCCCCACCTCACACCCACCACCCCATCCTGCCGCTCTGCCCCATCCCCTGCCCACCGCCCTGGCCCACACCTACCACCCCAGGCCCCGCACGCCCCCCAGGGACGCCGGGGGTNGCTGTCCTCAGGGCACGGCCATGCCCAGACCCCCCTTCCCCACCCCCAGAGGGTCCAGGCTTTGCCAGGTCACCCACACCACAGACGCCACAGCTGCCCATGGCAGCCCCGGTGGCCCGTGGCCTTGGCAGGTGGGAGCTGGCCGAGACCCGCAATCCCACCATGGCACGACGCTCCCGCACGTGGCCGGCAGCGGTGCCGGGCCCGCAGGAGGCCGTGGGCCGGCCTGTCCCGGTGGGGTCTGTGCCCCACTGCCGCAGGGGGTCCAGCACCGCCCCGCAGCCCTCGGGGACACCTTGGGGACACCTCAGTGATGCCTCGGGGCGCGCTCGCCCCCAGGTCCGGCTGTGGCTGGTGCTGACACGGCACGTGACACGCTGCTCACTAAATCACGCACCCTCCTCCCTCCTCTCCCTCCCTCCCTCGCCCATTAATGAAATGAAATAAATTTTCCATTTTTAAACATGAAGTTTTTTAAAAAAAGCTGCAGTTCTGCGCACAAGCAATTCCCACTGGGAGGGGAGAGCGAGGAGCGCGGGGCCCGTGTGCTAAATACAGAACAAAGCCTTCTGTCTGAAAATACCTACGAGGAGCTAACAAATGCTAATGACAAAATAATGTATGGGGGGTTTAACGCTGGATGCTTTTTATCAGCAAATTAGCACAGTTATTATGCTGTAAATGCATTTAACAATAATTTGTTTCAATAACTGTAGAACTGGTATTTTAAAAAATATACACCATATTTAGAGCACTTCATCCATGAAGGACCATTATTGTTTTTTTCCTCCCAAGAGAGTTATAAAGGTCTCTCTTACAAGTGAAAGAAATACAATCATCACCCTTCACAGTTCAGTTATTCTCTTTTATTTTATTCAGAGCCATTTAAAGTTTGTGTTTTTAAAGGAAAAAAGAGAGGGTGTCTTTAAAGGGTCAGGGCTGGAGAGAACTTGGGGACCCATGCTCTGAGCTTGGGCTTAAATGGGTTCGCTGGGGCCGGCAGAGGGTGAGAGCGGGGGTGCAGCACGGGCGGGATGCTGGCAGGGGGCCTGGGGCAGCCAGCGCTCGCCAGCACCTCGGGTGCTCCCGCGGGGGCTCTGCCTCTGCCGCTGCTCACCCGGCACCGCTCACTGGCAACAGCAGCTCCAGCGCAGGCTCCATGGGAGCCCCACGTGCCGGCGGCCATCCCTGCCGGAGCTGGGTCTCGGGGCCCCGGCAGCAGGACAGGGGTGGGCAGCGGTTTCTGGGCATGGCAGATGGGTGCACGCTCCTGCCCACACTTTGGCGTGCCGGCAGTCGCTGGCCATGGGGCTCGAGGCAGGGCTCTAGCAGGACGCGTGGCCGGGGTCCCTGGTGAGGGGACGTGTGCCTGAGGTCCCCTCCAGCAGCGCCCCAAACCAGGCTGGTAGTATGTCCCCTGGAAGGAGCGCGTGAAGCAGTGCAGCTCGGCTGCGGACATGAATTTTTATGCACTTTTGCCATACAGAGTATTAAATGGCAACATCTGGCCATGGATCCCTTATTCCAGGGGCTGTGCAGGTGGGCAAGTCACTGGGATGATGCAGGCAGGATACCGGGATGTCCCCTCCGCCAGCAGGAGAGCAGGGTGCCCCAGCTCCTGCAGCCCCTTACAGACCACGCAGGATGATAAAGAAACGCTCTTCACTGTTGAGATGGTGCCGATGGCCCAGCAGCCCCCACCTCCGTCAGCGCGCCCCGACGCCGGCCCTCTCCCAGCGTGGTGGCACCCTACATCAGGCAGCCGGCCCCGGCCCCCATGGCTGCTCTGCCCACGGGCTCTGCCCGCTCTGCCCACGGGCGATCTCGGCCACTGCGCAGGCGGTGCTGCTCTGCACGGGAGCCGCTTGTTTACAGCCCGGCTCTTCAGTCACAAACCATTAAGGAAGAGAAACAGCTACATAGGCACTCGGCGAGAAATGGATTCATGTGTAAATCAGCTGCTTTTAAAATTTCACTGAGCATGAAAGTTCACCTTTAAAATCTACATAAACCACAGCTGTTCCCAGGGCATCCGAGGCGTAATTCCGTGCAGGAGAGGAAACATTTACATGTTTAACACAAGTACAGGATTGTCAGAAAGCCTTTAAACCCCTTCTGCACCAGGGGGGTCAGGTGCCAGCGCCGGCGGTGGCACCCAGCACCAGGCAGCCGTGCACCGCGGCCTCCGGTGCCAGTGCTCCGCTGTGCCGTCGCCGGTTGGGAGAGCAGGCCAGCCGGCCACGTGCCACGCGAACGCATGGGGGGACTGTACCGTGGTCTGGAAGCTCGTCAGAAAAGGCTGCACAGTTTGGCTTTCTGGGAGACACGAACAGGTTCCTCGTCTCTGCCAGGCTGCTGGCACCGCCGGCAGGCGCAGCCCAGCCACGTGTGAGAGCTCCTCTGCTCAGCGAGGCCGTGCCAGCAGTTCCCAAGAAACGCGACCCTGGAAACGCACGGTGCTTTCCCAGGCCGCGGGACGAGTTCCGGCTGTGTTTCGGCTGCAGAGCCAGCTCTGTTCTTAGCTCACCCTAGCAAACACTACTGATTTATAAAATCAAACAATAACTTTCAGGACAGTCTACTCACACCATAAACATCTGAAAGAAAATCCATCTCTTCTCCATGCAAAACCACTGATGAGTTCATGAACTGTACTGTGCAATAAATCAGTTTTGCTTGTGCAGGAGAGCTGAGGTTTTTTAGGTTCCTAATAGGCACTCTGACAATGTGATTGCGCCATATTTCTTTGTAGCTGTCACCTTTGCAGGCCTGTCAATGCTCCTAATCTTTTTTCATTGCGATGTCAAGTTTTGGTAAGTGAAGAGGTGGGAGGTGGGACGGGATGTGAGCGATACTGGGACCGGTTCCCCGAGTCCCTCCTGAAGCCCCGTCTCTCCCGGCAGGAGCCGGCCCGGGGGCCGCTGCCCCGCAGAGGGGGGCTTGGGGCGGCTGCAGCACCGGGGCAAAGCGGCACTGCTGCGTGCGGGTCCGGCACCGGAGTGTTGCGACGGCCGCCCGCCCAGGGCTCCCCTCCTGCTCCCCGCCGTCCTTCCCCTCTCCCCGCCCTGCCCTCACCAAAGCCATCCCCCACCTTCTCCCCCTCCCACCAAACCCGCAGACGCAGAAGTGCTGTTCCCGTGACAAGACAGCCGGCTCTGAACTACTAATGCATACAAGAAAACATACTTTTAATATTCAGCATCTGGATAGACAATAAAAACTGGGACAAATAATCTAGTTGAGGCAATTACCTTAGCATAAATGTATATATTATTTATAAATGGCTTTGAATATATAAATAATATTGATAAAATTTGCATGAGTAAAAAGAGACGTAATTACCAAATGGTGCCTCAGAGCAGTGGCTCCTGCTGGCTGCTTGCTGCCCTGATTCTTGTCCTGGGGGACCCTGCCCC
>VZSZ01009730.1:532494-543635 GCA_013398815.1 Ibidorhyncha struthersii | reverse complement strand
GGACGGGCGCCGCTCTCCGCCCCCCCCCGCGGCCGCGGAGCCGCGCGGTGGCGGTCACCAGGGGGTAGCATTGGAGCATCGCTTCACACCGCCGCCGCGCACAACGGCTGCGCCGTGACTGAGGTCTAACCCCTTCCCGGGGAACGTACGGTGGCTGCTTTTTTAAAGTAGCCGAGGAACAATGCATTTCCATAAGTGAACGTAAAATTGCATTTAGGAGCGACCGCAGCCCCTCTGTCATGTTGCATGGGAAAAATCATCCGTTTCTAGATTTAGTCCTTTTCAGACCTTAAGGTCAGTGATTCAAGTGGACATTAAACTAATACAGCACGACAACGTTGTTACAGTTGTCTGGTGGCTCTTCGGAAAACCTATCGGTCCTTTCAAATTCTCGTACTTCGTTTAGAGCCGCTCTTCAGCCGGCTTTGTTCCCTCGGTGAACTCGGGGGGCTCAGGCACACCTAAACATGCATCTTTTAAAAACCAGACTGGCTGTATTCTGCATCTTTACAGTTGCAATGGGGTAACCCGGTCCCTCCCCTGGCACCTGTCGAAGGGGCACGCCGGTGCACCAGCCACATCCGTTTCTAGGGGTGCCCGGTGCTGGCTGTTAGGACTTAGGAGCCCGGTCGCCGTGAAGAAAAGGCCGTCAGAGCCGTATCTCAGCAGCCAGCACTTGCCACAGACCTTGGTTCAGGCTGGGAAAAGCATTCTACATTTTTGATGTAATGTTTCCTAATGTTTCACCCAACAACCCATAAATTTCACAAGAACAAGCCTATAAAGGGTTTGTTTGAGGAGAAAAGGACAGATTGCTACAGGCTGTAACTCTGCAGAGTGAGAGGCCTTTAGAGAAGCTCTTGACAAACAGCAAAAGAAGTGCTATACATGCACAGGACCATTCATCAGGGGACGGCGCTCGCCCACCAGGCGCGTGGGCTGCGTCCTGCCCTCGCGCTGGAGGCCGGAGGGGAAGGCAGAGCCCCGTCCCACCTGCCCCTCCGAACCTCCGAACCTGCCTCCTCTCCCCGGGCTGCTGCTCCGCATGGCACCGCCACGCATCCGCCGTCTGCACCAGTGCCCCAGGGCGGCGGCAGCACCTCCTGGGGACAGACAGGACAGTGCGAAAACGGCACAAACGCTTCAAAGGAGCTTTCCGAGTAGAGGGCACATTTCTGGGGCAATAGAACTGAGGACACTTCTTACCCCACCTAGTCAGCTACATCTAAATTTATCTAAACAATTATTTTAAAAGCAAGGAGAAAGACCTTTCTGTGTGGGGGTGATTACATTGCTCACTGACCGTGCTCCATCAGCTCAGGTCTTTGTTGCCACCAAAGCAGTTTCTGTACCTTTCGCATGCACAGTTCCTACGGATTTATACTAAATGCTCTTCAGACTTGTTAGTAACAGTCAGCGAGACAATCAGCACATGCTAAAGTCCTGCTCTGACAGTGCAATCAATTAAATATCAATTAATCAGTTAATCAGCATAGAGGATACACAGAACAATGCCAGCCGTGGCTAGTTTCTAACCCTGAATGTTTCATGCCAGTTCCACGTATGTAGCTTGACAGGCACGTTATTTTTTTGCAAGGGAGTTTCAGACAGTGGGGGTTCCAATCTGCGGGGCAGAGCTGGACCAGCGCTGCAAATGCTTTCCCACATGTACTCGTTAGAACAGCTAAATAACTGCCTTCCGCCACATCACCTGTGTGTGCGTCTCCTGCAGTGGTCATCTTCAGCCAATGTCCTTGCAAGTGAAATTCAGTAATGCTCCTGAAAAGTGCTTTTTAAAGACAAATGCCCAAATATCCTCATAACTGCATAACAGATCATCAGTGTGAAGTTGGCACTCAGATGCATAATTATAGTGCCGTATCCTTCTTGTTACCTGGGTGAGGCAGGAGGAGTGAGAAACAAACCACGCGTCCTGCGTAACTCAGCACACGTCAGGAATTCCCACTGCTGACCTCAAGCTTTCCTGTCCTGTAGAGCCAAAGCTTTGTCAAGGCAGAAAATCACAGAGAACTTGGAGAAAAAAAATGTTCAAGAATTTAGGAATTTGCTTCGAAATAGGAGGAAACTAAATTTGCCATGAACCTGTCACAAATTCCTCTTCCGGCTGTGGAGGTAGGAAAGATGCCAAGATCCCGGGGCACCAAATCTTGGCACTCTCCGGGACTCTGGCTCATAGGTGTTTTGCATGTGCTCTGCACAGCTGAAAGGATCCGGCAAGTTCCGTCATAGCCCCCCCAGCACCCCGCTACCCTCTCCCTCTTGGGGATGCGCTCTGGCCCCGGGAGAAGCCGCCCATGGGTCGGCGCTGGGTCTCCTCTGCCTCTCCTGCTGGAGACAGCTCCTCTGGCCTTGGGGACCCTGGCGTCACTGCTTGTGTGAAATGGTTCCTCCGCACTGACATTTCTGGCACTGGCGCTTCGGTCCCAGGGGGGTTGCTTGAACGGTTTTGTTTCTAGAGCACTCCTTCTTGCTCTTCCTTCCTTTCTCCTCCGCTCCGTGACCGTTCACACTGGAAAGTCTCCCCATCTGCGTCCTTTCGCCCTGCGAACCCCTGAACCCCTCTCGCGGTAAAGCCGGGACAGGTGGCCCTGGAGACCTTTTCACCTCGCGCATCTCCTGCCTGCGCCTTAACCTGATTTGGATGTGTCTGTGATGTGAGTGATACACCTACCCAGAGCCTGAGACCTCCAGAAGCCACTGCTCGTTTCCATAGACCCCCATAAATGGATAACTGGCTCTTTTAATCTTGTTACTAAATTGTAATGGAATTATCCCTCTAATCCTTTGGAGCAAGAGCAGAACTCAGCCACCAATATAAAATTAAAAAAAAAAACCCTACAGTAATCATAGATTTTAAAAGTATTTATTTTGTGCTGCTCTCAGATAGGCTGTATATAAAATTTTATTTCAGAGGAATAATGCCATGTAGTGCACTTTGTGGCTGCACTGTGATTAAGTCCTTTTTAATCTGCTGTGTATGTTGAGGTGCAGCGCTTTCCCAGCACAGCTCCCTCCATGCCAGACTCTCTATTAATGGGGTTACCAGCTTATCGGAAAGAGGCAGAATTACCCAGCTACAGGAGGTTTTTACTCTGAGCTGCTTAGAAGCCCGGGCCATTTCAGGGCAGGGAGGGCTCAGGGACGGTAAGCCTGTTTCTTCCTAAGGACCTTGTGCCCCTCACTGCTCTATTTCCTTGCAAGGCACTTTCTAGCTGGTAAATCTGTTTGGAGTGATTGGTTCCTGCTGCTGCTCTGTCTGTCTGTCTGCCTGCCTGCCTCACCACGCGCAGTGACGGGCTGCTGCCAGGGCGGGCAGCGAACGCTCCTGACTGGGATGGGGAAGCAAAGACGGAGCCAGCGGACGGGTCAGCAAGTGCCCGGTAGCTGAGGTCGCCTGGGCGCAGTCACGGTGGGCACAGCAAAAGCGTGTGTGATGGCAGAGATCATCGGCAATAGGATGGGGAAGGGCAGCTGGCTCCGGAGCCTGGTGCCATCAGGCAAAGGCAGCTGGTGCTGCCACGGTGCGGTGCACGGAGCTGTAACCCCGCTGCAACTCCCTCCCCCTCACCAGCCTCGTGCAGTAGCAGTTCCTGTTCATCCCTTTTCGACCAGAGCTCCCAAATCTTGACTCTTGAGAGGTGGTGGTGAAGCGGGGATGGGGACGAGGGCAGCGGAGGCTGTGCTCAGGTCAAGCAGAGCCCGGCGAGAAGGGCTCTTCTTCGCGCAGCGCAACCCCGACGTGGGGGCATGAGGAAAATCATTTGGCTGATGCAAAGGCATCCTCTGGAAAGAGACGGGGTTACAGACAGAAACGTCCCCGCTCGCACGGGCACGGCAGCTCGTCGCAGTGTTTGTGCGACGTGAAGGAAGAGACGTCGGCGTGAGGGACCTCTGGTCCTGGATTGCTCTGCGCCTGGCACGTGGGGCAAGGTGGGGAGTGGGAAAGGAGTGGGTTAGGGATGTGCTAGCGTCTTGTCACAAAGCATTTGCTGACCTTTCTGTAAATATTTCTCAGAAAAGGCTAAATGCCCGGGTCAGTTCAGAGGGTGCTGTGCTGTGATCAGCACTTTGCCTGGGGCCACAGCCACGGCTGCCTTTGACAAATAGCAGTTGACCTGAGCCACTGCGGGCGTAGGCAGCCGCGGCGCGGGGGCAAGCCCGGCCCGGCAGCGCGCTGCCGGCTTAAACGCCATCGTGTGCGCCTGCTGCCTGCCGCTTCAGAGGGTTTGTTTCTAACGGCCATAACTTTGTGTAGAGGGCAGATGATGTTTTAGGGAGACTAATGCAATTTAGTCTGGAATAACGTGAATGCTGCAGAACACACGACATGTACAAAATGCCGCTTCTCACCTGATGACTTTGCCTGGATCCTCCAACCCCAAATTAAAGAGGCCTTATCCATTCACATTGCAAACACCAGACATGAAGGGGAAAGAGTAATTTCATGGAAATTCATATCTTCTGACCTAAACCAGCATTACACAAGGGTAAAGAAAGGGGTTTCACAGGGGCGATTTTAAATGTGAAGTGTATTCCTTTTTTTTTTTTTTTTTTTGGTCATTTGACAGCAGGAACTACTGCATGGAAATTAAAGTTTGGAGGTTCATACAGTGAAGTCTTCTAGACCAGACCCCTGCTAAAACTGTGCTGCTAAACACAAACAGCTGGAGAAAAACCCCACAAACACCATCTATCGGAAGGACGTACTGTGGCTGGCACGGCATTTTATCGGTTCTACCAGTCCATGAAAAAGCTGCCCTGGTTTTTACATCAATTCAACGCTGGATCACATTAGACCAGCTTGCATTGGTGAAAATGAAGCTGATGTGATGGAACCTGGTAACTAATGTCCACGACGGCGTTAAGCACAGGAGGCTGCAAGAGACAAGCTGGGCTGGAGCAGAGCACCTGCGCAGAGCAGCCCGGGGTGCCGTGCACGCTGCCCTGGCCACGTCTGTGGGCGAGCAGGCCAGGGGCAGGGAGGCGAGGGAAAGACTCGCCGCACAGCGAGCCTTCAGTGTGCTTCTCTTTTCATGCCAAGTACCTGGCATGCCAGCGCTTTCCTGAGCTATTTTCTGTTCCCACTCTGACCCAAATGCCGTCTGCAACTGTGCATGACTGCTCCACGCTCGTGCTCACCTCCGGCACAATTACTGCCTGCTGACATCCCCCTCCTGCTTCCCGGAGACACAGACAGGGAAAGGGAATCTGCTAAAGGTGGTGTCAGAAGTTTGACACCCCCACGGCATCCAAAATGCTCCAGACATGCTCAGGAAGTTGGCACGAGCGTCCAGGGTTCGGCGTGCTTCCCCGCTCTGACACAGACGGCTCCGCCAGTGAGTTTGCACGGCAGTCGTTCCATTACGCGTGTGCGCAGGAATGTGTGTGCATGTGTGCGTGGGAATGCCGTAGGCCCCCAGCCTGCAAAGATTTATGTACGTGCTTAACTCTTAGCAGATGAGAAATCCCATTGAGACTATGCATGTGCTACAGGTTAAAGACAGGCATAAAGCTTTGAAGAGTCTAAATCTTAGATTATAAAGATTATAAATTTTAGGAGGACAAGGACAGCCTCTGTCTGTACGGCAGCAGTGTCCTGCAGACAAGGGACAGCTTTTGCCTGCAGTTGCACCACCTCTCCTCCATCCCCACTGTTGGTACGGGCACAGCCGGAGCGCACGGGCTTGCAGCCCCCACGGGGGCCAAACACGGCTGGGAGGGGGTCTGCGCGGGCTGGTGGTCACCGTGTGGGCGTCAGGGGAATGCATTTCTCAATGCATGGGCTTCAGCTGCTCAAGGGAAGGGAATGCAATGAGAAACAGATGACACATCCATTCCCCTTTTGGCACTGGAGCTCCTACACTCCTAAACGGGACCGTGGAGCGAGTGGCAGGCTGCTGGTGATGCTTGCTCAGGAGAGCCTGCCGGGGCCGGGGGCTCCTCGCAGGCTTCGGCCCCCCTCCTGCTGCCTCAGCAGCACCCCGGGGAGCTGACGTGGCAAGAACCCAATACAAAAAAATGGGGACGTGTCTGAGCTTTGCCAGAGCAGCCCCGCTCAGGTGGGGCTGGTGCCGTGCGGGTCTGGGGGTCTGGAGGTCCCCACACCGGCCGCCAGCGACCCGGCGCTGGGAACGCTGCAGCACACAGGTGGTACCAGCCATCCAGTTTTGCTTGGTATAATTTCAAAAAGATAGGGCAAGAGGAAACTATTTCCTGCTGCTCTGTATTTTTAATTCATATTTTCACAGCTCTGCCTGTCCTAAATCCCAAGCAGATGGTGCAACTCAGCCCGTCTCCTCCAGCAAGGATGATCCCCGGGGCCTCCCTGCAGAGAGTGTACATTTCAAAGGATAATTCCATGAGCACTTCTTACCCTGATCCGCAGCCTTCTGAGCATCCGTATACTTCATCACTCTTCACACAGACCTGCCCCTGCCTTGCACCAGCTCCCACTGGGGTTTCCTTTTCTCTTTTCAAAGGTAAGCAGGGTCACGAGCTCTTAGCTGCGGCCTCGGAAGCAAAGGTAGCTGTGAAGTGCAAGAACCAAAAGTAAAAAACAAAAAGGAGAACGAAAAGAGAAAAGAAGGAGAATCCCTGTATGACTTCCCTGATTTATGCTACAAAAAACGGGAACTGTCCCCCCGCCTTCCCTGCGCCAGAAGGGGCAGGGACACCCAGGAGGTGACCCCCACTGCGGTGGAAGCGGCACCGCAAGCCCGTTACAAAGCGGCCCCTTCCCCACACCCACAGCACCTTTTTGTGCTCGTGAAGCGTTTCTGCACTAACAAATCCCGTTTGATAATTGTGTTGCAAAAGCCTCACTCTGAATATTTAATAGAATTATTGCTAGTTATCAGCGCAAGCAGGTGATAAATCACAAGCCGCCTTTACCCAACACCAGGCAGCGCCATTAGGGGGTTTCAATCACGTTTCCCACCCTGCCCCCGTGTCAGAATGACCATGAATTAAAAAGAAAAACAAACAAACAACCTGCCCCCACCTCCCCGGCTTTCATTCCTTTAAAAAATAAAAAGATAAAGGAACACCTATAGGCTCGGGCCTGGGCCCAGCCGTCCCCGAGCGCCACAAGCCCAACTTTCGGGTGCCCTCGACTCCCTCTGGCTCTGGCTCTGCCCCCCCTCCGCGGTGTATGAATGAGGTGATCTTTTAGCTGCCCTTTGTCTTGGAAAAAAATTAATTCTCATTTGCATTACCTCGACTAAATGTCACCCACCGATATTTTGTTAGACATTAGCAATGCTGGCAGAGAGGGGCACGGGATAATTGCGTTCTGCCTAGCGGTGGGATTTACATAATTTCAGACAGCAATTAAAGAATCCCTGGGAATTTTTTTTTTCTCTTCCAACCTCTCCTACAAAGAAAGTGTTCGTTTACATTAAGCGCTCAGCTCCTCGCTGTTCATTTGCATAAAATTAAAGGTTTTTGTGTTCTGGAACAGCAGGGTAACATTTAAAATTCCGTTTCAAAAAGCTCACCTTAGAATAATAAAATGTTAATATCATTTCACGGGCTGGAGAAGGTTGCCAGCTGCCTTTCACTTCAAACTTTTATCCAATACTAACTGTTTGGGTGGGTGATATTATTATTATTTTTTTTTTTGTTAAGATATAAACTTTCTTGAAAAAGTGCAGGGATGTAAATGTGCCTACGGATGGGTCTCTGCAGGGCTACTCTAGAGCAGAATGTTTGTTTACTCCATAGTTTTTTAATTAAAAAATCATGCAAAAGAGCAGCAGTGGAATATTATAGGCTTTAATGTGCCGTCATACTCCAGACTACGAGAGGAAATGCAATTTGGATCAAACCCCTTTCATTTGCCTTCATGGCGATGGCAGTGGCACTCCAGCGCGAGTCAGTAACACGGGATAACTTCCACGCTGCGACGGCGTTTCCGTGCCCGGAGCAGGGCCCGGTGCCTGCGCAGGCAGGGAGGCAGGAGGTCCAGGCAGCAAAGGTGGCATCGTGGAAAGACGGCTGAGACCCAGCCCCTCGCTCCCAAGACTGGCAGGGTCCCCACGAGGTCCCCCCCAGGTCCCCCTCGCTCCTGCAGTCCTGCCTGGAGGCCGGGGAGGCAGGGGGGCTGGCGAGGAGCCGCTCTCGCACAGTCCCCAGCATACCCAGCCGCACGCTCTGGCGCCCCTCAGCACAGGCACCGTGGGGGGGCCGCGCAGCCCCTCGCTAACAGCCGCTACTCCTGTGGGAAAGGGAACGGGCAGCAGTCCCGCAGCCGCTGGGGAGGAGGACAGCAGCTCAGGGGGGCTCCGTGCCACGTCGTGTGCGGGAAAGGGCTGGGAGCAGAGGCCGGAGGCCATCCGAGCTGAAGCTCTCGCAGCCATCAGCTGCCTTTATTCTGAGCACTCTATCAGCACTAAATAATAAAAAATGACATTTCCATTTGAGGACAACACTGTCGAGGTCCCTGGGTGACCTTTCTCGGATCACCAGGGTCTCGCGTGCCTGGGAGGAGTTGTCAGCAGCACTGCCTGTCCCATGCGCTATGGACAGAGCCCCCAGCGAGGCGCGCTGCCGGAGGACAGGCTCTGCAGGGCTCTCCCACCACTTCCACCGTGGCCAGGGGGGGATCATCCCCCGGGGCTGGCAGCCACCAGCAGGCACGTCCCCTTGCAGGGGACAGAGCTCCCATACCCTTGCACGAGCACTGGAGACGTGGAGCCTCCCCGGCATCCCGTGACAGCTCCAAAGCAGAGCCAGCCCCACTGCAGGTGGGGGGACCGTGGCCGGGGGGTGCAGGTGACCCATCCTGTGTGGCACTGGGCTGGCGCAGGCTCTGCGGGAGGAGCAGTGCTGGCACCGGTGCAGGCTGTGGGGAGGTGGGACACAGAGGCAGCTCCGTTCCGAGATGCGGATTCACCCCCAGAGCAGCAGCACGCTGTCACCTGCGTGGTCGCGTGGTGGCTTCAGTGGAGGAGGACGGCAGCAGAGAGGAGCCTCAGTAAAGCATGTGCACGATGTGCCTCGTGCGGCAATTGCACTGCTTGCAAGACAGGGGTAGTGCTGCTGGGACGTGAGGACGAGGGGACGATGCTGCAGGGTGACTTTCACTGCGGTGAGGGGTGGCAAATGCCCCATGGCAAGGATGGGACTCGGTCGCAGTGGATCAGAAGCCTCTGGGGGGGTCCGAGTGTCCGGGGAGGGAGGCTTCGGGCAGCAGGTCCCACGCTGGCTGGAAATTCAGGTCAGGAGGGCACCCTGGCCTGGGTCCGGCCCCTCCGCTGGCCTCAGCAGCCAGGGATGGCAAAGCCCGGTACCATGCTTGGCATCGCCACAGGGAGCTGCAGGCCCTCGGAAAGGGGCTCCAGAGACATATATCTGCCTGGCTGCTCTGCATCAGGCAATGGGGTAGCAGTGATTCGGCAACGATCCCTCCGACAGCCGCAGGGCCGGGAGGGAGGCAGAGGCTCTGGTCCCCACCATCCAGCTGTCACAAAGGTGCATGACGTGCTGGAGCGTGCGGTGCAGCTGGCAGTGCCGCAGCCGGTGCCGTGCCAGGAGCCCGCGGTGAGGCCGGCCTGCGCCAAACGCGGCCGGCGCCCAAGCGAGCCAGCATGGGCCGGGAGCACGGCCACGCCGTGGGCATGGCAGCCATGTCCATCTGCCACGTGGTGACAGAAGTGGCTGGTGGCCCCCCCCTGCCCCGGGGAGCGGCACTGGGATCCGGCAGGCCACCACCCTCCAGGCCACCAGTGCCCTCCAGGCTGGTGGGGCAGGGCGGGTCCTGCATGGCCGCCCGGGGGACGCGGCAGCCAAACCCAGGGCAGGGGCGCCCTCTTTATTAAGGCACCATGCCAAAAGCACCCCTCAGCCTCTGCCCCGGCCCCACGGGTGCCGGCCCAGGCGCAGGACCACGGCAGGCAGAGGGTGAAGGGTGTGGGGGCTGTCCAGGGCCACCTCCCTGCCCTGTCCCCCAGCGCTCGTGGGGACAGGGGTGCCCACTGGGACCACCCTCACCCTTCCTCCCCTTGTCACCCTTGTCCTCTTGCCTCTCACCAGCACCGACACTGCTCCTCTGCAGCCCCCTCCCCACCGCCCCCATCACCGCTGGACCCCACGGCCATCGCTGGGGCTCCCCTTGCAGAGGAGCTCATGAAGCGGCTGAGGCAGGAGGAGATCTTCCACCTGGCAGTCCTCTTATCTGCCACCATTTGGGGCTGCTGTAGGATTGTTGCAGAAAGTATTTCATTAAAAATGAATCCGAATCCCAGCCGTTGTGTTATCTGACTGGTTCGCAGGCAGGAGAACATCGAGCACTGTCTACGCTCCCTGGTGCCCGTGTTGGATTCCTGCTTTTGTCTCCAGGCCACTAAAATTCCTACCTGCCTGCCAGCAAGTACCGTTTTTTCTTAATGATTTGCAGAGGGAATCTACACCTTCACAACTACAGTGGACACGAGCACAGGACAGACTCAGGCTTGTAAGCATCCAGCTCACTGGTGACCTGTTAGAAGCATTTTCCAAACTGTTTTGTGTCTCCGGGAACTGAGAATTACCATTGTATCCCTGTAAAAATGACTATGAAGTAGGATCAGCATGCTGTGCACTTCACATGAGAAGCTTACGAGTAAAACGTGCCAGTCTGGTGTCGACCGGCATCTTCATCACCCGCGTCGCCTCGTCTGCCAGGATACATCCCCCTTCTCCAGGGTTTTCTGTGCTCTCCTCACGCTCCTCCTCAGAAGTTTTAAAACCCAACAAAAAAACTGACTATTCTGAGTGGGCAAAGCAATGAGCAGGCAGCAAAGCAGAGGATGAAGAATAAAATGTTTTACTTGGGAAAAAGCAGCGTAACCCACCTCCTCTGTGAATGCCCAGAGCAGGCGGCAGCAGAGCAGGGTACAGCACCCCCGAAGAGACGGGGACCATGCACCCTCTTCTCCTCTAATGCCCCGGCCCCTGTGACTGAAAGGATGAGATGCTTTAATTTATAAAGCAAAAAATTTGCATTTTCTTTCATTGTGCTTTTAAGACACTGAATATTTTTCACATCTGCTGCATTGAGACTAGCAGGGCTGACATTTTCCGACTCAAAATGACCCATTAGGGCTGTTGTCCTGCAACGTGGACACATCAGCACACATCAC
>VZSZ01009730.1:492998-528909 GCA_013398815.1 Ibidorhyncha struthersii | reverse complement strand
GAGCCGGTGTGCGGCTTTTGGAATGGATACCGTGTTTCTTCTTCTTATAATCACAATCTTTTCTGTGAGGACAGTGCTCTCGGCATCGCACGCGAGCGCTGCGAGGGCTGCTCTGAACACTAAAGGAAATGCTCTTTTCCATCGCACTAAGTGAAACAATTCAAACCGGGAAAATCTTGATAAAAGTTTAATTAGGAAAACGGACTCCATCTGTAACGTATCCCCATTCTCCCCATGTATTAACCCTTTTGCCATAAATCTGCCACCCTTGAAGAAACCTGCCTTCCTCACAAAACCTACTCAGGGTTCACATTATTTTAATCAGTTAGAGGGGTTTAATACATTATTGATTTTTAGGAGAATTGAAAAAGCTCCCGTATTAAGTCCAGGTTGCTTATTCTTTCTGTATATGACATTCAGGTACTTGTGAAAAATTATACCAATTATGAAATCAGCCATTTACTGCTTCAAAGTGCAATCAGTTGTCACACTGGAAAGCACTTGCTCCTGAATATTATTAGTTGGGCTATGTGCACAGGAAAGTGCTGAGAGGAAAGACTTTAACCAAAGGGCAATTGCATGAAATTTACTTAGAAATAGCTATTTATCACCCTTGGATTTCCTACTGTTCAAATCCACTGCAGACACTTTATGGAATGAAACAGCCATCTCACCAACGTAACTCAGCCAACTGAGGGGTTTTTTTCCACACTGACATTAAATGAAAAATTTAGAAGTCATTGTAACAGCTTAAAGATGCATTATCCTTTTTGATGTGCAATTTTAGCTTCATATCAAAAGCCATATAAAATAACCCCCGCACAAACACAAAAAAGGAACTTTTAAAAGTTTTATGACATGTAGTTCATCTTACCTTTTATGCATCTAACAGGCACCGCTTCTCCTGCTGTTCTCAGAGACCATTGCATGATTACCACTATGGGGGAGAAAATATTGCCATAGCAGCAGCAGAACCAGCCGAAGGAAGGATTAGTCTCTGGAGCCTGGGAAATGGAGGGGGAGAAGCTGAGCACCACAACGCCAGCAAATTCCTCCAAAGCCAGAGTGCAGTGGAATTGCGGGAGAGCTGCCCATTAGAGAAGCCTTCAGTTGTGTCACAAACTGCCACCATTAATGGGTTTTGCTGCAGGCAACGAAGTGAGAGGGAACATAAATTAAAGAGGGTACATTCAAGAGAAATTTCTAGCTCAGTAAAGATGTCTTGTCCGCTTGTTTTCCAGAGCGGACAAGAATTTCAGAAGGCAAGGTCAACTTCTCAAAGTAGGAACGAAGCTGGTCAGCCTGGGAGTGCTGGCGCAGCACCATTAACGTGCAGGACTAACATGTACTTGATTACTGCGAGATGTGACCGTCGCTCTTGTTGACCTCCACTGGCTGCAGTGCACAGCACAGGGCGAGCACAGCCGCCTCACGCACCTCGCACGCCAGGCGCTGCTTCTGCCTTCCCTAGTTTCTCCAGGTAAAATGCACAGTAGGGATGGAACAACTGGCCGAATTGCATGGTGGAAGCACGGGCAGGTGGACAGTGGTGAGTCTGGACGCACAGTCAGTCACTGTGGGAATACAAATAGTGTTCCCATAGGAAAATGGGAGAGCAGCTCCTGACCCATCAGGTCTCGAAGACCTAACCCAGGAGTGGACCGAAGCCCCCGTACCTTTGAATATGGCTGGCTTGTGCACAGCAACAACGCTCAAACCAGCCCAGGGGTTAGGAGACCACGCAAGATGCTTCCCACCTGCAGGTCTCGCCCACCTCCTCTCTGGAGAGGGTCAAAGCCAGGGATGAAGGAAGTACCGAACCAGAACCAGTCTCCTCCTCTATGCGGTGATCAGATCTCCTGCCAGGTGGGTTAAGGACCCACCGGTCCCACCGGCGAGGGCTGGGCACCCACCGTTTGTGGTCTGAGCTGTGCTGGACCAGCCAAGGGACCACAGGGATCGCTTCTGCTGCCTGCGTCAGTACACGCATCGCCTTGCTGTGGCGATCCAAGACAAATCCAAACGGGCTTCCTGCGAGCACGCGCACTCCTGGCTGGGGAAGTCTTGCGCTGAACATTTAAAAAGCAGCCGAACTGGGTCCCCAGAACATCCACCTCTGCTTCCTTACAGGGCCTGAGCACGTGCCACCTTCACTTAAGAAGCCAAACATAGGGTCAGGGACATGGTTTGTGTTATTTGCCACAGTCAAAGCCCATGCTCCGGAAAACAGGTCCAAATGAAGAAAGGGGAAAGGAGGTGCTGAAATGAGCTGCCTTTCCCGTACCCTTCAGTGTGGCGTGGGTGCCTCAGGTGTCTAAAACACAGCGTGTTCCAAAATGCACCAACAATAGTCTTAGCAGGTGATGGCAACCAGGATCTAATAGCCTGCTTCACAGCACAGAAATAATGCAAAACCAGAACACTTACTATATTTTAACTTAGCAAAAGGATTGTTATAATACCATTTAATTTAATAAATAGTAAAGTATTTATAAATGAACCATTTCATAAAGTGTTACCAATTTCTCCATACACAATAATATGATTTGCACAAACGTTTGTCCTTGAGGCAATAGAAATTTTCTTTGCAAATCAATCCTTACAAGGATTGTAATTAGTATCTGTTAAGGCAGCTAGCAGTACCTGTAGCTGTATTTCTCCCATAAAAGCCCTGATTGCTGCAAGCTCTCACACAAAGCTAACGACACAGAAGGAAAATGCACATGTCGTCTAGACTATTCATTTTAATCAGGCAAGAGTGATTTTTTGTGGCCCATTTGATATGACTTTTACACAAGATACAACCTCGCTCCACAGGGGCTGGCGGAAAAGGTCAACACTGCTGTATAAAAATACATTTAAAGAAGGAGTTTAGAAAAGCAAAAACTACAGAAAAGGACCAGCATTGTTCAGACAGAGCTGCAGGTGTTATATATATCTAGTAATTTCTTAGAAATTTATAAATTTACTATTTTGTTTTAAATGCTCAAAAATTAAAAAGTCAGGAGCTTATTGTCTGTTAGCTTCTTTCTTTAGAGCTGGGACACAGAGGAGACTTGCTGTGTGAAGGTATACCTTTGGGTTAAGGTGGGTTTTAGCAGATACTGTTCCTTCAGAAAAGGTTTTACACCCAAAAGCGAGTCCAGCACGAGCTCCTGCACCCTGCCCGGCCAGGTTGGGAGGGCAGATGCCCCGCAGCCTCAGCGAGAGGCGTGCGAGGCTGCCGGCTCCTGGCACCGGCACCGGTGCTCATGCCCCACGAGGTGACTGAGGCTCCCACAGAGCCCTGAGCCAGGCAGCTGCGGGCCGAGGGACACCGTCCCCGTGGGGGACACCAACCTCCCGAGGGATGATCAGGTCCGGGGCTATCTGTGGCCAGCGCTGGTGAGTCGGGGTGGCTGCCAGGAACCCGCAGGAGCAGACTTTGCCTGATACCTGGTGTTGAAGCACAAACCACATTCACGAATGGCTGGAGGTGCCCAGAGGGTCTGGATTACAACGGGGAGCAGGACACGAGGCTCTCGGCACTCGGGGGTGTGGGCGTCCTGGGAGCACGGCTGCGGGCAGGAGAGCGACCGGTGCCCAGCCTGACGCTGCTGCCCGTTTGCGTGCTCTTGCTGGAGCCGCACACAGCCATGCCAGCTCCCTCGTGCTGAAATCAATGTTTTCCAGACTCTGTCATTATTACATGCTGTTCCAAAGCAGTGTTTTGCTGGATGCAGTTTCGCTAATACTGCTCTTGATGATTAGTGCTAGTGCAAAATAAAATTACCGACCCTCCCGTGGCCGGCAGGAACAACACAAGACATCCCCGCGGAGCTGCTCTGAACAGCAGCACACGACACCGGCACAAAGGCAGCCCTGCACTGTACATGGTCTCCTGCTTCCCCCGGTAATTAAACTCCCATGCCAGGGCTCTGCGAGCTGGCTGGCAAGGGCAGCCTGCCCGGGGATCCCTCCCGCCCAGGGCCCAGAGGGACAAAAGCCACTGCCCAGCGGTTTCTGCTCTGGGGAATCCCATCCCCGGGTGCCCCACTTCTCTGCTGGTGGCTGGCGCAGCATGCTGGCACTCCTCAGCACAGCCACGGCCTCCCCGGTGGGCAGCTCTGACCTGAGCCGGACACGGGAAGAGGAGCTTTTCAATCCAGTGACCGCCAGCGTGAGTCAGGGCATCCGTCTGTCCGGGGCTTCACCTGGAGCACCCCAGTGCTCTCAGCACTGCCACCAAATAGCACAGCGGGAGCCAGATTATTCTGTGAATGGGGTCTAAAACTCCAGCTTTAGGTCCAAGTTTCAGCATTAATCATGCCATTCATCATCATTACCCGCAGCCACTCCACTCGCTGCCCCAAAGGCGGCAGCAGCAGGGGCAGGGGCTGACACTTTGTTCCTGTCTCCCTCCAAAGGAGGGGAGGCCAGGCATCAGTAAGATCATTGATCTGGAGCATTCGCCTGTCCTCCTGAGCAAGGAGGAGGTTAATTTATCACAGGATGGAGAAAACCCAATCTTTAAATTCCCTGCTCGCTCTTAATTAAACAAAAATCTACTACGTTTGCTAAGCCTTGCTCTGAAGACCCAACGGCGGTGGTTCCGTAGCAGAGTACAGGCAGGCTATCTGCCAGACAAAGACCCGTCACGTTGGACCAAACCGCCCCCCCTTCACTCCCAGCTGCAGAAACATCTGCCCCAAGAGCTGCCGGGGTGTGTGGCTCTGAACCCACAGCAGATCGTCTGTCCAGAGGGGAAATACAGCCCCAGCACTCACCAGGCTCTTCTGGCTCCTGCGTGACAAAGCAGTGGTTGCCCCATGTGGGATGGGGACCAGCAGTCGCGCAGAGCGTCAGGGCATGAACACTGCCAGAAGAGCGCAACTCCCTGTGCCACCAGCTTAACTGGGGTCTCTGAACTGGTGGTTCTGCTTGCATGCCCCCGTGAGCGCTGGGCGGGAGGGTGCTGCAGCATACGCTGGGTGCTACAACGATGAGGTGGGCCCATGCTGTGGAGTTGTGCTGCAGAAGAACAAAGCCGAGCGTGGAGAGGCTTCGGGTGCCAGCTGGGACCCCGACACCGCATAACTGCTTTGAACCCTTCTGCCGGAGAGCCCGGCTCAGCCCGGCTGGCCGTCGTTCAAGGCTGCTCCGAGGGCAGAGGCACGTCTCTGGCACAGACAGCGATGCTGAAGACGCAGCCAGCAAACAAAACCATGGCTCAGGTGTCCTCGTGCAGCCCCTCCAGGTGCCGAGGGAGCACCCCAGGCCTGACACCCACCGCGCGGTGGGGAACAGGGCACTGGCCAGCCCCTGCGCCCACCTCCCACCAGCCACCCACAGCCGCAGGTGCTGCTGCGCCGGGCGCTCCAGAGAGCGAGAACAGCCAAGTCCATCACAAACCTGGCTGCGAGGCTGCCTGGAGAGCTCCTTGTCATGCTCCAAGAGGTGCGAGTGGAAGATCAATCTTAATAATTACTGTCCTCGGCTTGCCTGGCCCTGTCCAAGCGCAGGTCTCCCCTGGACATGAAACGTGCTCAGGTCCCCCCGCACCCCCCAGCCTCCTCCCCGAAAAGCGGTGCGCCCAGCCTGCAGAGAAAACCCACCTCCCGGCTGCCGGGCTCAGCAGCGCCTTGAGGCTTTTCCCCTCCTGTCCACAAAGTAAATGAAGTGGGGAGAGTAATACAGTGCGCTCTCGCCGAGACCGACAGGCCTGTGTCTCTCCTGGAGCCGCTGTGCTGGTATTAAACAGACAAGACAAGCTTGCAGTCAGTTATCGGCCAAAAAAATAATGAAGAAACAAGTCGGCAAAGCAAAGCCAAGTCACCCGGACCAGCCAAGTGGAGAATTTAATTTCTCGCAGGTTCCCCAGCAGCAAAGCGTCTCTGCACCGTGGCCCTGCACGCGCCGACAGCTCCGACCCAGCGGCCACAGCCGCTCCGTCGCCCCCGGGGCTGCGGGGAGCGGGTGGGGAAGGGGCTCCCCCCTTCTAATTTTCTAGAGCGGGGCTTGGTCATCACCCGAGATGGCTCTGCCTGACACGGGGTGTCGAAGGGTGACATTTAGCCATCCCCGCACAGGCAGAGTCTGGGCTGAGCACACAAAGCAGCATGCCGGAGAGTGGGGCGAGTGGGGCGCTTTCATCCCAACAGCAAGACAGCCCAGGGCAGGGAGGTCCCAGCAGACCCCGGCCCTGCACCCACAGCCGTGTAGAGGGGCTGCAGCACCGTCCTCCCACCAGAGCAGCCATGCAGCAACTGGGGTGCATCGGTGCATCCCGTACCCCCAGACAGGGAAAATGCGGTGTCCAGGTCCTGTTCCTGAAGCCACCAGCATTCCTTCAGTTTGCAGAGGGTGAGAGTTTGCAGGAAATTAAACTGTAAAGAGATCCTGATGCCAACAGAGCTGCCCGGACCAATTTTGGTCTCCTTCCATTTGAGTCTTTTTCCACCCATCTGCTTCCAAAAAACACTTCTGGGAACTCATCCCTGGTGTCAGTGTCACAGACAAGTCTAGAAAAACAGTCAGTGGTCTGGGACAGCCCCAACAATAAAACACATGCAGAAACAGAGGGAATAAATCAGCTGCCAGAGAGGGTAAACGTGCTGTCTCCCGGCGCGGGTTAGTGCAAAGGTACCCATCTCTTTAGTTACTCCTCCTCGGGGCAGAAATACGGGGCTGAGCTATAAACCAGCTGGGAACTGGCTTCAGTCTCTCCCCCTGTTCCAGCATGTGCTAGAGAATTTATTTTCTCTTTTTTTTTTTTTCACATTATCACAGGCGCAGTCTTGATGAGAAGAAAACCTGCAAAACTACTTCTCATGCCCATGACCATTGGGGTGCCACCACTTGGCCAAACAGGTATCTCTCTGGGCTGATGCACAAATTTCGGACCCATGTCTGGAAGCATTTTTAAGGTCATTTTTGTGAAAGGGGAAGTGGCAAGATGCTCCGAGCGTAATAGATCTTTTAAAATTGTAGCTGAGGAGCGTTAAACTGAAGCTTGTGACGGTTCAGCTAGCGAAAGTCAAGGCTTGCGTGGCCAGCAGCTCTCCCCCACCAGGGGGTTGCCCAGCCCCACACCCCAGCCCCCCCAGCTGCACCAGTGTGCTTCCCCAGGGGCTGTCCTCCCTGCTTTTGCCAAGCCCGGACACGGCATTCCTGCCCACTGGCACCACCAAACTGCCCGCAGCCACAGCAGCAGCCCAAGAGCTGCAGAGAACCAGGGCGACTTTCTCCTCGCGGGACACGGAGCCAGCCCCAGCCCGCGTCAGGGGCGCGCTGACGCCAGGACAGCGCTCCCCACCCCACGGAGGAGCTTTGTTCTTTGCAGCGCTGCCGACAGCACCTGGGCAAAGTGACACGGTAACAAATGGGCTGAACCAGCCGGTTTCTGCCTGGGAGAAATCATGCAACAATTTTCAGCTCCACACAAACATTTACAGCCAAGTTATAAACTCCTGTAAAATGCTGACAGACCCTTCGCTACAGCAGCGCTAGCAGGTGCCCCGTAATGAATGTGTTGAATGACCTACCAAGCAAAGTTATTGAGGCAAAAAGCACCGCGGTCATTCAACAAACAATTAGAGAGTGTCCTGGTGGGGACAGCATACTAACAAGGGAAGGAGTCCGGAAAAGCTGAGTAAGCATCCTGCCTTCCCCCCAAATTCCTCCTCTCTCCAGCCTGGGCTCTGATCTATAGCGTGACTCACTGGAGCTCCAATAAAGCTTTGGAGATTGTTATGCTAAATGAGAAAAAAAGTAATTGCCTTTCCCCCATCTAGAACTCCAGATATATAACTTGGAGAAATATAATTAGCTGCTAACTTCAAAGATGCATTGGAATTTTTGTAATGGGCATTGAGACCCTGTATTAAAAAAAGCTAAAAGAAAAATGATACACTCCTTGTAAATGGAATAAGACTTAAAGGTTTTAATTAGGATTCGCTATGCATCTGCAGCTGGGAAAACAGGAAAGATACCCGTGCAGTACCTTACTGTTTGAAAAACACATTGGGCTAAGAAGCTGTCTGCAAAAATAATTAAGAAGAGTGACACATTTTTGTCTTGTGAACAATAATTATCTATTATTAAAAATAAACTGGTATTTTTACTCTATTTAAACCTAAATTATTTCAAACAAGGGGAGGTCTTTGCCACAGGGACCTGGGGCACTCGCCTGCGTGGAATGGGAATGGGGCACCAGTCACACAGCACGTCCAGGCCAGTCACAAGGAAATCGCAAAACACAATCTGTGCAAAAAGAAAATGCACCTGCCTGCAAGGCTGCTTTGTGCCCCCCCTTGGCTGCACCCAGGGCTCTCAGAGCCTCTTGCTCAGCCGCTGGGAACCCCGCAGGCCTTCCCACATGAACAGTCTTTTTTTTCTAGAAAATCGCCCACGTGCCATAAAGCCGGTTACCCACCAGGACTAAAGAGGAAATCCAGAAAAGCTTATTCTCAGGACCAGTGCCAGAGAGAACCACAGACTGGTGGGGGTTGGAAGGGCCCTCCGGAGCTCATCCAGTCCACCCCCTGCCAGAGCAGGGTCACCCACAGCAGGGCGCACAGGACGGCAGCCAGGCGGGTTCGGAATGTCTCCAGAGAGGAGACTGCACAGCCGCCCTGGGCAGCCTGTGCCAGTGCTGTGCCACCCTCACAGGAAAGTTTTTCTTCATGTTCAGAAGGAAGTCCCTGGGTCCGTGTTGTGCCCAGACAAATGAAGACATAAGCGTGTGTCCCAGAAGAATCCCCACAGAGAGCTCCCCACGTCTCTCCCAGGACACAGCGTGGCTGCTCAGGGGCCCGCAGGGCACTGCCAGCTCAGGCGAGCGAGCACCCCATGGTGTGGTACCCCGGGGAGCCCACTGCCTGGGTCACCTGCACCCCACACACTCCTCCAGCCCGTAGCCGGGAGAAGCCATAATAGCTTCCAGGCTATGCTGCTGCAGGGCAGCGCGAAACCCACACCAGACAGCTGCTACGCAGAACAAGAAATAAACAGTTAGTGTTGTTTACTAATTAAACCTCCATTGACCAGAAAGCATCCTACACCTGCTTCACAGCGGTACCTCCCTGCCCGGGAAGCTCTACAGACAGGAAAAGGGGCTTATGGTGGGGGCACAAAGCATTTAAGAATTTTCTCTCCAGCCTCTGTACCTCCCCCCAGTGCTGAGACCCCCTCCAGGAGCCAGCAGGACCCCCAGCACCCACCAGGGGTGATGCTCCCTAGCAGCCCCAGGTGAGCCTGTCCTGGGACCTCTTATCTCAGAGGCCCCACCCCACCGTGGGGGCGGAGGGGACCCGGCTGCCTGTAAATGTGGGGCGCAGAGGGTGCCCTGTTTGCTGTGTGGGGCTGGGGCAGGCTGTGCTGGAGGCTGCTCCCCACTGGTGTGTCACGCAGGAAAGCTGGGAGATCTCCTGGGTCTGTACTCCTGGCTGGGGACGGGGGGGGGTACGTGGTGTTACACACGTGGCCTTTTGTGTTGCTGCTCTCTGTGCTATGTGGAAAAAAGCTCAATTAATCTCCTGAAGAAACAGCACAGTTTGGTCTAATCTAGATTTTGACTTGTATGTAAGATTGAACTGGATTGTAGAAAAACCTTATTCTAAAAGGTGAACGTAGTTAGCATTTTTTAAGATCTGTGTTTGAAGCAACTTTCAAGAGAAAGAGAACCCACCTGTGTTTAGGGAAGAAAAAGACTCCCTTTTCTTACACCTGTTTGTAGGGAAAGCGTTTGGGCTCTGAGCTCTCCGTTGCGGCAGCCCTGCTCCTCCTCGCAGGGCACGGAAGCTGGGCTATAGAACAAAACTTGTTTTCTCCTGCTGCTTGACTTTTAATAAATCCTTTCCCTTTTAGACTCTGTGTAGGCTAATTCTTGATTTACTGCCTGGGCTTTAGTAGCTGGAGCACATCAGTCTTCCGAGCGCTAGCTGGCTTGACTCGGGGAGCAGAGCAGCGCTGACGTCCTCCCCGGCTTGGGCGTGAAGCTCTGCGCCGCTGCCTCGCACGGATTTTCTGTGGCTACATCAGGAGAAGCAGAAGATGCTTCTGTCACTTGGCATATTCTTGAACAAGGCTGGGTAGCTGGAGAGTCAAGTGTTACTTGGGGTCTCCATTCCCAGCAAAACTTCAGCCCTGGAAAAGGGACTGGGTGGTGGGGGAGCAGCGAAGCTCGTTAGCTGGTGAGGGAAGGGACACTTGTGAGAGCCCACCTGTGTGCATCCGAGAGGAAACAGAACAGCAAATTCCTCTCAGCTAATTATAAAGCTGCCAGCTCAATAACAAATTGGCACTGGGAAGCCGAGCCATGGGAGCTGAAGCCTTCAAAGTTCAAAATGTTCTTTATGCGGGGAGCTTGCAAGAGATGGGGATGCTCTGCCCGCATCCCCCTGTCTGGGGCAGCCCCCGCACATGCGTGGGCGAGGGGGAGCTGCTGCGGGGAGGGAGCTCTGCTGCGCTCCCGGGTCCCTGGCAGGGCCATGGGGGTTCCTGTGCTAATGGATGGGTTATTCTTTGATGTTGTGGATTATAATTTATCTCGTGTTTGGCCACTTGTTGGAGTGGGCCTTGATGAATTGTTGATAAACTGTGGTACAGGCTGTTGCCTTTAATGAATTCTTGTGGTGCGGGCTGACCATTCGAGCTCCTGCAGGCGGGGAAGAGGCTGTGCCGGGAGGAAGAGGGACTGGGAATGTTCACAGAGACGAGGGGGAACGCTGTCTTTTAGTAATTCTGAGCTGCTTCTCCATTTTTTAAGAAGAACTCCAGGTACACATTCTCTAGTATGAAATAATTAATTCCTGCTTGATGTGTTCCTTGCGTAATGCTAACCACGAGCTCATCTCTAATCTGAGTTACACAGGAGCTCATCACCTCATAGCTTGAGAAATCCTTTATTGTATATGCATGGGCAAGCACATTATAAATACAGAAGTTGGCAATAACTCCCAGCCTGGCTGACAGCCCGCAGAGGGGCCGGGCGCTGCGGGAAGGCAGCTCTCGCCTCTGGGGCAGCCCCTCGCCGTGGGCCTGTCGTGGGAGCTGGGGGGGTCCCGCTGGCTCTCCCTATCCCAGGGCAGCGTGGCACAGACCTGTTTTGGTTCCGAGTTGCTTGATTGCAAGCCCGAATGCACCCGTCAGGCTCGCTCTGACACCGCTGCCACCACCACGCCTGTGCGAGGTGTCCAACCCGTGTCAGCTACTGGAGGTGCAGTGGGCTCGGGGACAGGGACAGGCAGTGTGACAGCGTCCAGGCCCCCGGAACTGCTCTGTACATCTGGTTTTCCCCACTAACCAGGGTGCGACAACACAGGCAGACGCGGAAGCGTGAGGGGGCGGTTAGGAGAGCCAGGCTGGCACAGGGCTCTGCAACCTGGGGCCAGCGGAGCTCCCTGCACCGGCCTCTGCTTTTAACACTTATATGGCTGTTTGGTATTCAGTGTTTGTGTTTGTACTCGTCTCAATTGCACTTGATTAACACTATGACCTCTTTTCTTGTGGTTCCTGATCTCATTGCCCATCCGGAGGGCACTGGCGGTGGGCTGGAGCAAGGCAGGAGTCAGGGGCTGAAGTGCTGGTGCGGCTGGTGATGCTCTGGTGGCAGTCGGGCTCTGCTGATCAATGCGAGGATGAGAGCAGGAGGAAAAGTGTCCAAATTGCTCCACCCGGTCCCCATTGTGTCCTACAGTTCCATTTGACTCTGGAATGATGGGTCCGTGCCAGAGCTGGAGGAGGCGAGGAGCAGTGTGTGGGGCGGTGATGCCTTGGGCTGATCCTTGACTGGTGAGACGGACACCCGCTGCGGCAGCAGCAGCTCGGAACCCTCGCACAGCGCTTCCAGAAATGACTGATAAACGCAGCTGTTTCCGTCCAGTGCGATGAGCAGAGTGGCTGCCCGAAGGAGGGCTCGCACCGGTGCGGTGGGAAGTGTGTCCCCAGCCACGCTGGCGAGGAGCTGCTGCCCATCGGTGTGCCTTGTGCGGAGGACAAATACTGAGCACTGGTAATACAATTTATTTCCACTAGTGAGTGAATTGCCCATAATTCACGACAAGTAGAGCCTCGAGTGATGATGAAGGTCAGCCCATCAGATCTGGAAATAAATTGTATCCTATTACAGCCTCCTATTAGGGGTCTATTTATAGCAGGCGTTTGCAAACTCCAGGAAGTTTGAAGGGTTTTTTTGGTGGGATTTTTGCTTTTTGCTCGGCTAGTTGAGGGTATGAGGACATGAAACACTGATGTAAAACAAGTGCCTGTGCTGCTGACGTAAACCGGTCCCTGTGGCGGAGTAACCTGCTTGTTGCAGAGAGATGCTGGGCCCTGAGCTGACCGGGGGGGCTCGCGGGGGCTGGGGGCACCGCTGGGCCAGCCGAGGGCAGGGACGGCCGGACAGAAGCTGGGCTATTTGATGGGGTGTGCCATCTACTCTAGAAAATACTGTTATGCTTTCATACTGGCAGCGTGGCTTATTTCTGCAGGCAGAAAAGCAGCGCCTTTCTCCTGTATTTACCCCTTCTATTTACCGTGCCACCGTAATCCCCGATTGATAGATACTGCGCAGGATGTGGTTTGCCATGGAAACAGAGCCCTACTTCTTTACATTTTTTTAAAGATTAATATTCCTCAGCTTGGTTTCATTATTCTGATATTAAAAATCATCAGTTATGTACCGTTTCACAACCTCTGCAGGCCATAATGTGCCCTTTTGGGCACGAGCTTGCCTACAGGCACGCTAAAGCAAGTCGCTGGGACTGGCAGGGCACGGCAAAGGCACCTGGTGGCACCTGGGCTGCAGAGCCTCCTCTCTCCGGCACCCTCGGCCGTCACCGCGACGGCGTGGCACATGGGTGTTTCTGACAATGCTCTGGATGAGGGAAAATGGAGCTGCTTCTGAAATCCCACGTATGAGTATGCAAGTTCGCTTGCCTCATTTGAATCCCAGATACATCGGCATAAGCTGGAGAGCTCATCTGTCAAAGCCCCTTAAATGCAGGAGAATCTCACCACTGGCAAATGGGTGAAGTTACAGATTTTAATGTTGTCCTCTATCGCTTTGAAAAATATTTGAACTTCCAAGGGATTTGGGACAGAGGAAAATTACTGTGAGTTAAAATGCCTTATTCTGTTGAAGAACATGGTTTGGGGGAAAAAAGTGGGGCTGCTTGCTGGGAAGCGGAACTGCTTTTCTTTCAACAAACGGCTGCTCTAATGGAGACGCCTATGGAGGGCAAGTGTGCTTAATCGCACCGGAGTCCCAACTCTGCACTCGGGGGTGGATGCAGAACTGTGGGTTATTACTCGCTCGGGTTAAGAGGGGTGATTCACTCATGCTGGAAAATGGCTGGAAGTTTAGTTCCTTAAAGGCAAAATAAGAAAAACAGCTGTCCCTTAAACCTCATAAATCTGTACAGTTAAAGGTTTGGGCAAAAACATATTTTATTGTTTTTGCTGTCAGAAACACAAAGAATTAAAGGCCATGTGACTCAGTAATTGCTGTGGACTTTTTTCTAACAATAAACATTAAACTTAAAACTGTATTAAAATCGTTTGACAATTTTTGTGCTTTAACAGCTGAGAGTGAATAATGTTTTTTGCATATAAAATACTTTCTCTTGTCAGCCTATAAAACTGTCTGAAATAAATTCATCAAAAAAGATTATATAATTAAAAGTCACTTCTTTTCTTTCTCTAGTTTAGTTGGAATTATTTGTTTGTCACTTTTTCAGGACTAAATTACTGCATTCGGAGACAACTTTCTTTGTTAAGACTATTATGAAATGTATGATTCTTACAAAAGGAGCCCAACTTCCTCCTCTAATGTATCAATTCAATATCACTTTTCAGAAAATACTTTTAGATAGTACTATTTCTAAAAAGCTATTTTATTCTGAAGATGAACAGGAGCGGTAATGGAAAGCATCCAAATGTAGAAATGGTATTTTTATTATTGAACTGCATATAATTTATGGAAAATCGACGAATTAATTTTTTAGCAAAGTAAATTGTTAGCACTTCAAATTGCAAATCCTCTCTTAAAGTGAGAGCCATACAGGTGTTTAAAAGCTGAAGTAGCAACATTGATCTTTATCTCGTGGTAACCGGGAGCGGGTGTCAGCCTCGCGCGGCAGAGCTGGGCGCGATCCGGGCGCGATCCGGTACTCTCGGTGGAAGGGCTCTTCCTGCAGGTGCGGGGTCTGCGGGGAGAGTCCTGGCAGGCGTGGGCCTCGGCGTCCATCCCTGGCGGAGGGGTGGCAGGGAACGGCCTTACCCGTGACCGACCCTCTCACCGGGGGAGGCTTGCTGTCTTTTGGGAGGGGTGTTCGGTGCTGGCAGTGGCAGGGGGCACATGGGGGAGGGACCCCCGCCACCTTTACCGCAGGGAGCGGCGTCCTGACAGCGCAGATGCACTTAACAAATTGCTTCTGCTCTTTAGTGATGAGGAACCGTGAACTTATCAGAGCTGGGTGGATTTGGGGGTGACTGGATTTTCAAGGCTGGAGGGTGATAATGGTTTATTGATCTGTTGTTAAGTTATTGGAGCCTTAATGGAGGCAATAAACCAATAGTGCACATTGCTGTCACACGGCCGCATAAGCTGGGAGCGTAATTAAGCGAGCCTGCCTTGGCGTGCAGGGGAGAGGAGGCTTGTGGTGGCCACCTCCGCGGTGAAGCTGGGGCGGTGGAGCCTGTCAGCTTGGCGGCCCCGTGCCTGTGCAGGGACCCTTCCCCTGGGCCGGCAGAGGGGTGGCAGGTTCCCCCTGCCCGGGGCTCTGCCGACAGCCGCCGGGGACCCGGAGGGTGCGGAGGCACCTGCGCACGGGGTCTGGTCCGGACGTGCTGCTGGGAATTTCACAGCTCATCCAAAAAGTGCGGGTGTGAAATGCCGCACTGCTGGTCGAACATGTCCTGCAGGTCCTGTTATTGGCTCCTGAGGAGTATTTGGCTGCGTTTTGTATGGTTTTAGTGCTCTGCAGGCAAAACGGTCCCTTGCTCAGAAGCCCTGGTAGACACGAGCAGCCACAAAGGCGCTGCCGTAAGTGGGAGCAGAAGGTTAAAGGGACGCTGCGCCTTGCGCAGGGCCGGGGATTTGCTGGCTTGGTGCCATGTTTCTGATCTGACAAATCATGAAATCTGGATTTATTGCGAGTGATGATTTAATAAACAGTGCAGGGGGTTCATGGTAGGATGCACCGCAACTGCTGTTTCCCCTCGTTTCGATAGGTCCCGTTTGCCCGGGAGCTGGGAGGCGAGGCTGATCTGCTGGAAGTATTATCTCTTGGTATGGTAATTATTATCTGTGATTAATCCTGAAGAACTGTGCAAGCCTTTTCCGGAGGGTTCATCCTCGTGTTTGCTTCTGCTGTTCATACGTAATATGAATTGACGTGAGCTATTGTTGAAGGGAGATAGACAGAGGTGTCTGTACCAAAGAGGTTTTTAATAACAGGCTGGGATGACTGGAGATGTCCTGGCAGAAGACGGAGTCCTGCGAGGCTGTGGGTCAGGGTGTGTTAAGGCCGGGTGATTCAGCTGCTCCTCAGGGTGCATGCACTGCAGCTGCTCCGTGATAAGGGTTAATGAGGTCCAGCGTTCCTCTCCCTTCACCCTACTGCCCACCCAGCACTTGTGCTCAGAGCTGAGCACTGGTACCACGAGGCCATTGCTGTGCCAGGCTGCTTCCCTGCGCCTGCGAGCATCCGTACCCATCCTGCTGCCGGAGAGGTTACAGCCCTCCCCTGGGAAGGGAGCTCTGCATCCCTAACCACGTTGCTCTTGTGGGCAGGTTTCATTGCAAAATAACTCCGAGAGGAAGGATTTGTCCTCTGGAAACAGGTGTTATGCCAAGGAGAGCGTGCTGGTGTCCTACAGCAGGTGTCGGCTGTGATGCCTCCACGGAGGGAGGATGTGGCCGGGAGCAGAGCGAGCTGTTTGGCTGCAGACCCTCTGCGGCAGGGTCGGGGTCCCGGCCCCGGCACAGCCCGAGGAGCCGCCAGCCGCAGCTCTGGAGCTCGGCCCAGGGCTGGGCTCCCTCTTGCTGGGTGCGTCTACCTGCAGCCTCAGTGGCCAGCCAGAAAATCCTTCTGCTGGCAAGACATAAATATTTATTTGTGAAAAGCTGGAAATACCTGTGAAATTCTCTAAACCCTCAATAGCTCCACAGTCATCATTTAAGCAAGTTCATGCTCCATTAAAAACAGTTATTTAATACAATAATCATTCAATTAAAAACCTCTTGAAGCGGCTGCCAGAGCCTATTTGTATCAATACAATATTTTAATTGTAAAAAGGCTAAATACAGACCCGCCAACTGTGGTTGTCAAGAAAATGTTACTGAAATGAGTGTTTAGTCTCAGGGAGGCTCTGGCAATGGAGCGAGTCCTTGGGCAGGGGCTGGGGGCGGCTGCGCTGGATGACGAGCATCCTCCCAGCCACCCCGCGCTGGGAGGTGCTGGCCAGGGCAGAGCCTGCCTCCCCCGTACCGATGGACTTGGCGTAGAGGTCCAGCCTCTCACGGAGGCAAAACACTGCACTTCATGTGGAGGCTGCGTTGTGCAGGAGCAGCCCGGGCTCTGGGGCGGTGATGGGATGGGAGAAGCGAGTCAGACCAACCGCTGTCATCACCATATGGTCAAAATTGTCCGGTGGAGCTGGGGTGCTCGGTGAACGTGTTTCCAAATGCTGAGGGTGCCCAGAGCAGTGAAGGGGCATTCCCCGGTAGCCCTGCTGTGAGGGTATCCAAAGGCAAAAAATAAAACGCACCCAAGAGCAGGCGGTCAGTGGCGCCCGCGCAGCCCCTGTCCCCCGCCCCGGTCGGGGCAGCTTGGTGTGCTCTGCCCATAGAGGCAGTGACAGCCGTGCCCAGGCGCAGAAGCTCCCACATTCAAAATAACTGTGCTGGATTTTGATGAGGCTTAGCAAAGAGGAGGGAGGAAGGGAGAATCGGTCCAAATCTCTGCTGTAGAGCGCTTTCTGCTTTGATGGGCTCTGCCGAAGCTGCTTGATGGCAGAGGTCGCAGCCCCCGTTGGGCAGGGATGGCGGTGTGCGGGGCAGAGAAGCTGGAAACCTCTGTGTGGGATTCCTGCTGGCATGTTCCTAGTCCCACACCCTGCATTTTGCCTCATTACATAGGTGCCATCACATAAATATTCCAGTCACTATTGCTTACTGTCAGACCCAATTTAGAAAAGTACCTGTCTGTTACAAATATTTTATAGTACTTGAATATGCAATTTATGTAACATGCCCAGCAAAAGAAATCCATTATACAGTTTTGTCTGATTGAAATTCTGGCATCGTAACAGTAGGAAAAAATTAAATTATTCTAGAAAGTTGCAGTCCATTATGAAGACCTAACTGCTCTTCTCTGAAAAAGAGCCAATACTCCCTCGGTGGTGTCAGCGCCGTGATACGAGCACTGCGTCCCCAGGCTTAGTTTCCACTTTGCCAAAGGAAAACTGGGCTTCCCTGAGCAAACGGGGGGTTTGTTCTTCCCCACCGCTGCCCTCTGCAGCCCCCCCCGCCAGCCCTGGGGCACTGACCATGGGCCGTGTCTCCCCGGCAGTAACCGGAGATGTTTTCACCATACGAGGACATTCCCCGCCTTCAGCCTTCTGCCGACCTGTTGAGCCCAGTTGCCTGTTTGCCATCGTGCGGACCTGCCCAGGGGTCAGCACTGCTCCACGGACGGGCGCTGCTCTGGCAGGAAAACGGCATTTGCGCTGGTCAGGGCCAAGCCTGATCCACCAAAATCCGCTGGGCAAGTGGGTTACTCTCTGCCCTTCCTGCTGATGCCGTAGGTACCTTCTCATCCCCAGCTGGGGTTGAGGATGGTCTCACCCGGTTTTGTTCAGTGCTTTCGGAGATGTTGGGACGTGTCGTGGGAGGAGAGGAGTCCCAGCAGGTCGGTACCCAGAGCACGGGGTGTGCAGAGCCACTGACCCCGGGCAGAAGGGAGGAGGGGAGGGCAGAGCTGCTTTTACTGAGCCTCTGAGCCAAGCGCCTCGCTCTCACAGCTTTGCTGGACAAGGGGAAGGAGCCTGTTCCTCTCCCACTTCCCACCCTTCCCCTATTCTAAGCAGCTGGAATTAAGGGCAGCCGGTGGTTCTGCTGCTCTTCCACCAGCTGCCATTGGATTCCCATTACTTGTATCTCTGACTTCAGGTTCATTTACATTTTGCAAAGTTGCCTCTCTTTTACCTTGCTCTGATTAGGTCTGCTTGAAGTAAATTACTGAGTTCATTGATCTGAACAGTTTTATTTCAATTGGGATAAAACGTACCCAGTGTGTGGCCTTGGAAATAACTGTACATCCAGTGCACTCGCCGGGGACGGACCTGCTGAGCCCTGCGGAGAGGCTCAGGCTGGCACGGGAACGCTTCCGAGCTGCTGATGGAAGGAGGCTGAACAGCGATTCTCTGCATCACTGTCAGAGGCCCGTGATGTTGGGTGGTTCAGGAACATTGTCTTGGTTGTTATGCTTTCGATAACACCGGAACAACTTGTGTGGTAGGAAGAGATACTGTAGGTTAACTCAGGTTGGAAGGGATGTTGGGGGATCTCTAGTCCGACCCTCCGCTGAAAGCTGTGGGGGCAGAGCAGGTCAGTCGTGGCTGTGTCCCGGCCCGTGGGTGCTGTGCCCTGCGAGGACAGCAAGCGAGCACCGAGGCACACACCAGCGCTCTGCAGCTGGTCTGGAAACGCTTTTGGGGTGGGCAGCTGCAGGGGTTGCCTATCAGAAACCTTTGTTTTCCTCATCTGAGCTAAAAAGCCATGGGGCCCCCGCTCCTGCCGGAGCGGGCTCAGCAGTGGGGGCAGCCCAAGCCCTTCCATGGCCGCACCCGCGGGGAACCGCAGCCCCACAGCTTCAGCCTGGGAGCATCTCTCCGCCGCGAGAAGGTGCAGTGCCACAGGAAGGTGTTTGAAATTGATGTCCGCTCCTGCGGGGAAACATGTCTTCACGAGTGTGTTTTGGGAGGAAAAACCAGGTCAGAGTACAGCAGAGAGTATTTATTTCCTCTGGGACTTTGTGTGTTACTTGTGGTATATTTTATGGAGAGAGTCGGTCCCATATGTCTTGGGGAAGGCGTTTGGCTAAGCAATGTGTTAACAGTTAGTGTGCTAAGGAGCCATTGTTTGGGTACTTTAGTTTTGACATTTAAATGCATTTTTCAAATACAGTGAGATGAATGTGATGTCACCGGGGAGTCGCGAAGGACTCTCAAGCATAAAAGCAGACGGCTGGGTTTTAATCTTTAACAGCGCACTAGCCTCTTATCCCTGAAGGTCCCTTCAGTGGAAGCTGTGTTGTGCTTTAGGTACCCAGAATATCAGGGGGTTTATCCGCTTATCACGCTCTATATGAAAGAAAAATGTGTGTAATGCAGAAGTGATATTTAATGCCACTCAGACCTTATTTTGTTTGACCATGGGAAATCTAGAGGCTAAAGATCTTTGTGGTCTTTGGCAACAGGCAATGGGTCAAACACAAAATGGGCCTGGACTCAAATTTTTAGTTTTATTGATGTATAACCTCTACAGAATATAAGGGTTTTATGGTTTGACTCTGCAAAACATTAACCGGTAGAACATGAGTACCCTAGGAGGAAAGCTGTGAGGAAACGGTGTGTTATTGAAAACTGAGTGCACGGATGGAGATCCCACGTTTGGAAATAGCATGGAACCATTTTAAAGAAGGTATTTCTTCAGTTGCACAAGCACAGACAGAACTGGAGCGCACTTCCCTTTTAACGGGAACAAAGTGGCTCCTGAATCCAAACGACTCAATTCATTACCCTATGCCTTTGGAACATATTTATTTGAAGTTAAGGCAGACAATTTTTAATCTTAGCTCCACCTTCTTATAATCGTGGCGCATTATTCAGTGCGTAAGAGCTGGAGAGAACAATCCCCTGATTTTTCTCATAGGTGGGACAGACCCCCCGAGCCCCTGCCCCTCTCGGGCGGTGGTTGGTTGTACAGTGAGGGTCTCCACGGCGTTTCTGTGGACCGAGGGAGGCTCGTACCTCGGGAAAGCCGGAGACATCCCCTCTAAGGGCTATTGCACAGGCACCTGAGTGCATGGGAAGCCTGCAACATGTTTAAGTATTGGTATATAAAAAGGTAGGGTTAGGTTTATAAATATTTAGGAAGTACTTGCTGCTAACATGTAGCCAGGTTGGATTTCTCCCTCACGTGCAGCCCCCGGCCGGGTTCCTCTGGCCGGCAGAGGGGTGTCGGGGCCTGGGGCTGAGGGGACGTTCCGGGGCAGGAGGACATTCCCGGGTCCTTTACCAGCTAAACACTGGCTTTCATCTTCTAACAGGAAAATAGGTCCCCCACGGCTGGCCTGGTCTTGGTGGCGTCTGGCGATGGGCGAGAGCCCGGTCCGGCGGTGCGGCCGGGTAGAGCCGCCGGGGGGGGCAGGGACCCACGCCTGCTCCGTCCCCCTGAGAAAGTGCCCATGAGCAAATGGCGCCACGGGACCAGCTGGGGAGTCCCAGGGAGGAGAACGCCAGGATGGGCCCGTAAGGCTGGTCTTTACCCTCACTTTTAATCAGCAGAAGGAAAGGGAGAATGGTATCTTTGGTGTAACCCAGCAGAGCTCAATGGTTGCCCCAGAGATTCGTTTGTTCTTGTGTCACATTCTACTCAGAGTAGCCAGTGCTTGCATTTTTAAATATTAATGAAGATCAGGAATTTTTCCACTGGGGAGAATTTAATGTGGAAATACAGAAGTCGGAGCATCCCCTAAAGTTAACCCTTTGAAAAGGACACCGTGGCTTATTAAAAATGCAGCTGGTTGTCTATTCAGTGGGGTGTGGATGTATTTGCAAATGTTCAGGGGATTTTCCTGCGCCAACAGCACTTGTGTTAACAGTGTGGTATACGTGTACCAGAGGGGGACTGGGGCTCAGCTGGAGCGCTGCCTCCTCCACTGGCACTGCTCAGAGCGGAGGAACAGTGACAACGCCACCGCAGTGCGCGAGGTGTCTGCAGGCTGGGACCCGCAGCAGCGTGTGCCACCACTCGATGCCACCCGCGGTCCCCTCCGCTGCCTGTGTCCCAGGCCAGACCACGGTGCACAGAGGTGAGCGTGGGCGTAGCCTGGTTATTCTGGTACCTCGCGTAGATGACAATGTTTTATTTATTGCGATGAGTTTCTTTACACTGACATTTTTTCCGTTTTGGAAACATCTGTACACTGTGGTTTTCAGAGGGTTTTATCTTTGGGGAAAGATTACAGATAAACATGAACAGGCTTTTAATTACTGGATACTGATTGTTGGCTTACACAGCAATATTTGTTCAGTAAATTGCTAATTAATGCAAAGAAAGCACCATGTGACTTCAAATATTTGCTTCCATTTGTACAACAAAAAATATTTTGTTTTTCACAATGATGACACTAAGTGAGATTTGTGAGGACAGGCAGGACAGTGATGTAGAGGGGGAGTTGTGCAGTGATGCTGTCGGTAGGGTGTGAAGGACCTGCCCCATCTCTCCTGGAGATTCACATTAACTTCTTTGTTGCACCTTGTCTTCCGAAAACTGCAGAACCATCTCGGTATGAATCCTACATGTCGGCGTATTTGCCCTGATCTTCATAAGCATTTGGGGTACTCGTGAGTCCTTTAGTTTTCTTGAGATGCTTCTCCTGGGAAAAAATTTGGGTAATTCCGGTGGCATCGTGAGGGCAATAACCCACATCTTATGTGTGTGCAGGCAACTGCTGCCTCACTCGTGAGAGAACAGAATTAACAGACAAAATTCCAGAAGTGCTTTTAAAACTCCAAGTGGCTGAGTGTCACCTCAGTCCTGAGCAGCCAGCACATGGCTCTGGCAGAATCAATTTCCACGCAGGTGCCACCAATTAACTAAAAAAACACTGGTAAATATTCAGAAGTAAGAAAATGTTATTAGAAGAGACCTTTCCAACAACTATGGAGAAGAGGCGGTTCATCGTGAAGACAGAGGACAAAGCGGTCCTGAAGCGTGTGAGAAGTTTATGATAACGACAGCCACAGCAAGAAGTTATAAAAGGTTTATCTGACTTTGCTTAGTTGACCTGCAGCTGCCCTGTTGACACAGAGTAATTTATGGAGGTGCTGCAAAAGCTGAATTTATACCCTGCTCATAGGAGAGAAATGCTAGTACATAAAATTGGTAGTACCTTTTGCAGTATATACCTAAATCTTTAATTTTTATAGCAGCTAAGAGAAAAATAAGCTTGCATACGGTACACACAGCATAAACTGACCGTAAATTCTCACCCTGCGGAGAGCCACGCAGAGGAGCCGGTTGGTGCCCTGTCCGGGCTGGTGGCAGCGGCGCTGCGGCTGAGGGCTCCCACCGGGAGCTGGAGCCAACGGGTTTCGCTCCCTTTTCCTTGACCGAACAGAAAAACTGGAAATACTGATCTTGGTCACGCTGAAGCCAAAATGGGAAACAGACCCTTGGTTTGGGATCAGCCCGGAATGTCGCATTCGGCTGAGTGGAAGCCGTTGGGTCTCTGAGGACTTACAGACTGTTTCTGTCTCTCCCTTTTGTAGGATAAACTGTAAATAAAAATGTCCATTTTCAAACAAAGACCAATTTAACTGTCAAAACGAAGTTAAATTGTTTCAGCACTTTAGCTACTTTTTAATGCAGAAATTATTCACTGAGTTAGTTCTTCCTGACCAGTGTCCATCCCTCTGACTTGTCAGTGAATTTCTTATTCGCTGAAGAAATTAACTAAATTAATTCTCTGAAAATAAAATAAATTTCCAGGCCATCTGGCTAGCTACTCCTCTTCATTGCATCTTGAAGCTAGCAGCACAATATGATCTGCTCTTTCAGGAGACTTCAGAGTTGGGGATTGGGCTGTAATGACTTGTAAAGATTGTGTTAGACCTTAAACACTTTAAAAAAAAATAATAATTGTTTAAGGTCCCAAAACAGCTGCTGAATCAGTGTGAAGAATTGGATGAGGAAAGCAAAAGAAGGAAATTAATTCAAAATTATGGTAAACGTGTTAAAGGGGTTTGGGTTCTTTTCTTTTTTCCTTTTCTGCAATTCTTCCTGATGCTCAGTTGTTGCCAGAAGCCGCTACCAGCCTTAATCACCTCCGGGGAAACGGGTGCTGCTCTAGGTGCTCGCGGCGCGGCGCTGCTGCGATGGAGCCATCCCCGCTGCGCCGGGTGTGAACCAAAACAGCGTTGCGGCCCTGGCTTCAGGAAAGCATTTTCCAAGGAAATTCAAGAAACACTTGGAATGCCTCTGTCTATTAAAGAGTGACATTTAGTGTTGTACTTTGAAATATGTTTGAAGTACCACACAGCCTAAAGACCCTAAGGGGACCCATGAGCCAAATGAGATTTCCATGTCAGCACCAGTCACGACCTTTCCTTTACTGCATCTGCTTAAATACAGAAAACATGGGTTTGTTATAAAGTCAAGTCAAAACAGGGATCCAGAGTAAAATATAATACATACTTAGGGCTGCCCTCGGGGACCTTTTTAATGGTTTCATATAAAACAATATTCTGTTTACTGTAAGACATTTCTCCGCCGAGCACACCCTGCCCTCCTGCCGGGGCTCCGAGGTTCCCGGCGCAGCGTCCGGCAGCCCTGCCACCCGTGGCGGTGGTGGCCAAAGTGCAGGAAGGCGCTTGGCCACCTCTGACGGCAGAGCTGCTTCTGTGCCTGGACTTACCTTTACATTTGTGTCAGTCAGAGAGGTCAGCAGACACGCGGTGGTGGCAGGGCGGAGGAGGCTCAGGAAGGCTGGTAGCTCTGCCCTCGGGGCTGCGGGGGGGCTCCATGCAATTGCCACCCCGGCACTGGGTCGGGCGCAGTCTGGCTACCTGCAGGACAGGGTGCGAGTCCACCCCGGGCTCAGGGAAAACACCCCCACACCTACTGCGGGAAGCTGCCTGTTGCAGGAGCTGCTGCCCCGGCGTCTCTGCGGCGGTTTCCCGTGTTGTGGGACAGAGAGGCTTCATGGTGCCCCCGGGTGCGATGCAGACAGGGCCCGGGGGTCTCTTCCCTGCCTGGGGGTGCACGTGCCACGCCCTGCATCCGCAGCAATTTTGGCTGCTCAGGTCCGGCGTGCTCCCCTGGTTAATACCCCCAGAAAACTGTTTTTGGGGAAAGACAGCTTTTCTGGAGCTGAAGTTTGTCAGCCACAGTGGGAGAGGTAAGGCCCTGCCTTTTACAAAGTAAAGCAAACAAATTGCTAATTGTAAAATGTTTGAGCTTGGTATCCATAAAATTACTTAGTAAGCACTTTGCCTGAGGCACAAAAGACTGGCACAAAGTCTGTTCCAGGCCATTGAATTCCTGTCAAAAGAAATCCCACACCCATTAATTACCATATGACAGGTGCAGCGCTTAAAACAAGGCGCACGGGGCCACTCGGCTCCTCCATGATTAATGCTCCGGTGGCTGTCGCGGGCTGGGTACCGTGGGATGGAGGCAAACCGTCCCAGTCAGCGGTCCTTGCCGGTCAGCCTGGCTGGGAACGTGACAGGGACCTGTGCTGTTGGGAGACGAGACCCCAGAGGATGGAGACTTGGGTCCCTGAAGGCTGTCTGATGACTCTGGTCTTTGGCAGAGCAGCGGAGATGCATCTTTGCCTCCCAAGCACCTGCATCCCTCCTCCTGGACCGCGCATCCGAGCTCAGCCTGCACAAGTGGCCTGAATTGTCCAGGTGTGAAGGTCACTGGGAGAGTGGTGGCCGAAGCCTTTTTGGTTTCTACACTGGGAAGTCGATGCAAGGTATAGAAAGAGAAGCCATGTCTGTTAAAAGACAGAAAAAGTAATTTTTCTGAGGCTGCAGGGGTTGCCACCCTCTCTCCTGGCAGCGAGCTGCTGTCTGCCCCCACATTAGGTATTCCAGCAGCTGCTGGGCGCTTGGAAGTGTTTGCGATGCCTCCCAATTAAAAATCACTTTAGTGGAATGACTCTTTGTCAAAAACCATGTACCTGCTATGCATTATTCAGCATTATCTTGTTTAAAAAAAGTCATGCAGCCAGAGAGAAGTGACACCGTGCCAGAGGAGTGACCGCCTGCGCACCGTGCATACCGAAGGGCCGCCCTTCCACGCGCAGCTGCGGCCCGGCAGAGACCCTCCGGCCGGCTCCTCGGAGGCAGCACAGCTCATGGTCCGCAGCGGAGAAGCCCAAAGTCAGACTTTGAAATCCATCTTGACTGCTTCTGTAAGAATCTGATGTTCAGACACGCCTCGTGGTCTCCAGATCCCGCAGAGGAGCCTTGGGGTGCTCAGCATGAGCCCGGCGGGGGTTGGAGCCATCGGGGCTAAGGGAGTTCTCTTCCCGCAGCTCCGCAGGCACCGGCTGCAGTGCCCTGGACTCAACATGTCCTGCTGGTTTCTCGCTGCAGGGCGCATGGGTGGCTCTGCCCTGCCCGGAGCCAGGGCTGACCCGTCGAGCACAGGGGTGTCTGAGGGGTGCGAGCTCCGTCCGCTCCATTCCCCTCTCAGGAGCCTCCTGGAAAATCAGGGTGTGCTGCCCCATGGGGTTTTACGGAGACGTTAATACTGAACATGGCCATAGATGTGCTGCTTCTGCTCCTGATGCTGCAGTGAACGAGTCTTGCTGATCTCTGTAATCCACTAATCAACCGAAATTTCTGTGAAGATGCACGCCTGCTCTTAAAAACAGCGAGTTAGAGGTGGATGTTTTGTGAAATGCGTTGAAGTTCAGTAAATGATACATTTAGCTACATGGAGTTTATACATCATGAATGATTTACTCATTTATAAATACTCCAAACTCCACATACGTACTCTTCTGGTTGTTTAGTTTCTTGTAATTTATTGGTTCATTATTATTTAATATGCAAGTTATGTCATCCAAGAAGTTAAAAAAATATTTTTTCCATGTGCTTTGTGGGCACTCTTCAAAGAGCAGAGGCAGCAGAGACTGGCGGTGCAGCCTCCCCGCGGCAGGGCTGCGGTCAGAGAGGGCGCAGCGTGTGCCGCTGCTTTTCCCAGTGCCCATGGAAGGCAGCAGAATGTACCGGGGCTCCGGACGGGCTCGTGTGCGCGGTGCCTCCCCGGGAGCTCTACGCCCCTGTCCCTTCGGAAAGGAACTGAAGCAACAAGTTGTCCCGCTCCCACTGGGGATGCGTCTGGCTTCAGGCTGTTCTGCCCACTCTCCAGCCCTGAACCCCTTTTGCCAAAGACTGACCCAGTTTCCTCCAGGCTGTCTCAGGCCATGGGGCAGCTGCAGGATGCTGCTGTGTTGGGGACCGGTGTGCTACCAAGTGACCAACCCAGCGACCCCCACCCGGACACCTCTCCTCTGTGTGGGCCCCTTCTGGTGGCTTTTGCCTCTGTCCTCTCCATGCTCCTCATTGGAGCTAATTAGGAAAAAAGAGCTGACTTTAGCCGAGATGGAGTCAGAGGAGCTGGACGGGAGAAAAGGACTTTTGTGTGTGAGGTTTTATTCTTGCGTTTCCTTTTCCTAAAAATTCTTTGCTTTATGAAACGGTCAGGAGCACCCAGAATTATCCAAGCACAAGCCAGGTGGTAAAAGCACCATGAAAAGCACTGTGGATAGGAAGGGTGGAGGGAGAAGGCAGAGTTCAGACCTCGTGCCCCCCTGGACCGGCGTCCCCCTGGCACTGCCAGGAGGGGACGGCGCTGCCATCACTGTTGCAGCCAAGTGAAGAGGAACTGACACTGGCAATTCTTTCATGTACTGTTAGTGAACAGCCATCAGAAGACATTGACACTAACTGTGGGCCTTTTAAGAGTGTAATGTATTAGCAACTTGTCTCCTTGAAAGCTAATGACAAATGCCTTGTTTAAAAGGAAGATCAAAACATCAAGAAAAATTAGATTAAATGGTTATGAAACTCCCAGTGGAGGACGCATTTCTCAGAAGTATTCCCTGTTGAACGTTGGAAATCTGTAATTATTTCCCCTGCTTACTGCATTAGGGCTGGAAAAGTGTTTGCATTGCTTCAGCATGTAACTGCAACCGTGCTCCGCACGGCACAGCGCACCCTGGCCAAACGCAGCCAGGAGAAGCGGGGCGGCAGCTGGGCACAGGCGACGCAGGTGGCAGCCGGTTGTTTGCAGAGGGCAGGAGCGGTGCGCGGTGCACGCGGCGCCCACGGCAGGAGGATCGGCAGGACCAGGCAGATGCCGCGGCACTCGGGGATGGAGTTGTGATGGAGGCACAGGCTGCTCCAGGATGGCGGCACATGGCCGGAGAAGGACGTGGTCCCTGCTGCGCCTCAGCTGCTCCTCCAGGAGCAACACTGCAAGTCTCTCCAGTAGCTTGGGCCCCGTCCACTAACATGGCATTTTACATCCAACTCAGTGTGAGGGGACCGTTGCGTGGGCAGCGCACTGGTCCTGCTCCATCCACAGAAGTTGCTGTGGCTTTTTGCCACCTCTGAGCAAAGAGCGCGTTGCCCCGTAGCGCTTGGGAAATGGGTTTGCCATAAATAACGAATCAAAGATGGCAAGGACCCATTTGGATGGGGTTTGCTGGATTTGCAGAGGTCTGGGCTGCTCCCAGCCAGAGATTCCAGCAGCACTTGATTCCACAGTAACGTTTGTGTCTGGGTATAAACGTGGTCAGTGCTGCTAAAGCCTTTATTTCAAAGTAGGCAGAACACAATCAAAGTTTGTCAGAATTTCACCTTTGCCAGGGCAAAGGCAGCTAAACTGGCACATTTCAGAGCTCATCCAAAGAAGAATAATTTACATATTTTAAATTAATTTCGCTGTTGACACACAGACATTGGATCTCACTTGTAGCAGCACGCAATTATGGGATTCCCCAGCCAAACCTCAGAGGACTGACCAATCACCTTTCCAGTTACAAATTGTTTTAATATTTAAGAAAACTAAAGTTTTCCTTCTATTTTTTTGTTAAATAATCAGATTCCTAGTTTACTGCTGTGAGTGACTGCCATAACCGCGTAGTTTAACACTGAGCTTTTGCAGAGAAGTTTGGTGGTATAACAAGATGGCAAAGTCCTGTCCCTTGCAGAGGACGTGAGGGTCGCTCCTGCTCAGCGCTGTCAGTTTGCTCTGGGCAGGGGATGGGGAGAGCTGCACTGGCTCTGCTTGTTTTGTAATCAAAGGCAGCTGAATTAGGCGCTTTCTCTCCTATTTCTATGTACCAATTTGAAGAGCTCAGATGAAAAGTGTTGCATTACACCAGCACCAATAAGTCACACTATCTATGTTGTGACACACAGAATGTTATTAATTGTCAATCACAAACCACCAGGCTTGTCAAGATGTTCTCTTCTGAACAGGCTGCTTTAGACCTGAAGTGATTTTTAATCAAATGTTAATAACACAGCATCTGTCAGTGGACCATTGGCATCATACAATAATAAAAAGTTAACATATGACATGGCAAATTCTAATGTTTTCATTTTTACTTCTTTCCAATTATCTGTGGAATTTCTGCCAGAACGAGAAGTGTGCTGACATTATTACATGCAAAACACACTGCTGAAAGATGAACATGTCTATTAAAGTCTGCGTTCCACATCACACGGGCTCCCAAAAGCACCTTTTAATCTCCGCTCTCGAGGCCTCTCCGCCAGAGCTCCCCGTGCCCGGGAGCAGGGATTGCACGTCGCTGCTGCTCCTGTCCCTGCCCGCCGTGCCGGAGGGCTCCCTGCCTCCCTTCCCCTGCCTGTCCCACCGCCTCCGGACATGAGCAACCTGGGACCTGACGCCACAGGTCCCCTCTGGGCTCCGGCAGCATCCCGCGGGCCCAAAGGGAGACCCGCAGGAGCAGGGAAGAGCCTCCCACACATCCTCCCTCGCTGTGGCCAGAGATGCTCCAAGGTGCCGTGGCAGCACCTCCGCATCTCCCCTTGCCACGCTCCCCACAGGGCCCAGGATTCGGGTAAATGTGTCACCCATGTCCACCCCGGTGTGTGGGGTGGGCATCTGGACAGAGCAGGCGTGGGGGGCACGGTGCGAGCAGGAGCTGGGACAGGGACTTCCCCGCCCTGGTGCCCGCCCTCACCTTTTGCAGTGTTATTAGTGTCAATAACGCTCAGCAGCGTGTTCATGCAGCTGGAGAAGGGCTGTGCCTCTATCAAATATTCCTAAGACTCGCAACGCTCCAGCTGTGCTCGTTAGCGCGCTCCCTCCGGCTCTGGCCGGGCTGGAGGATGGAGGCACCGAGTGTCTGGCATTTGGGAAAGTTTGGCTGTGGAAAAGCGAGGGAGGAAAAACACTGCTGGGATGGAGGTAGAGGACGGAGCTTGGATCGCCCGGCTGCCCATGGAGCCGAGGTCCTGCCCGGGAGCGTGGGGACGGTGGCACCGTGGGTCCCCTGGGGCCGGGCCAGCCACCGTGGTCCGTGCTGGCAGCAGCATCCTTCTGGGGCGTGCGGAGTGGCAAAAGCTTTGAAACCCTAACAAGAGAGCTCAGTACGGCGCGGAGGGTGATTATTATTAATGGTTTGTGTTACAGGATAAGCGGTGCATAACAGATCTGCTGCAATATCAAGTCTTCCATCAGAAATTCATCATTTTGAGGACTTTGTCAAAAGTAGGCTGTGTATGCAGTGTATACAAATCTGTATGAGCATAAAGCTATATGGAAGTTCCGAGCACCTGTATATTTAAAATACACTCAATTTGCTTTTCTAAATGCATTGTTTTCACTTGAATACTTCATAACATTCAATGGATTGCAGTTGCTTCGTCTATAGATTCAATTTGTGTCTCTGGACAGAGTTTGAATGGATTTATTATATTGAAATGCAATTTTGCAGACATAACCTTATATCTGACCCGTCATTACTTATAATGCTAAACTTTGATATGTTAATTCTGCCTTATGTTTTTATATATTTTACGACACTTGGCTTAAACATTTTTAATCTACATATTGGTTTATGTCCACCTAAATTATTGTTGCTTCCGGGGACAACGTGCACACGAGATCTGGCAATTCATTACGCTAGCCCCGCTTAAATGAATTTCAAAAATTTAATAAAGTTCTCCCCCTCCTTCCATTGTGTTCAAAAGCTTCAGCATAAACACCAGTCCAGTGTTATCAAATCACAGAAGAAGAATAAGGTTAACCTCAAACAGCCCAGCCATACCGCAGACCTAGAGAAATGTCGCTTTTGATTAACGCTCCCCTCTAAAGCACCACGTGCCTTCGCCCTGCTGCTGCCTGCCGCTGCTGCCGGCAGGGATATCGATTTGCTCCCAAACCGTCCCTCCTGCGGCATCCTCCCTCCGCCGGTGCACCCCGGGGTGTCACCGCGGAGGAGCCAGAGCGCCATGGCCGCGGCTGTGAGCAGTGCCAGGAGCGCTGGGATGACCGCGAGGGCTGAGTCGGCCCGGGAAGGGAGGGAGGGATGCCGACTCATCGGTCGCTGGTGAGAGGAGGCACCGCGGTGGCACCGCTGGCAGCCATGCTGTGCCGGGACTTGGCCCAGGAGCGGCGCGAGAGGGGATGCGGCCGCGTTGGTGCCATTGGGAGCTGCGGCAGCCCCTCACCCACCTCCCGCTGGGAACAGCCAGAGCGCTCAAAGAGGAGCCGGGGAGCGCCTGTGGGAGCGCCTGTGAGAGCGCCCGAGGGCCACTCGGTGGGCTGGCGTCCATCGCTGGGATGTCCCGCAGCCCAGGCAGAGCCCGAGGAGCCGCCATCCCCCATCCCCTGACTGCACCCGTCCCCCTGCCCAGCCGCCTCCCGCCGTCCCGTGGCCTTTCTCCTGCAACAATGTCATGAATTTTTCATCCTTGATGAACTTCAAAGTCTTTTAATGACTCTTCATGAAAAAACAGAGGGGCCAAAAGTTGAGCAAAAGGAGATGATTAAAGGACCTTATTAAAAGCAACCTTGTAGAATTCTCCACATGAAAGAGAGCGCCATTATGAGGGCTTATCCTTATAAATGACACTTCGCTTTTGCGAACATGCCGAAACCTGATTAGAGTGACAAGCACTGAGTGATACTGCAAACCTGTTAATAACATGAAAATTAGAAGAGGCTCATGCAAAGAAGGGAGATTAATTTAGCCCGAGTACATCTCGCGCAAATTGCAAAGTTGTGAATATGTTCTCAGATAATGAGCCTTCGCAGTCATCAGCTCACTTGTCATTTTCTGTAATTAATGTTAAGGAAGACTCCTTCCTGATGGTTCGTATTACTCATATACCAAGAAAATTTCTTCAGAGAAATAATTTACATTTATTATCATCGGTCTGTTTGTGTGGTTTATTTCGCTGCGGAGTAATTTATTGCAGCACCGTTTCACTTGCCTTGATTAGTCGCTCGTCAGCCTGAAATGTAATTTTTTTTTCCTGATGGCAACGTCTGAAAATTGACAGTGGTGCAATACTCTTTTTAATCTGAGGATGTGTTTTCTTAACTTGAATAAACTTTTGGGCTGGAAACTGAAGCTACTTCACAAGTTGAATTACTGTTAGAAACTCAAAGCACTTTGCTAGTTCAGGTTCTCAGGCTGCACGCTACGCTCACCAGCGCTCTCCTGTGTATGCTCGTCTACGTGTGTATACCACATATAAAATACTTTATTCCAAGAACAAGCTGGTTATCGGCTCGTCGCTCCAACAAGCCTGAAGTCGTGTGTAACATGCTCATTACTCGTACTCTCAGACTTCAGTTTGGATCTGAAGCCAGTAAAAGCAATATAAAATCTTATCATTGTTTTCCCTGGATTTCAACTCTTATTTTTTATTTGCTTTATTACCAGCTTCTTGGGTTTTCTTATCTTACAGAAAACAGTTTCATTTTCTGACAGATGCGGCAGTTGAATTTTGCTGCGTGTTCTTCTTGACCCTCGGCCGTCCCGGTGCGGATGCTCTTAGAGCCCCGAGCCCTCGCGAATCCGGCACTGTCGGGGCGCACACAAGGCAGGAGGCCGACACGTGGGCACAGCTCTTCCAGAAGCCTCCTGCCACTGCCGGAACACCCAGCGAGCCGGAGGAGCTCCGCCGCCATTCAGGGTAACCAGGTGCGAGAGTCCCGTCGCTCCCCTCAGCGCTGCTGTTCCGCCTTTCCCCCGAGGGACCCGGCCCCTCCGGCGCAGGCGGCGTGCTCGCCCCGCTCGCCGGCTCACCACAGCTCACCCCAGCCAGTGCAAAGCCCCGCGGGGAGGAGGTTTTCGGCACCTTCCAGGTGAACGTCAGGCATTTCACCGAATTCCAGCTCCTGCCCACTTTCTCATCCAGGACTGGGACTTGCCGCTGTGCCGTGTGTCCCGGTGGCTCCGGGGTGTGCTGTTGTTTTGCCTGGCAAGAGCCCGGGCAGCGCTGACTCTGCCGTGCGGCTATGCCAGGGCTGGGTGCTGCACGGCTCCCCACGCCTGCCGGCCGCTCCGTCGGCAATGCTTGCCCTGGCTCCGGCAGCGGTTTCTACATCTGAGGAGTAGAAAAACTACAAAATCCTTTTCCTCCCAAACGACACAAACACATAAGCAGTTAAAGTGAATTACTGACCTCTGAGCTGCAAATGAACCAAACATTACTGATTAGGGGTTTTAGGCAGAGATAATGATTTTTTTTATTGGAGGCCTTCATTGCGAACAAACCTCACGGACCACTATCTGTAGGCAGCGACTGCCTGTGCCAGTTAATGGTAATCCATATTTATAAAACTATAGTCCATCAAAGCGGTATGAATATTTTAAAAGCCATGGGCAAATCAAATTGTCTTTGTCAAATTGCGCACTCTCTGCATTGGATATATTTTATGATTCTTCCTAGTACAAGAACCAACGGGTTCCCTGCTCTAGCTGAAAGCTGCCTGCCTAATTTTTGCTTCTGTAAACACGCAAGTCTCTCTGCTGTTTTAAAGAACTCAATGAGCTGTGGAGATTGACATTTAAGCCATAAAATTGTACTTTATTTGATGAAGTTAACAAATAATGTATGAAGTGGATTTATTTGATGTCTCTGCGAGAACTAGTTGGTTCATCCTTATAGAAACAAATTGACTATTTTTGAAGGACTTTTTAAAGATGCGGGAACACACTGAAGAGCGAAAGCCAGGGCTGCTCGGGAAGATCACAAATAGGAGAAGGCGCTCAGGGGACCCTGGCGCTGGCAGAGGCTGCACGGTGCGGCGCCAGCACGCTGCCCTGGAGAAGAAAGAATCCAGGCAAGTGAGAGAGGACACTAATCGGGTTGTAATTCCTGGTGGGCATCCATCAAGCTTCTCCACGTGATTCAGACCTCGTATGACATCGGTAGGCACAAGCCCCTCCAGCCCAGCAGCCGCTGCTACGGGGGAACATCGCAGGGCGTCCCCTCCGGCACCGCCGCCCCGATGAGCCCCGCAGCCTGGGCAGGGTCTCTGAGCAGCTCCTTCTCCGACCAACAGCTGCTGAAATCAGAAGTCTGCTCTGAAACTTTCTTTTGTTCTGTCACACGTATGTTTTGGCCTCGTTCAGCTCTGATACAGACGACCGTAATGCGTTCATGGTCATGCAGTGCCTGTGACAACCGAGGGCCAGCACTCCGTGGTGCGCGGCCAGTGGGACCTGTGCGTCCTTGCTGCCCCGGCCCTCCGAGGGGGGTGAAGGGCAGGGTGGGGAGACACTGTGGTCCACACAGAGACATCCAGCACTGCTCCTCAGTGGTAGTCCAGGACCATCTATTGCCCCTTACCTGAGAAACACTGCCAGCTGTGTATCTGTAGGAAGAACGTGCCCGGTGCTACCTGGGACTTGTACCTGCAGAGGTAGTTTTTAATTGCTACTGGATCATAAACATTTAAAAACTTAGAAACATTTCTGAGAAACATTTCTAGAACGTTTCACCTCGCTGAGATCAATGCACACGGCGCCCTCGCCGATCTGCGAGATGGACACGTCCCTTCTGCCCAGCACGTGCGAGTGCACAGAGACCTTCACGGGGGGGCGCTGGCAGCAGGCGAGAGGTGGGGAGGCTGTTCCCCACCGCCACCACCTGAGTACGCGCCTGAACGGCGATGCCAACGGCAGCCACAAATCTCGCTGCTGACAGAGGCAAGTGTTGACCGCGGTGCACGAGAACAAATCAAGCAGGGAGCAGCAAGGTAAAGCGGGGCTGCACGAGTGGGGACACGACGATGAAATCCTGGTAGTGATCGTGTTGCAAGTGTCATCCCGGGAAATAAAATGCCGGCGTCGAGGCAGGCCTCACCTCTTCTGTCTGAATTTAACAGCAAAAAGTTTTGCCACATCTATCTTGTGATGTCAGAGAGACAGGCTGATAGTGCAGAGACAGCTGAGACAGCGCGAGGTTTAGCAGACAAATAAATTTGAGAATCATCTGCATAGAAATGGAAAGCTACTCCATGCTGATGAATAATATAACCCAGTGGCAGCATATAAACACAAAATAACAACGGGCCCAATATAGAGCCCTGGGGAACCTTGGAAACAACTTCACTAATGGAAGATGAAAAATCACCCATCGAAACAAAATGCTGTCTATTTGATAAATAAGATTTGAACCGACTGAGAGCAGTATCAAATAAGCCAAGCGAGCTGCTCATGTGACGATCCAAGGGGATACCTTGGGTAGCAGCAGCAAGTGACAAAGACCTAACAGTGTGAGAACAGGTCCCAGATTAGGGCTAAAATATGAGTCTGCCGGGGTCTCTCTTGCTGAACCAGGCTGTCCCAGCCGGGCTTGGCCACTTCCCGCTCAGCCGGCCTTGCCGAGCTGTGGGAAAGGAGCCTGATGCGGGTAGCGCCAGCAGTGGTCCTGGCACTGGGACCAAGAGCCCCTGTGTGCGAGCGGCACGGCCGCTGCAGGCGTGGGGGTGGCTGCCTGCACTGCTCCGCGGAGCACCACGGCCCTGGGAGCTCTGCCGCCTTTCGGCTGCGAGAGGCGAGGAGGGAGACACGTCCAGAAAAGCCCCGGACTGTGACCAGACCATCAACAGCAGACGGGAACTCACCTGCTGAGAAAGACAAACTTCCCCGTGTCATGGACGCGTCTGCTTTTCTATAGCTTGTCTGTTCCCTTTTACAGGTAGAAACGTGGTGCTGGATCGGGCATCTCTCCTTCGCTCATTTCTTTCGAATTTGAAATTGTTCTCTCCAATTTTGTGGCAACACTAAATAATATGAAATGCAGGTGAGAGCCCTCAAACTGCAAAAGCAGCAAATGAGAAGCTCTGGGAAGCCTGTGCAGGCGCAATTCAAACAGCGACGCAGAGTACGTCACGGCAAGTCGGAGGCGTTCAGGCGAACAGTTGAGGAGAAAAGAAAATGAGTCACTCAGAGCTCCCGCCGTTCCTGCTGTAAGGAAGGGTTTGGAAGGTCTCTGCTTCCAGGCGCTGCCCTGCTCGGCACCTCACTGCTGCGCTGCGCTGCTCTGCTCACACCGTCTGTGTGGCGTGCGTGCCCCATCTGTCCTACGCCAGGACCAGTCCCAGTATTTACTTTCATGTTCTACAATGGAAATTATTATGTTGTAAGACAATTCCAGTGGAGAAAAACCATTTGTCAATAAAAAATTGAATTTGTCAAGAGGATAATTCCATTGGTTCACATGCAAAGCAGTGATTGTGGTGGATGATTTGAATGCAAACCCTGCTGAAACACTGTCACCATCACCGGCCAGCAGCACCCGGCGGTGGCTTGTGCTGCCACTTCAGCAGGAAGGGGACATCTGCGCTGCAGTAAAGAACCTTGTCCCGCCCGGGGTGCTCCGGGGCCGGGGTCTGCTCTTCAGCTCATCCACAGCCAGGGCAGCCTCCCCCGAGGGTTTCGGGGGTGCCTGGACTTGTCCCCGGTAGCTCCTTACCAGCCCCTGACAGCTCCAGGCCTCTTGGCAGAGCGGGAAATGCCCATCGGACAGAGCCCGACAGCCATGACCCCACTGGCTGGGCACGGGGATGGGGGTGGGGATGGGATGGGGATAGGGATGAGATGGGGATGGGGATGGGATGGGGATG
>VZSZ01009730.1:473854-492965 GCA_013398815.1 Ibidorhyncha struthersii | reverse complement strand
GGGATGGGGACAGGATGGGATGGGATGGGATGGGATGGGATGGGGATGCAGGGGATGGGGATGGGAGGGTATGAGATAGGGAGGTGGCAGGGGAGGGAGCAGAGCTGGACTCACTGCAGCAGAAGCACAGGCGACATCCTCACACCAACACGGCATTTCATGAGCCTCCAGGCCCCTCTCCGTACCGGACCCCTTCCTGCATTTCATGCCTGTCATGGCTTTGGGTGGCTTTTAATGTTTGCTGTAAAAAATGAGTCACTGGACAAGTCAAGTCCTTGGTGTTTTCCATTGCATCGCCACTGCCATGGTCCCTCGCCCAGCAAAGGTGGACTGCTTATAAACAATTATATTGTTTGAAGATATATTAATAATTCTGTCAGATGCATTAACATCACCCATTGGTTTCTAACAAATTGACACCTTTTTAGCTGAAAGAAATACTTATTAGTTTTCATTTTGATGGCTTTTCCTGGAATAACTATAAATTATGTTTATTTCACATAATTCCTCCTGTCAGTGGTTATAAATAACTAGTTCATATGGAAATTATGATTCTGGCCTGTATATGAGGATACCTTAAACATAGCACTGCAGCGGTGAGGGGGTAATGAATTGCCGGAGTTTTCATTGATGGACCTTTCTAATTTAAAGAGTGACTAAAAATGTATTTGCCAACAGTCTTCCTATCTTGGTTTTTACCACTTTAAATACCAACAACTCTATTGTATCAGTCTTTTTTATATAGCATTTTTCATACAGTGTATCTCAAAGCACTTTGCAGGGCAATTAATTACCTGGAAGAGAGTGACGGGATGCAGGCAGCGATGACGGCCATTATGCAGTCAGCAGCGTTCCCCACGCTGCTCTCCGCATTTGCATCACTGTCATTTAATTTGTGGTGGTATTAAGGGGGAGAGAGAGGGGGAGCGGGGTGGGAGAAGTGCCGGCACAGCTGCCGGCATCTCTGCTGGCTCCACTCCTCCATGATGGGCCACACGACACAGCTCGCCTGACGGAGGGACCGTCCCAGAGTGGGACGAGGGCAGAGGAGGAGGGGGTTTGGCACTGGGGTCCCCGGTGCAACTGGAAAGCTGCAGGTGCCCACCCCAGCTGCTCTTCAGGGCAAAGCCCACCGAAAGGATGCTGCCTGTCGGCAGGACTCAGATTCCCCCCATTGCTGGAGGAAATTCTGATGGTTCCCATTTTTTTCTGAAAATCAGAACAAACCAAAATATTTTGAAACTTCCCTATACAATGAAAACAGCTCTTTGGTTTTGCTGGAATGCTGAAACTCTTCCATTTTCCTTTTGGAGTATAGCTTTTCCATTATTATTAAAAGCTTATAAAACATAAGTCTTTTTTTTTATGGTAGTAGAGAACCCTCAATATCAAGATCTGTAATTTCCGTGTAAATAGATTTGTTTTCAGTCTTAGTCAACTCATTGTTCAGTGACTTTCCTTCAGGCTTTTAAAAGTAAAACAAAGAAAAAGAGTATTTGAACCACAAAAATTAAATCCTTCCAGGAATAATGCGTAGTAATGTTTAAGCATAGGCATAATATAACTTGAAATTTTGTTTTAAGAATAGTTCTTGACATTCTTAACCACCTTCAAAACAAGTATTTCACTTTGAAAAAAAAGTCAATAACTTTGCGTACTCACAAACATAAGCTTGATCAAAACAATTTCTGGTATGTAAAAAACGTTCACTGAAATTTGCGCCTTCCCCATTCTTTCAAGTGCCCTTTACTGCCACTGCAGCACCATTTAGCCAAGCTGTGTAAAATACACCCAATCAATATCAGCATCACTCAAATTTTAGAACATTGGAGGAGTTTCTTGAGATTTTTGTCCATATGTTTTCATTACAGTTGACTGGATAATTCATAACAAATTGTTTAGACAACACAATTCATCTGGTTTCTCCCCCCTCCTCCCTCCCCCCCGCCCCATCTCCTGTCTACAAGTAGGTAATGTGATCCTTCATTCTTTTTTTTTACCTCCAGGATTTCTCCAGAAAATAATTCGCTCTGAACCAAAAACATCATGGTCCTGATGATCAAGGCAAAGGATGACCTATCTCTTATTAACTAGCTGGCTAGTTGTTAAAAGTGAACTTGCTTTCGGCTCATATTGACCTCATAAAGACGCCACGTCTCCAAATCTTGTCTGCTTTGTCAACAGTACTATTTGTCTTAAAACCTGTCCCTGCAGGTTTCACTTTTTAGGACTAAAAATGGCATTTTTGCAAAGATGTACACCATTCAAAATTTAATTTCAGTAAATATTTCATCATTCAAGCTTAAATTTTTTTGGGGGGTAAGGAGAACTCAAAACAAGTGGAATCAAAGCAAACTTTTGGGTTGAAACCAAGAAACCTTTTGTACCCCATTTGTCCAGGAGCCTTTCATCCCCTGGCCTTTGCCGACCTCGCGCGGCTGGCTGCGGGGAGGTGCTGAGATCTTGCCAAGCAAAAATTGTCATAAAAACATCCGCAACTGACTGGGGTGGGCAAGCGCTATTGTTTGCTGATTGACTCCAGAAATGAGTTCATCGCATGACAAGGCTTACGCTGTCGTAGCTAATTGCTCAGGAACAGGCCAGGAAAGCCAAAGTGGGAAGGAGGGGGAGACCTGTGCCGTGCCAAAGGTGACCGGTGACGTGGCGCGCAGCAGCAATCACCCAAAGCGGCTGGGAGCCCTGTGGAGAGCCTGGCACCGCGGCGCCTCCAGCAGTGGCTCAGATGGATGGCTGCCGGGCTGGACGATGAGGCAGGGCTCCCGATGCCGTGGTACAGCAGCTAATTAAGTAGTCAGAGCAATGGGGGACGTGGAGCTGCCGTTGAGGGGACAGAGGGTGAAGGAGAGCCGTCAGCCTGCAGCAGGCAGCCAGGACACGCCGGCCGTGCGCAGATGCCTGAGCAGAGGTTGGTGCGGCCGGGGGCGTCCCCAGCAGAGCGCGCACCCCCGAGCGGCTGCAGAGCTCTTGGGTTTGCTGAGCTCCTGCAGTCAAATTGGCCACTGACAACTGAGGTGTGTGGGCTCAGCGCGCAGCAGCTATCCCACTGTCCTGATCTCTCTCAGAAGCACCAGCTGTTGTTTCATCTATCTTTGTGGCCGGCAATCTGCTACCTCAATTGATAGATATCATCCTCCTAAAAATAGCAGCAGCAGATTTCAACCTGTCCAGGGTGAGAAAATGGTAGGGGTGATAAAAGCGTGGCACCTGCCTGCAGGGCGGGCGGCCGAGCCCCGGCACCCCCGCGCGCAGACCCACCGCACTGTGCCTGGCACAGCGAGGCTGGGGCGGCAGCAACCACGGCGTCACCCCCGCTGTGAGAGGAGCCTTGGGGTTCCCTCTTTGCTCGGGGTTCGTCTGAGCACTCGCTGCCCATCTTCTGCCCTCCCTTTGCCCAGCACTTCCCAGCCCCACTGTGGCTGCGCTCGCCGGGCAGTGGCTGCACGAAGCTCAGGTGGAACCAGATCTGGAGTTTAGAAAGCCGTTCCTGTTTGGCTTGTGCAAATCAGGGTTTGCACGGAAACAGAACGGTGAGGGGTGGGCTAACCCAGTTCAACCGACCCCCTTCGCCCAGGCGATATTCCCTCTCACACAGCCCTGCTTCTCATGGCCACTGAAGCACCGGGAAATGTCAGAGATGCTCCAAACACAAGTTTGGGGCAGCTTTCACGTGCCTCTGGGGACCCGCCTGCCCTTGCCAGGGCACGTCACAAACTCCGCTCCCAAAGCAAAGGGTTTGTTTAGCAGCCGGCAAAGCGTGGGTCAGACAGAAACTCAGCCCCGCTCCCAACAGGCTCTGCCGCTGCTGCGCGAGACGTGGCACGCCGGGCGCTGGGAGCCTTTCCGGGCTGCCAAACACCCGCTGCCCCCGAAGCACTGCTGCCCTTGAGACAAGCTCCCGCCAGGCAACACGCTCTCCCCGACAGAGCCGCTCTCGCCGAGCCGGCTCCCGCTCCGCATGGAGAGCGCACGCGGAAATCCGCAGCGGGCAGAAAACAAAGGGATCCTGCACTTGGAGCCATATGGATCGCACATATATACAATACACAATAAACAACACATCTTTCAGTCTGGGTCTGTTTGAAACCTTCCGACATATGTTCTGCTAACAGTTTAACAAATTGATTGCTAATGTTATCCTGCTCTGAAATCTGCCGTAATGTGCAGGAGGGGAAAAAAACCAAAACAAAAGCATTCCTACCTCAACTGAAATTCACAAGAAAAGCTATTAGAAAAGGCTTCAGGATGCCTGACAGGAGAGGATTTCATGCCAATTTGTGTGCTCGTTGGAAAAATCATTTATTAAAAAGAAGATATACCTTCATGTTAGTGAGATGAGGGTGTAAAACTGAGCTGGGTCTCCCACTGCTTCAGCTCTATAACTCAAGTTATATTCATCAGAGGCATATATTTAAATCATAGCTTACTTTGCTTTGTGTTCTGAAATTTATTAGCCTACTACTTAAATGTTTTATTCATTAGGCCATGTAAATAATGCATGGTTGTTTCCATGGCAATTTAACCCCTTCTCTCCGGGACGCCGGCAGATTTCCCATCTCATGTGCCTGCTTAATTGCCACCATCCGATTTGCCGTTTCCTTTGCGTTGAGGCCATGGCCATTTTTCTCCTTTTTGTGGCAAATTCATTAGGATGAAACTTTTCCATTGACAAATAAGATGTGCTGGGGCCCGAAGAGGGAGGGGAAGGAACCATTTGCCAGGTCATTTAGCAGAGTTTGGGCATAGCTAATGTTTCCAGTTTCTGCTCTTCACAGGGGTCCTGCTGCTCCGCTCCTCCCGGTGCTGTGGCAGCGGCGGGTCTCAGCCCGACATGGGCCCTCCTCCTCCCGTCTTGCCTGGACACCCTGGGGACCACGGTCCAGCAGGAGGAGGGATCGCACCCCTCCCAGCGTGCAGAGGGAGGCGGCACGGCTCTTCGGCAGTGCCCAGGACCTGGCTCGCTGTGGGGACGGGGGTCTGGCCGAGGGGGCCGTCAGCCCGGGCCCCCACGGGCGGTCTCTCCCCAGGCAAGGCCGGCGGCAGCGCTCGGTCCCACAGGCTACAGCGCTCAGACCCCGGGTCCCCGGCCACGCGGGTGCCCGCAATGGAGATGCCAGTAGCCAGTAGGAGAGTTTGGTGGGCACCACCAGCTCACCGCCGCAGGGTGACCCTCCTCCCTTGTGTTCTGCCAGCTAAATAGTCACACTCTCAAGTGCACGTTAAACACTTGGTTGGGATGCAGGACTCTAATTTATGTACTGTTTAAAACCATTGTACGCACAGCCTCTGAGCACGAGGCTCGCAGTCCCACCTTACTCCCTCTCGCTTAGCAGCAGGTAACACTCCCCAACACACATTTCTAAAAAAACAAAAAAAAGGCCCCCGATCCAACAAACAGTAATGCCATAAGCTGTCTTGTTTCTGTGTCCTTTGGCTTTCATTACCCAGCTGTAACCTATCCTCTAAAACCTCTTACACTAAACAGGACATCCTCTTTGGTTTACAATGATAAAAACTCCCCGCGGTTGTCTCTGGAGTGGTGCACTTGCAGTTACACAGACCTCTTTATAGGCAGCAGTAACAGGCTGATTTAATTTACACCAGCAATACTCTCGGAGCCCATTCTTCCCCTCCACTTTCCCCCAGCCGGGCTGCCCCCAGGTTTGACCCAGGAAGCCTCTGCCAGTGCGGGGGATGCTGCATCCCTGCATCCGCTGCATCCACTGCATCCACTGCATCCCTGTATCCGCTGCATCCATTGCATCCCTGCTGCTCCTGCAGCACTGCCGCACAGCTGGGCACTCGCTGCCACCCCGCAGGCAGTGTCTCCGATCCACCGGCCCCGTGCTTAAGGAATAGGTGTCATGTGCCTGGCGTCAGCCAAGGAGCCCCCCGGGAGCAGCCTGGGTGGCTGCCCAGGCGCTCCGGCTGCCCAGCCTGTCGTCTGAACCAGAACCTGCAGGTGACCAAGCAAAGAGGTTTGTGAGCATTTCAGAAGCAGGAGTAGAATTTAAAATAATCTGCATGCATTTGACTGTAGACTGAAACCAATTAGGTGCAATTCAGTAAAGACAAGCACAGAGTAGTTCTACATGGAAGAGGAAAAAACGAACACAAATGCAGAGTGCAGATTGCTGCTTGAGTCAGCAGAAGAGGGGAGGATCCAGGGCTTGCAGCAACCACTGCATCTGTCAGGAGTGTGATGCTCTGCTACAGATCCCATGCAAGGATGCAGGGAGAACGTATCTCACATTTCTAGCCTGAGAGAAAAAAATCAGCTTTACTCCATACAGGGGAAGGCTCAGCTTTCCCTTTTAGAGGGAGACAGAACATGGGAGAGAATCCAGAGGCAACACAAACCCAGCAGGTTTAGAAAATGCAAACCATGGTGGAAAACTAGTGGGGCTGGAATTACTTAGCGTAGAGCAGAGAAGCCCTACCCATTAAAGTCTCTGAGTGCACAAAAGTTTGAGACAAAAAGGATAGTTGTCCTTTTTTTCTTGTGTAACTGGAAGAAATATTGTGCTAACCTTGCAGCAAGGAAAATCTAGGTGGGATAAGACAGCAACTTCCAAACCATAAGCAAGTTATACTCTAGAGCAGGTAACAGGCTATGGACGGTCACTGGAGGGTTTTACAGACTGGTTAGAGAAACATCTGCAAGGAATCATCCAGGAATACGTGATCCTGTCTCACTGCAGAGAGATGGAGTGGGTGATCTTTTGAGGTCAGTTCCAGTCCTACATGTCTATAATTCTTCGCATAAAAATTATAATGAATGCCCCCAACTCAGGAAGACAGCTGGTTAATGTCCTACAAATGTGAAGGTGCATAAAGTAGAGGCCTTTCAGCCCAGCACCTCACCCAGGACTTCTTCAGACAGTCCCACAGGTCAGCAGCAGCAGACAAGCTACGGTTACTATTGCTGCTCAGCTGGAAGAACATCTGGAGGGAAGCCAGGACACGATTCCCAGTTCAACCACTTGTGTTGCCCGTTGCTGCCCTGCCTGCCTGGAGACACAGTGGCACCCTCCTTCCCAGAAATTGGGGGCCCAGAATCACCCTTTGTGTTTCTGCCAAAATGCAACGTAAGCCCAGAGGGCGAGCTTCCCGGGAGCGCGGGATAACCGTGGGCAGCATTGACATGCACACGAGCTACAGGCAGCGAATGGATTCAGTCCTATTATTTCAGATCTGATTACGTTTATTTTTAAAATGTAACCATCCTGCAAGAATCTTTTCCATATAAAATACAGTCAGGAACCAGGTAGAGGTTAGGAGAGAGAAATCATTGAGCTCCACAGATCTGAATAGCTGAGATCAATCACCATGAGCCATGGAGATGAGATTTGGGACAACATCTCCGCACAGGCCTTCAGAGGCTTGTAGATCTGCCCAGCCGTGCTCTCGTCCGTGATGGATGGTAGGAGAGATCTGCTTTTCCTCAGAATTGGCTTTGACTTAATTCACTCTCGGCATGGAAGGAGGAAAACAAAGGATGAACAATCAGATTTCCCATTTAGCACCTGGCTCTTCCACCGCCGAGCTCCTCCCGAGGACCGTGGCTCTGCTGTGGCTGTGCTGCCGCAGCGGCAGACGTAACCTCTGCGCTATCGGTGCCCGCAGCGAGGCCGCCCGCAGCCCCCACCGGCTCCCGTGGGCGGGCGGCTGGGCAGGACCGTGTTGTGGCGGTTGGAGGGCAATGGGCTGCTGGTCAGTGGGAGCTGCACCCAAAGCCCGTCCGGCTGCGTGGGGCGTGCCGAGCTCTGCCGGCCAGCCTTGCCTCTGCCGCGGGAAACCACCGTCCCTCCTCCCCAGCATCCCGTGTGCTGTCTCTCTTGGTGGTTTCAAGAAGGGTTCACACCTTGCAACTCCTTGCACTGCTCCAGTCCTCCTCCTCTAACGCCCACCGTAGGAAGCAGGCTGGCTGCTCCCACCTCCCAGCGTTTCCTTTCTTCCTAACGTCGTCTGCCCAGAAACTCATTTATCTCTGTCCCCGCTTCCCTCCGATTGCTGCTAATTTTTGTTGCCCTTCTCCGAGCTCCCTCCCACCGTCAGCGCCATCCCTCAGTGCCGGGGCGCGCTGGTCCCGCAGGGGGTGGCCCCGGCCGGGGGTGCCAGCGTAGGTGCAGCCCCAGTGTCGGTGTCCCTGCGGTGGGAGCAGAGCGGGGAAACGTCAGGCTGTCACTTGTGCCGAGAGGGAGGCAAGCTGTGTGTCATCAGAAAGCCTGGCGAATTCATTGATCTTCCTGAGAACATCAATCTGTCTTTCTAATACCGCGATCAGGTGTTTCGCAGAACAATTTGCTGAGTGACAACACTCACAAAAATGTGTTCGCTTCCCTCCAGGCTCCCCACAACCAGAAACACCCTGGGCAGCGTTCGCTGGGTGCTCAGGGCTGGGGACCCTCCTTCTGCGCGGAGGTTTAATGCTGGGGGTGAGTCACTGGCCTCTGTTTTACGTAGAACGGATCCTGAAAGGCAGCATCGGCGGAGAGGAGCCGGCACGACAACTGCCAACGCCACCTGCAAACAGCGTGAGGGTGACACCGCTGCTGCTGCAAGTGCTGGGCACGTCCACGTGCACTAACGCTCGCACAGGCTGGCCCACGGCCAGGCTTCCACGAGACATGGTAGGCTAAATACAACGCAGGAAGAGTGCCAACTGAGTTTATTATGTTGCAACGTCTGCTCCTGCAGTCTGTCATTCACTTTCTTACCAGCTATTTTCTGTAGAAGTAAGCATGTATTAAGTTTGCAGGACATAACAAACCTTGCGATGCCAGGCTGCCGAGGCTGCTATTAGCCGGAGAGCTCCAGCAGCACGCAGCGTAATTCATGTGATTCAAATGGATGTATTTTATTAACAAGGCCGTGCTGATTGCCTGTTAAGTAGCTCTATGTTAATAACCCACTGCAGATGCCCTTCTGAGGGGGCCGTGTTGCACTGCCACAGCTAATCCTCCAAGCTCGAGCACCCGAAGACACCACATCCCCGCTGTCACGTGTGCCTCGGAAAGCTCCACCGCGCTCCCCAGGCCACCACTGCATCGGGCTCAGCCTCCACCACCCCCGGATCCGTCAGGCAAGCGGAGCCATTTGTTTCCTGCGCTGCAATGTGCCGGGCACGAGCTGGGAGGACAGAGGAGCGGGATTGTCACTTCTCTGCTTCGGAGGCACCCACCCGGAATTCTCTGTCTGAAATGCGTGACGACAACGTCCCTTTCTTCTGCAGCTCCGTATGTGATGACGGCACCTGGAGGCCGCAGGAGCTCGGAGCTGGTGTCCTCACACGAGCTGTGCTTGGTTCTCATCCTCCATGGCAGGAGCTGAAACACTCCCGTGGGATTTCATTGCCCCCGCCGGAGCAGAGCATCGCTCTCCAGCTTCGTTAAGCTGTTCACACCCACAGCTCCCTTCAAATGCTGCTGACAGGCTTGCAGTCCTCCTGCTTTGTACCAAATCAGCCTCGGGGAGGACACGAGAGGTGCTGTGTAGTTGTCGTGTGCTGCTGGTCCATAGAATTATTTTGGTGGATTCCTGTCCGATGCTCCCAAAGGGAAGCCGAGTCCTCCGGTGGGGCTCCTGCCCAGCCTGCGCTTGCCCTGACCGGCGAAGGGCTGCGCCACCCCTGGCATTACCTGGCAATGCTGCCCGTACCGCTGCCTGCGGGTCCCGGCTCTGCAGCCAGCACGCGGGGAGCGTTCACGGCCGGGTGTTGGGCTGCGGGGCAGGCAAAGCATCGCCGTCCTTGTAGCACTCACCAAACCACTGGGCTGGATAAGCTCTATTTTGTAATCAGCAACAACTAACCTGCACTGCATCCTCCCACGCCAGCTGGTTTCCTCGTGCCGCCCTGCCACGAGGCCTCAGCCACCTTACCCCACGGGAAAGATCTCAAAGCCTGCAAGAGCTGTGGGGCCTCGTCCGCTCCGACACCTGCCCAGGGCTGAGCCAGCGCCGCGCGCCCGCCGCGCAGGCACCGGTCCCTCTGCTGTAGCTGTCATGCTGGGACGGTCCCCAGCCCCGTGTGACATCCCTTGCTGGGGAGGGGGGACAGGATTGCCACCCACTCCAGCGCACCCAAGGCAGGCAGAGGCAGGTTCTCCTCTCCAGCCGTGCACCCCGGGGAGCAACTTATTGCTGAACAATTCTTAAAGGGGTTTGAAAAACAAGCAGCCGCATAAGGGGTTAACAGTTTATTATATTTTTTCTGAGTGATTTTATCACTGTCGTTAGAACATTCATTGAACTAAGTGAGAAATCCATCAAGACGTGACAGCAATGTGCAGACTAATGGCTGTTAGATGGTAATAATTTTTAATATGATTTTTATTTCACTTAATTTCATATGTGCTTGACAAAAGGTCCCGTGTCACTAGGGAGCTATGTGGAACTGGGAATATGCTGATGTGAAGGTCTATTAAACCAAGTGTTTGAAGTATTTTTAAGTCCCAACTTCAGAATTCCAGAGAAAACTCTGGCATTTTAACCTTTTTTGGCAAGAAGTCAGTGAGACAGCAGGAAAGCCCCGAGAGCCAGCTCCAAGGGGCGGATCATCCTTTTGCGTACACAGTGTATTTCTCAGCTGAAACTCATTTCTCCGGGGCTTCTCTCAAACGCCTGATGCAAAGACCAGCTCTCGGCTGTACCCTGGCAGCTCCTCTTGTCTGGACGTCCGCACAAGCCTGTCTGTGTCTCGGGTTAGGAGATGTGGGACAGGGCCAGCCCGATGAAGGCAGATTCCCGAAAACCCTGGGAGGCTGCTCTGCCCAGTGGTCACCTCTGTGTCCCTTCCCGTGGCAGCAAGCTGTTGAATATAATGTTTGTGAAGAAGTTTGTGATCAGCTGCTGACAGACACCACTGCAAATTAATAATTAATTACTGCCAATAAATCCTGTCATAGTCTCAAGGAACAGAAATAGGAAAGGCCACTACTGAAACTGCACATCAAAGCTACTGCAATTGCGATCTAAAGCTGACTTCACCCAGCTGTAATCCCGAGCGAGCAGAACCACACGTCTTCTTTTGCATGTCTCCACGTCTTTACCCTGTCCATCTCAAAGGTTAGGAGTTTGCAGTAAAACCTGATTTCCAAAGAGGACATTCCCTTGACAAAGTGTTTTGTTGTTTAGTGAATATGGAGCCAGACTTTTCTTTTGGGTACTGCATGATGCAACCTGGTAATGACAGAATGTCCTTGGAGAGCTGAAGACAAGCCCATGGCCTCACCTCCACACTGCCCACCAGCAAGGACAGGTGTGACACGGAGTTCTGTACTGCTCATCACATCGAACTTCTCTTACCTGCAGCCTGCCGTGGCTCTTCTCCAAGGGAAATGTCAGGGGAGACCCTTGTGCAGAGGGGAAGGAGCAGAATCAAGGGCTGATGGGGAATGGACGGTGCCAGTGCTGGAAACAAAGTCAAACACTTTCTTTCTAATATAAATATATAAAAAATTTGGATTAGTCAAGGACTAAACCCCCACTCCAAGGAGCTGAGCACTGAATCCCCAGCGGATTTTCATCAATCCACCTTTGTACCTTGTCCTAACATCTCTTCCAAGGGTGAAACCTCCCTCGGTCTCCCACAGACACCTCTCCGCACTGGCCGTGGAGCCCTGACACCCGTGGAGGAGCAGTTAACGCAGCTGGTGTGTCTGATAGGGACACAGGACACGCACACGGGGAGCACGCCAGTGCCACCTGTGTGCCCTGGAAAGGCCAAGCCCAGCATCAGTGCTCCAGAAGATCCGAATTCATCTGTTTTCATAAACACAATATTGGTCTGGTTGCTGTGAATTTAGCAAATCCTCTCATCCGTCATCCTGATCCTGGACAGTAGGATTCAAAAGAGGGAGCACAGACTTGGGAAGACTTTTCCCCACAGACCAGGTTATAATTAATGCTGGAAGACCCGCGAGCACCTTGCGCAACAGCAGAGCCTCTCAGTATTAATTGCAAGAACCCAAAAATATTGCTGTGCCCTTAAAACAGAGGGAGGGTGTATGTGTACGTGTGCACGCGTGCTTAAGTATATAATATATAATATTTGTAGTAAGAGTCAAGTATGGAAGCTATACATTCCCCTGATAAATGGGAGGCTTAATAGAAAAGCCTGAGATAGATAGATTTTACACAATATGACACTGGTTTAAGGAAGCAATATCAACCATTGTTTAATGTAATAAAAAGCCAGAGGTGTAAGAAATGATGGTAATTCTATTGTAACTGAACTTGAAGATCCCTGTCAAATATGAGTGTGAATGTGGCAGTTATTTTAGGTATGTTTGTAATCTTTGCAGGCGTTTTGTCAAGGAGGCACTGTGATATTAGTAAGAGTGCACAAAGGCTCGGCAATGGTGTCATGCACAATTAATGTCCCCAGGTAGCAACTCCATTAGTCTTATGAAGTGAGCTCACAAATGGGAATACTAATGGGGACGCGCCTTGGGGCATTTGCTGAGCTTACTGCTAGTTTATTTCATACCCTTTATGCTCAACACAAAATTTACCTAGCCTGGATTTAAAATGTGTCTCATTACACAGGCAGCATCCTTTTACTTCAGTGCCTCCCTTTTAACATGCAAGATTTGCAATTCTAATCATATCAAAACCTGACTACTCTTGCTAAAAGGGAAAAAAGGGGATAAATAAATGGAAAAAATAATCTTACGATAAAGACTGTCTGGGGTTTTAATCTTCCCTGACAGGCTTTTTTCATATGTACATACTGGTAGCACATGTGTTCCCGTTAGTGGCTGCAGGGACTCGGAGCCGCAGGCAGTGCCGCTGGAGGCAGTGGGTTTGGGGCACGGGACAGGAACCTCGCCGCAGACGGGGGGTTTGCGTCCCGGCCAGAGCAGGGTGCGGGGACAGGCTGCTGCGTCGCCCCAGCCCTGTGCTGCAGAGGCTGTGGATGGGAACAGCAGCTTCTGGGCTGGGGCTGCCTGGGAAGATGCTTCAAATCAGCGGGGCCATTGCGGGTGGCCGGGCAGGACGCGAGCGGTGTGCCTGCAGCCCTGCCTGGGGGCACGGTCATGGCCACCCCAAGACGCGTGGCCCAGAGTGGGGTCTCTGCTATTACCCCCGCACGCGCTGTGATTTCTGTCTTGCTTAGTTGCCTTCCTGAGAGCTTGCGAGGAGCAATACCCAAACAGTTAAAATGCTGTCACCTCCTACCTGCAGAAATTGAACAACTAACTTATTTTAGAGAAGGTAAATCTCAGCAAAGAAGCTTTACTGGAAATAATCTGGAGGGGTATCAGAAAGGTGAGAGCGACACCCCGCCCCTCTCCCGTTTCCCTCCCTGCCCCTTCTTCTTGGCCCGCTGGCAGCCAGGGAGCACCCAGTCCATCCGCTCCCCCCGTGCGCAGCCCTTCCTGGTGGTCCTGGGTGAGACGGAGCCCCCGCGGGCTCTGTGCGCCCATTCGCACAGACGGCCCCTGCCCACCAGCTGAAACCCCATCCCAGAGGATGAACCACTATCCTCACTTACAGTGAATAAACTGAAATAGTGAGAAAGAACAAGCTTTTCCTAAAAAAATCCAGAGAATGTAGGTTTAAGTCCTGCTCTGCTGCACATCTGCATGCTTATCTGGTCCTTCCCCAGCATCGCCCTGCCCATGGGGAAGGGGTGCATCCTGCTCCCCGCCACAGGGCTCAGCAGCCTCCCCAGACATCGGCACCCGCCCGGGATGGGGCATCTCATACCTGGGCAGAAAACCTGCTGTGTGACCAAAGTCACGGGCTGAATGCTGCACACCTTTGCAGAGCAAGAGACCCTGGCAGGGTCGGTATACCAAGCAAATTGCAACAGCTTAAAAACCTGTACACCCAAACAGTCACAGCTTGGAAATCCAGGCTCTGCAGCCACCGGCTCCATTCCCAGCACCAAATGCCCCCGACCAACACCCTGAGCGGAGTCAGCCGGAGCCCCGTGGCTGCGCAGCATCCCCAGAGCGCCCACCGCCGGGACGGTGCAGCCCGCAGCTGGGCTGGAGGAGCAGCACCTCACGCCGCCTCTCCCGGCACCAAAATGCCAGATGAGCCCCGGACAGATTTATTTCCAAATCCTGACTCAATCACAGTATTGGATTTGTAATCACAGGCTCCAATTTTAGTGGAATAAATATACTAACAAAACTAATAGTTTGTTAGCTGCAAGGTAGGGACAATCAAAGTGTCTGAAGTGAAATACATGGCTCCTCAGGAGAAACCCCTACATGATAAAGACATTTAGAGTTTTATTTTTTTAAATAAATATATAGTGTGGTGTCAAGCTGTTTCCAGTGCGTGCCACTCGCTTGCGCTGCATGTGTGTGTGCACCCAGTGGGGAGGGAGGGTTCGGAAAGTTCACCGGTGTGTAACTGTCTCCAGCCACTGCACGAGCTGCACCGGGAGAGAACATAAACCAAAATGACTCCTCGGGAACCCAGAGGAGAAGCAGGAACTGTTTGGTGGAGAATTATAGCTATGGGTGAAATTAGATGTACTCAGAGCCCCAAGGCTGAGAGAAATAAAAAGCATTTTAAATGGAGTGTAGAATTCATATTCCTCAGTCACTTCCAATAAATAAATCCTTGACAATTTTTTCTGTAAACAGTGGTTACACTTTGCTCTATTGTCTCCACTTGCATATTCCAGACAGGAATGTGGGGTCTCCGCCCAGGCCAGGACTGGCAGCCCGGGGCAGCGCGACGGAGGGCTGGCAGGGTCTGCATAGAGCCCCCGGGCTGGCTACGACAGGGGCTTGGGGGCTCAGCGTGCAGGTTGTGGCATCGGGCACCCAATTCCCACTGCAACCCGCACGTTTCGAGCACCTCTGAAAAATTTGACTCCACATGGCTTTCCCTTTCCCTTCAAAACCCCGATGCCGCCGGGCCGTGGACCCGCCTGGAGCTCCTTCGCGCCTTGGAGCAACTTCACTGCGGCAGCGACAGCAGCCCCGATGCGGCATCCCTGGCAGGCGGCAGGCGGGGTGCCCGTCCCCGGTGCTGTGCCACGCGGCATCACCGGCTGCTGCACAGCCAGCCCGGGGCGGTGGGTTCGGCCGAGCGCTGCCCCACGGGCAGAGCAGGCAGCTCCCGCAGCGCCCCGTGCCCCCCACGCAGGGAGCACCGCCAGGGCTGCGCCTCTGAGCACGTGAGAACCTGCGGTTTCTGTCACTGGCACAGCACCATCGCCGGATGGGACTCTCGGTGCTCCCCAGGACATCTCCAGCCCCCAGGTCTGTGGGATCCTACAGAGCTTCTCTGTGGCGGCAGCACTGCAAATCCCTCCTGGCTGGTTACGAGGCAGGACGCGCTACAAGGCCCCTCTCTCCGGCTGTTCAAATTTCCATTTCATGAACAAATGAAGCATTTTATACTTTATGACTTCCCCACAATGGCAGTCATCCCATTTCACCTGTCTGGGACGAGGAGATGATGGAGGGAGACCGAGAGCACTGGGCTATTGGCAGCCGGCACTGAGCACACGGGAGGACACTTTCACATGCACTTAACTTGCATCTTTTATAAAGAAGAATAATAACTCTTAGGGAAGTAATAATGGGTCTTCTCCTCTGTGGGGCTGCTGAAACAGGAGACAAGCTGGGCACACCCGTACAGCAGATGGGGAGTGCCCAGATGTGGCTTTAGCCGTCACCAAGCCCCCGTGCCCGCCATGTCAGTGCATTCTGGGGATGCTGCCGGAGCGGCGTGCAGCCCCCCGCGCTCCTCGGGCAGGAGCTGCTGCTGTGGTGTCTGCACAAGGGGCTGTGACACCTGGGGTTGGAACCTGACATGAAGAGCTGCCATTGCCCCATGAGCCCGTCTACGGGGAGTCTGTCTGCATGGCAAGTCCCCATTGCACCCCGGCACTCGGCAGCTTGGAAAGCTCCCCGAGACCCTCCGGGGAGCACTTCAGCAGAGAGGGCCCATGGGTGAGCAGCTGCAGTGCAGGGTCCCTCACGGAAACACCGCGTCCTTGGGTCAATTGCAGGGAATTATGTCTTCAGACCCCATTATCCATCGGCCAACAAGCCCCTGGAGAGCCATCAGGCAAGCAGCCAGGCTGGGAGCTCAGGACCGGGGGGATCCCTGTTCACTGCCACCAACATTTGCCGGCTTGTGGGGGAGGCTGGACCACTGTAGCTCCGACAAAACCTGCAGCCGCTGGAAAAAAGGCATGAAATGCTTTTCTGCTGAAGGAGGCAACTTCACCGAGTCTGAAGTACTTTGTGAGAGGTGGCAAATTCAGCCACACTGGTGACTTTAAAGCTGAAATGCATCACTCTGGTTCTTATTCTTGTTTGGAGCAGTTAGGCATTATTTTTACCTGATTGAGAATAATTGATCTAAACAGCTGAGTAGTTGTCAGCTTTGTTCAGAATTTCGTTTTGCAGGGAACTTCGGTATTCAGTTTGACTTTGAAGTGTTTGTTAGTCTTCACCTTCTTTTTGAGGGTTTGCCCTGAATCTCGTTGGGGAAAAGTCTCTTGTCCCTGGGGGGTTCCTCTGAGTGGAATACCGAAGGTCAGGTATCTCTCATAATCTCGGTGATTATTTAGTAATTGCTGTTGTTATAAGAGGACCAAGGGGTTGCACCCAGGTTCATTGTACCAGAAACTGCACAAATGCACCAAACACAGGATCCTTTCCCCCAAAAGAGCTGCAGCCTGCTGAAGAAAGAGGGTTTTGTGCAGTTAATATTACAGGGCCATTTCTGCTGCACTTGGGAGGGTAACTAATACTACAGCACCACAACGCAGCTCCAGCAACAGGAACCTGAAGAGCAAACGCGACTACAAGCAGCTCTAACGGGATCTCGGGAAAACAGCAAAACTGCCAGAGGAGATGATTCAAGTGTGCTTTCCTTCCTTTTCAGAAGGGAGATTTTAAAATTCTCTAGTAATTTTAAAAGAAAATTAAAACTTCTGCAATATGCTTATTAGACCATGACTAGCAAAAGAAGATGAACTTGAGATGCGGAGACAATGGATTCAGCCCCATGCTCAGTCATTTATTTTTGGCTAATTAAAAGTGTAAGATTTTTCTCTTTATTATGTACTGTTTGCCAAGTTCATTATTTGCTCACCCATAAATCATCTTCACTAGCCAAAGGTAAATTCCCTCTGCGTTGTGCGGCTGCTGTTAGTACGTGTCACAACCCCCACGTCCTTCCGCCACGCTGGTGCCATATGAACTGCCGGACCTCCAAGACGTTCTTGATTCTGCAGGAATTAGAGAAAGAACATGCAAAGCACTGCTCTTTTCCCCACTTTGGCCCGTGTCTCCCCAGCCTCTCCGAAGTTGGCTTGGTCTGTGTTCGCTCCTCACCAATCCCGCCCAAGGTATTCTGGAAGTCTGTTCTCTACCAGCTCCTCCGCCCGACTACTGCGCTGCTGGCAATTTCACATTTGGGCGCGATGGGAAGTGCTGAGGTGCCCAGACCAGGAGAGGCTCATTTCAGAGCGGGGTGAGCTGGGAGCAGGAGAGCTCCCTGGAGAGAGGGGTGGGAATGATGAGCAGACTCACCTCCACCTTGTCCTGCCTTCCAACAAATCCACTCGGTAGCAAAACCCAGGGGAAGAAAAGCATCAGAGGAAAGCTGTGATGAAGCAGCAGAATCACTGAAATCTTTCTCTGCAAATGGCTCCCTGAAGCATCAGCAGAGCTTTAAATCTTTCAGAAGGGCTGGACAGCTGTCAGTCTGCAGAAAGCCGTGTTCCTCTCTCCTCCTTTCAGGTCCTTTTCCCACAAAGCCATTTACCATCAGCTGGGATTCAAGAAGCAGGAGAGACGTGAAGAGCTTTTTTGCTTTCTGCTATGGAGTCACTGTCTGGGAAACCCTGAGGAGCTCTGCACAAGGAGTAGGGAGGAATATCTAGTTTGTCCATGTAACATCGTTCCTTGACACTCAAGCCTGCCTTTAGGCTGACACGGTGCCAACAAATTTACCAAACTTTTTGTAACTAGCAAGTTATTGAGTGTCACTTTAGTACAGTGTATGTGGAAAATGCATGGAAGGTGCCAAGAATGCTGCATAGTCTTTAACTATTACATTAAGCATCTGCTGCTGCCATTTATGGATCAGATAGCATTTTACTCTTGAGATATTTGATTTTATTACCTTCTAGGGAGAGAGCCAAACAAGTGTTCTTATTGATTTGCACATTAAATATATTAGTAATAAAACAACATCTCTGTAAACCAATTGTAAAATCAATATTAATTGGTACCAAAATATCACAAGTAGTTGAATTACAATTAAAGAGGGTAGCTTCAAAGTCTCCCTGCCCATGCAGAGGTGATGCACACCAAATGAGAGAGGGGCACCAAAGCTGAGCAGAACAACAATGTTCAGAGCAACTAACAGCTGCTCCAGGTAAAGTATGAAGAGATACTGAAATTTGAGGAGCGCAAGGGTCGTTGAGATTCAGTTCATGGACAGCAGTTCACTTTGTCTGCATGGGCACATGTTCAGCTGATTAAATCTTGTGGGAACAGATCCAAACCTTGACTACGTCTTTGTCTACAGGACAGCTCTTGGGGCTGCAGAGTCAGTTTGGGCAGAGCTGTGGATCTGGTCTGCTGCTGACAGGGTCCTAAAGCCCAAAACGGAGCCTACAAAGCACGAGTGGTGGGAGCAAAGAGCTGCTCGGAGAGAGCGGAGCTCGAGGAACGTCCTCTGCACCCGACAGGGAAGCTCTCTCGCCCGGGTGAGTGGAGCCTGAGCTCTCCCATGCCGGCAGCGCGAGGAGCCGGGGCCGTGAGCTCAGCCGTGCAGGACCGAGTTCGGGCGCCAGCTGGGCTGCAAGCGCAGATGACGGGCAGTGTCCTGCTCTTGGGAGAGGGCGAAGGAACGCCTCCCGTGATTGTCAGAGGCATTTTATAATGATGATGCAACGATCAAAGTTCCTCTGCTGTGCAACAAATCGATGTTTGATGCCCACTATTTAATGCACAGGTAAGAACAAGACTCGCGGCACCAGCTGTTGCTGGTTTCCTCATAAACGACAGCGCTCACAGCCGGGGGTCGTTTCCTCCTCTGGATTTACATGCACATCGTGGTACAGGAGGTACTTGTAATTCAAGAAAAAATTTTGGAA
>VZSZ01009730.1:446354-468854 GCA_013398815.1 Ibidorhyncha struthersii | reverse complement strand
CAACGTCTCCCCAAGGAAGCGATTTATGGATTTGAAAAGAGCGTGTCACCTCGCCTGCCCGTGCGTTTCTCCCCTCGGCACCATGCCGGGTGCTCCTCCTCATCCGCAGAGTAACTCGGGGAAACCCAGGGAAAGACACACAAGCGGTGACGATCGCCGTGCCGCAGTTCTCTCACTGCGGCGGTTTCGAGGCCGGCGGGCTCCATCACTCTGTTGCAAAATTGGACACTTCAGCGTTTGGAGCCGGGCTATGGCGTGTGAGCCGGGAGGTGCTGCGCGGCCGGACAGGGCTGCGGCCGGCGGGACGGAGCCCCCGGGTCAGTCTGGATCTGCACGTCTGCACGAGGGTCCTCCAAAAACAGCATCAGGGGCCACGCCTGCGCCGACCACATGAAAGCCTTCTCTTTAAGGGCTTTCTGCTTTGGTTGTTTTGAAACTCTTTTCTCCGTTGCTTTTTTCAAACTTGTTTTTAATTTGTTATTCTCTTTGTGGGCGTCCTTTATTTTTCGTCTACTTTACCAAAAGCGCCCGGATTTTATTCCCATCCCAGCCTTATTAGCATTTTGGTCTTTGATCTCTTTTTAAAAGGATTTACACCACAGTTTTATTATTCAGTTTTCCAAAGTGTATTTTCATATAATCTACAGAAACGGCTGAGACAAGAAAACTGCACAGAGCAGCGAGCTGTTCCCTGCAAGGCTGCTTAACTGGGGCGGGGGAAGGTGTTGTGGCGGGGACCCGCACGAGGCACCTTTCGCCCTTCCCAGAGGGGATTTGCAGAGCTGCTCCCAAGCGGCTCCTGGCTGTGCTGCAGCAACGCCGGTGGCCGGTGAGGGACACGCCGGAGTTGGCCGCCCGCCTGCGCTGGCAGACCCTGCGTGGGGGAGGCATCACCCCGGCACTGCAGCCCTCCGTGCAGCCCGAGTCGATGGCGCCTTCCTGAGCATCCCGCATCCCGCCACGTCTCCCTGCAGCGCCCGTGGTGCTGGCCCATCCCCCGCCACCTCCCCACCCGAGGAACGGGCTTGGGCCGTGCTTGGACCGCGCTTGGACCGGTCCTCCACCCAAGCGGCACACCACCTTCCTCACGGCACAACCTTTAGCAGCTCTTTGCCAGGAATCACTTTCTAATGAGCACAACAAAGTGATAACAATTAATGAGGAAGCAAAGCATTTATTTCTGAGCCCTAATTAACATTATCCCAAGCATTCTCTCAATGCTCTTTTGATGTCATAAAGCATGCTGGAACTATAAATGAGCTGTTCTCCCATTAACACTGCCATGCCCCCATCCCCTCCCTCTGTTACCCAGACATTAACCAAACCACTACATTCACAGGAAGTTAAAGGCCGCATCTTTATTCACAACAAAACAAGATAAACAATCTGCAGGTGGATTTTGTTGTAATGTCCCAGCATGGAAAACGATTAAACTACTGATGCCACAGCACTTGGATAGGGCACGTGGTGCAGACACGTTCACGGGCTCCTGCGCCAGGTGGTGGGGTTATCCAGCCGCCGCAAGCTTGCGCTCAGAAGTGGGTCTCCACCATCTGAAGTTCACTTGAACCCTATTTTTGAATGGAAAAATAATTCTCGCCTCTTCCCAAGCCAAAGCACCCCTGTGAGGAGGCGAAGCTGCAGCTCTCCCACCCTAACTCAGAAGTCTGAACCCCACAGTGATGCCACATGGAAATCCCCCTTCGTGTCCAACGCCCCCCCTCCCCAGACACAGCCGTTGCTCCCGGTCCTGGCTGCTCTCTGCCTGACCGGCGTGGGGCGCAGCCCGCAGCGCAGCCAGGTTGGGGCGCAGCGAATCTCCGGTGTGAGGCCTTTCCTCCCCCTCCTGCGGAGTGCTGGGTGATGTGTCCTACAGACTACCAAACACACTCCTCTGTTTACCTCCGGGGTGCAAACAGGATCCCAACAGCCTCCTGGATCTTTTGCTTTGAGGCTTTAGCGTTATGCTGGCACCAGAACAACATCGGGCGCCGAGGATGAGCCCTGCAGCATGGGTGCAGGAAGGGGTGAAGTCCCGTGTGATACAGCAAAGCACCTCAGCAGCGCCCGAGTTAATGTCCCCACCTTCATGGGTCTGCAGTGGTGACATTGCAGGTTCCTCTCGGAATGTGACATGGAGATGCACAATTTCCTGCCTTACATAATTCAAATCTGTATCTGTTCCAGCACAACTTGCATTCGCCTTGCAAAAAGAAAACCTGCAGGAACATGCCAGGCTGTTACACGGAGATCAAGTCACTGCCAAGACCGATTGTGTTCAAATACAGTATCTCCCAAGTATTTATCTGTTTTATGTGACTTATCAGGTGCCAGTGAAACCTCTGTTCTTGACGGGGTAATGCAGGCTTGAAGGCAAAAGAAACCCTCTGGCTTATACCACATCCGTTACTAATCCACCGAGACGCATCACATCAATAATAATGCTGGAAAGGCGAGGAGCTGTCTCGGCAGCCCCTTCCCCGGCACACGCGCTGAAGCTGCGGAGCTCTGGGGACTCCCAGAGCGGGAACTGGTGGATGAAACTTCAGTCTGGGCGGGAAGAGCTCTGTCCCGTGCGACATGGGAGCCTGCGCTGAGCAGAAGGGAGCCGACAGGGAGGGAGGTCGATCCGCTTGGGCTCCTGGCTGCTTGTACAAACCAGCCTCGAACTGGGCTTCCACTTGAGAGCTGCCGGTCCGGCTCTTCCCCCGGCGCACCTTAGTGAGGAGCCGTGCTGCAGCAGAAAAGTGCCTCTTCCTCATTAGCTGGCTTAAAACTGGCATAATATCATCAGTTTAACGTGCCTGTTCCCAGGAGGGAGACGCGGGACACGCCGTACCTGCTGCTGTGCACACCAGCAGCCGGACTGGGAGCGCCAGGCAGTGTGGTCTGGGGCTCAGCGCCGTGCCAGCCGGGGGACAACCCAAGACCCACAGCCCACACCGGCGTCCCCCGGCCGCTGCCCACAGCCCTGCCTTGCCATGCTGACCCCCCGGGGAGCCCCGCACACTGCTGGCACCCCTAAAAACCTCACCGCCCGTGGCACAGAGCGCTCCGGCACTCAGGCATTGAGGAAAATGTTTTACTTTTGCAGGGGTTGAGCGGGGATGAGAAAATTGGTGATAATGCCTGTGCAAGGAGAGCTCAGCTGAGCACGCGAGAGGAGCTGCCCCCTGTCCCCGCACACCTGGAAAGCAGGGGACGCCCGAGAACTCCCCATGCAAAAACAACACCCTGCCCGAACCGTTTATCATTAACTCCCATTTAAAAGAAGGAAGCTGTGCAAACCATTAGGAAGATAATTGGTCTCTCCTCTGTATTTCAATAAAAGCAAGGGACAAAATACCATGTATGTGAAATAACTACTTTAGGATAACAGCACCCGTCACCTTGACAACTCGGTCAGAGGTCTCGGCGCGGCGGTGCCTGCTCAGTGAGGTGTGAGAAATAGAGGACGCCGGGGACAGGGGGAAGATACTTGTCTGACCAGCGGAGATGTGAGGACCACAACAGGCTGTTAGCTACAGGATTTCTAAACAAAAAGCAGCTTTCATGAGGAAATGTTAGAAAAATAACCCCTGCAGAGCCGATGGAGCAGCGGTGTGAGCAGTCCCGGCTGAGCCCCCCGGTGCCGGTGCTGGCTTGGCCATGACACACCATCGCAGGAGACCCCAGCGCCTCCGCCAGTGGAGAAACAGGGTGTTAAGTGGCACAGGGTGCCGGCATCTGGGATGGGTGTTCAGCCCATCCCGGGGCAGCGGTTCCCCTCTGCTCCGCCATTCAGCGACCGCAGCGCGTGCATGAATGGCCTCTGTTCCCTGCCCAAGCGTCCCGCCGGGGCCGGGAGCAGCCGCGGGGCCGGGGTGCAGCCGGGGCACAGCCGGGGCCGGTGGGCGCAGGGTCTGGCCGTGGGCAGGGGCGAGGGCAGCATCGTGGGTGTCTGCGTGGGGTGTGCCCATCGCAGGGACACGGCTCCTCCAAACACGCTCCAAAACACACCATCACGTAAAACAACATAATATTGCAAACAAAAGGTGACAACGTAACATACTAATATGAACGGACATGAAATCGATGGGAATTTCTATTTAGGTAGGAAATCGATAGGAATTTCAAGGTAGGAAAAAAGGAAATTACTTACCTTTAATTTGAGCTCTCTTCAAGTCTGGTTCTCCACAGATCGGCAGCGGGGGCTCGCGGGCTCAGGCGGGGCGGGGGCAGCAGGAGTGCTGCCTGTGCCCATGGCGGCGGCACCTCCCCAGCCGCACCGGGGCCACGCACAGCCCCACCGCGGTCCCTGCCTGTCCCGCACTGGTGCAGGTGGGCCCACAGCCTGAACTGTCCCGCGGGTCTGTGGCGTCTCTGCCCGGTGCACCGCAGGGCTTTGCCGGAGCCAGGCGAAGTCAAAGCCGGTGGCGGCAGAGGGGGGGTCACACACACCTTGGGCACCGCAGTGTCACCAAGGGAGAGCCCACAGCCGCACGGGCATGGCAGCCTGCGGTCAGGCAGTGGCAGTTCTGAGGTTCAGTTTCGCTAGGACAAGGGGGAATGGCTTCAAGCTGGAAGAAGGTAGATTTAGATTAAATACGAGGAAGAAATTTTTCCCTGTGAGGGCGGTGAGCCCCTGGCGCAGGTTGCCCCGAGAAGCTGTGGCTGCCCCATCCCTGGAGGTGTCCAAGGCCACGGTGGATGGGGCTGGGAGCACCCTGGGCTGGGGGGAGGTGTCCCTGCCCAGGGCACGGGGTGGCACTGGATGAGCTTTAAGGTCCCTTCCAACCCAAACCATTCTGGGATTCTGTGATTCTATGATTCCAGTGTCTTAATCCAGCAATGACGGCACTTCAATGGCTGAGTTTGCAAAACAGGCCATTCTTGAGAAGAAAAATCCAATGGAAGGCGACTGGGATATGGTAGTTCAGCCCTTACCCTGCAAGACAATCATGCGAATGGGCTCACCGGCCCGTGCAGAGCCCTTCTGATTTGAGCATGCCTTGGCTGAGGCTGCGAGCTCTGGCTGTGTGATGCTCTCAGAAAGATGAGGGCCTCAGTTTGAGACCCTTTGAATTGAAAGATGTTACAAAAGTGAGAGATTATTATTATTTTGTTAAAAGGACAGCTAGCTGCATCTCAAACTCTGCCCCTTCAGGGACTGAAAATTAAAAGACTTCCAGAAGTAAGTATTAGTATTCCACAGAGGATCTCGAAATCACCTCCTGATGTGGCTGAAGGTGGAAACAATTTTAATCCATTGTTTCCAGATATATTTGCATGCAGCAGCAAAGCCCGATGTACCAGCATTTTGCATTTCACTCATTCATGAGTGCTAAAATGGTCTGCTGCATTTTAATTTAAACATAATAGGAGGGAAGTACCAGCTTTGGTAAAAAGTGGGCGAGATTGCCGTCACCAAGCGAATGCAGAACCTAAAATGCAGATGTACCTCTGGCTGTAGGAACAGAAGGCAGAATGCCGGAGCTCCCTGACTCTGTGCCTTCGGCTGCTCTATGTTCTTTCACGGCCTCCAAAGGTGCATTTCTCTTCGTCCCGGTTTGTATCAGCCTCCCTGCAACCGAGCGATGCCTCCCTTGGCAGCCCACCCCACCGAAGTAGGAGCAGAGTAAGGGCAAAGTCCATCTGGCCCTGCATATTATTGTGTTTCCACTTGCTGCAGTCACGGGTGGCTTGAAATGCACATTAACCCCAGGTATAACGGCGTTGATTGGTGTAATCAACAAGGGGAGATATTTTCAACAGAATATTAACAAAATATGAAAAATAACCATGTACAAAGGATTTTCTTGGCAGTTCTCTTGGTCTTTTTGCCAAAGGTCCATATGACGCTCTCTCCCACCACAGAGGTGTTAGAGACCTCCTGAGGGGACGGTATCTGGCAAAGCGCTTTAAAAAAAAAATGCAGTAGTCAAGTGCAGGTTTGCAGCGCAGGCTGGCAGTTGTCCCAGCTTGGACCTCTGTTAGACTGAAAACCAACAACAAATCAGCTCCACTTCCCGGGGACACTAAATTGAGGTGAGCGCCGAATGAGCTAGCAACAGCAACAACAAAAATCCAAAGGATTTTATCATCTTTGTAGCAGAAGGGACATATGGTAAATAAAATTTAATGCTGCCAAATGGGGAGAGATGCACAATGACCTAAGAACCATAAAGCAAAGAGCAGCATGAATGGAAGTGAACTGGTGCAAGAGGGAGGGTACTGAAGATAAGGAAACAACTGAAATCATTACAAAAGCGTCAAATGCATCCATGGATATTTACCGTGTTTGCAAAATAGCCCCAGCCCTGGCAGAGCCGCCTGCACTGCTGGTCCAGTGCCACGCGGAGATTCGTTCCTGCAGACACCTATTGTTCCTGTCCCTTTGTCTCTCTCCCCATATGGATCTCGGGAGCTCCCTTCATTCCTGGCTCCCCTCCCCTGGGGCTGGAAGAGCTGATCTGACACCGCATCTCCTCCATTACAACAGGTCAGAGCAAACAGCTCTCCCTGGGAGAGACTCCCCTGTATGAAGGGTAGGACTTGCCCCAGACTTCATTGCCTGGTTTTAGTCTGGACTTCCATTCTGGCTCCTTAACTCGACCCAGTCTTTAACTCCCTCGCTCTTCTGGGCCAGCAGCGCCATGTCCTGAGCCTCAGTTGTGCTGGGCTCCAGAGGCAGGCGCGAAGAGTATGGACTTTCACCTTTAATGAATAACACCTTTTTCTTCCCCACCATGGAAACTGCAGCCACCTTCGCATTTCCCTGCAACACCATGCTTGTGCCTAATTAAGCTCTATTAATACTAATGAACAGGCTCACCATGGCCCATCACTTTAGTTCTTAATCTAATGCCATGTTGTGACACTTGTTCAATGATGATTTCAGCCCATGAATCAAATCATTGTGGTTCAGCCCGTATGCCCAGCTCCCTTCTCACGTGGGACCAGCAAGAAATCTAGTCCAGAAAATAGTAAAACTGGTTAAGGAGCTTCTAATGGAATAAAAAAATCAAACATGAGGCCCTGATGTCCCAGTGCTAGGCAGCAGCTGTGGGAAGGGGCCAGGGCAGAGGTCCTGCACGTCTCTGCTCCAGCCTGGGCACACCAAGTCCCGCAGCACGACCCAGACTGAGCGCTTGCATGTGGACGTGCAGCCCAGAGGTCTGGGGGAGCACGTTACAGGAAAAGGGGCACAGAAGAGGAGCAAAGAGTGAAGCTGCGATGGAAAGTAGCATTAATGAGGAAGCCCCAACAGTCCCTTCTTTCTTTTTTTTCCCCCTCCACATCCCACAGATGAACGTAATCCATTTATTCTGGGAGAAGAAGTCCCTCCAGCACTCTGACTACCGGCTCCTGAGCTGAATGTTTTGTGTAAGATTTGTAAACTCTGAAAAAATATTTTCCCTTCAGTCCCAAAGGTTTCATGGAAACAAAAATGTCTTCTCTTCCTGATGTGTACCCATGGCTTGTCACTTCGTGTTGTAGGGTGATGCATGATTTAATTCTCTCCATACCCACAGACAATTTGCAAACTTTGTGTTTTCCTCGCGTACCCGTTTCCCCCGTTGCAATGGGCCATAAAGCACTGTGTCTGTGCTGAATGCCGGACCGTAACCTCCGTTTCTGTTCTCTCTTTGATGCTGCTGAATTATTCAGGTGGGAGACTCCACTGAACTCCAAAGGCTCAAATAAGAAACATAAAAGTAAGAAACTCCTAGGTTTTAAGAAGTAGTGAAAGTGAAAAAATATTTCAGCCAGGTTGATTTATGTTTAAAATACCTAAATATACTGCTGCACTGATCGATTTGAATTGTGTTGTCATGCTGGTTGGCAGAAAGAGATGAGATTTTTCAATATGTTAAAGTGTAAATGTTGTTAAAAACACAGTATTAGAAGATTAAGATTCTGACCCTTTACGTTCCAATGATCGTAAAAATAAGACTTCCAGCCCATTAAAGAACAGCTTGCCGAGGCATTACACTGAATCACTCCACCACGAGGATGTTATAACCCTGTTCTAGCTTATTCATAGGCATCTGCTTATGCGGCATCTACATCAAACTGTGAATGCAAATGTAAGTCGGAGGGCTTGGATGTGCTTTAATAACCCCTGCCAGGTTCCCCCTCCTCACCTCTGAGCTCCAGGAGAGAAAACGGCTCCCGCGGCCGTAGGACATCTGCAGACTTTGTGGCCACCAGCTACGCCCCGTCCCAGCGCCTGTCCCAGACCTTCCCGTCACAGTTTTTTCTCTCTTTCTTCGTCCATCTTAAATTAACCTTGCTGTGTATTGGCTGCAGGGAGCAGTCAAAATCTGGACAACTCAACGGAGAAAGCCCCATTGATTAAAGTTAATTAGGCCTTACTTTTTAGTAGACCATAAGACAAGTAGCTGTTTCGCTGTGCATATGGAACTGTGTCGCCGTTTGCAGTCAGCGTACATGGCGTGGGAACCGCTGGGTCGCCTCGGGCACCCAGTCAGGGAAACATTTATTTCCATCTAAATATTTAGATCATGCGTCTGGGCTGGGCCTCCGTCCCTCCCTCCCGAGGGGCAGCCACCAGGTGTGGAAGAGACACCCACCACCCCAAAGACCTTCCCAGTGCCCGGGACCTGCTTGTCCCCCTCAAGCCAGCACACTGTAGGGGCAGGCTGATCCCCGGAGCCGGGCGCTGGGCTCATCTCACGCCAGGGAGAGCTGGAGACGGGCAGCCTCTGATCCTTCCAGCAGCGGCAATTATTTAATCTAATGGGAAGAATCCAAGCACTGGAACTTTTCAGAGAGATTTAATGTTTTATGACAGACCGAAATTGTGTAATGAAAAAGCCTGATATCGTGTGTGGGAAGTTACTTAGAAAGAAAATGTGTGCTGGTGCCTGGGGATGCTGAGACAGAGGAGGACTGGAGCCCCTCTCCCAGCCCAGCCTTCCTCCCAGCCACCCTCCTCCGATGGGACAGCCCTTCTAACCCATCCTATCATCACCATCTCCAGGACACGGCCCTGGTGATGGCATCGCAGGGGACAGCAGGGATGGCAGGACGGCTCTCCAGCCAGGCTGAACCCCCTGCACCCTCCTTAAGCACAGCCGGGGTTCGTCGCAGAAACATGCAGATTCTGGCTCTTATTTGAGGCAGGTTTGAAATAGCAGTGAAGGTTATTGAAAACATAACCAAAGCTCCTCCTTATTTCATTAAATACAAATGTGAGTGGGGTCATCAGTTTTTATAGGGGCTCGTAAAGCATCCCTCTTGTTCAAATAGGCTATCAAATCACCCAAGGCTTCTCTCCGTGAGGAGTGCAATAAAACCAGAGTTTCTTCTTTAAGAAACTCATCTCAACATCATAATAAAATAACCTTAAATAATACAGTATGGAGCAGTTTTTCAATAACATAATTATAGGCTTCCATTTTTTTCCTGGCAGGTCATTTCTTGGTATCTATTTTGGATGCCATATTGCAGAGGAAGGGGGTAGGGAGGAAAGCATGGGAGGATTTTGAAGCATGTCCTCTGGTCACAGCAGATCACCTTGCCTCTCCTTTGTGCGACGCAGGCATGGAGAGGCCCAGGAGAGCTGGGCCAGCCCCTGCCCGGCCCCTCTGCAGAGCCGTAGCCTGCAGAGCTGGGACAGCAGAAGCAAAGGTCACCTCTGCGCTTACCAGGCTTCCCACAGGCTGTGGGCCACGTTTCTCAGCACCAGCAGTCCTGCTGCTCACCCTCCGCTGAGCAAGCTGGCTACCATAGCAGTGGTCAAGGCTTTAGGTGATCGTGTGTCTATGGAGGATGAAATTCTTTGCTGTGCGGGCGGTGAGCCCCCGGCGCAGGTTGCCCCGAGAAGCTGTGGCTGCCCCATCCCTGGAGGTGTTCAAGGCCAGGTTGGACGGGGCTGGGAGCACCCTGGGCTGGGGGGAGGTGTCCCTGCCCAGGGCAGGGGGTGGCACTGGATGAGCTTTAAGGTCCCTTCCAACCTAAACCATTCCATGATTCTGTGCTTCTATGAAGGGGGAGCATCCATTGACGGTGCAATCATGGACAGGGCAGCAGGGGTTGGTATCATTCAAAGCCTTTACAGTCGTCATCATCCTCACTTCTGGGCGATCTGAAGCCTGGGGTCTGCCCAGAGGACATAGCATTCTCCTTCCTCTACATGGGAAAGTGCAATTCCTGCAGGAGCGTGCACATTTTGCAGACAAATTAAAACATTTAGCGGTGTATCTGTTTTCTGCTTCCTTTTTTTACGTAATTGGTGGCTGACCCGCCTGTGCCATGGTGTGTCATTAGTCCCCCAGGAAATGGATTGCTGGGCAGAGAGTGGGTGGGCTGGCCAAAGGGCAACGCAAATGGTGTTTATGTTTCAGACCTGTCACGTAAAGAGATTTTAACCCCGCACTTATTTACCTAAGCTGTAGCTCCCCTTTACTTGGAGCAACTCTCTGTTTTTTAATGTACAGGTGTCCATGGGGTGTTACTGATCCCACTTGGGAATACTAGCTTCAATTTTAGGGAAGGCGTGTTATTTTTTGCATGCTTACATTTGAAGATTTATTCACAAATAGTAATTACTAGATGTTTGCAAAGGGCTCTAAGTCTGAGCTACTTCAGGGCAACACGCACAAAAAAATCAAACCAGGGCAACGTAATTTTGAAGCCATCTCCTACATAAAAGTCCCATGCCTGAGCTTACATACAGACACGCACTGTCCCACACGCTCTATGGTCATGTAAAAAATCAATCCGTGTACATCATCTGCACATGTTTGCAGATAATACAAAGTTGTGTTTAAAAAAAAGAAAGAAAGAAAAGCCTCAAGTGGCAGAGCAGTTAAGGAACTCCTAGGTGTTTTTAATAACATTGATCAGACCAAATGAAAAAAGCCAGAGCAGTGGGAGACAGGAGCAGCCAGCAGATGCTGACATTCTATCACAGCAGACACATATTGACTAGCGGTCTGAACAAGTCACTCACTCATCAGCGGCCAGCCTGATTGAGTTGCCTGCAGCCAGTAAATGAGCCTTCCATCCACTGTGGGTCGAAATGAACTGCAATCTTTTCAGACCTCGTTGTTGGCCAAATGAGAGATTTAAAACCCCGGAGGACTCCAAATGAATTTACCAAGGAGCCACAGTGACTAACAAAGCTACAATACATCAGAGCGTGGGGCACTGGGTATTACACTTACTGCTCGGTGATCAGCACTGGGTATTACACTCGCTGCTCGGTGATCAGCCTGCACTGAGCAATGCAGAGGTAACCAGATTAACCAATGCGAGGTGTGTAAACCTTTTACGGTTTCTTTAAGGATTTAAAGATTTTGATGAGAAAACACTACAATTTTCCCAGGGGAAATTTGCTGTTATTGATTTAATGTTTGCTTGCATGCTACCTGTCAATTTTCCAAGAGCTTCAGCAACAAAATTCTTATTTGATATTTGACAGACTTCTTGCTAGTTTGCATGAGCCGAGCAGTGGTGTGGAGGCAGCAAAAAGGAAAGAGAAGCAGGGGTGCCTCCTACACACTCCCGCTTAACCAAGACCTAACCTCAGGCTAAAACTAATTCCAGCACTAACTGCAAGCTCCACACTCTTCACAGGATGGCTAGGGACAAATCAGACCAGATCTGTCAGTCAATGAAGAAGTTTCAATCTTGTTTAGGGTCTGGTTTGATTAAACATCCCACACTCATGCAAATGTATGTCCGTGCTAACACAGGCACGTGGTCATGACAGAAGAGGAATTTCATTTGCTCTTCCTCCTGACTTAAACCTGGATTAGAAAGTTCAGGTTTCTCAGGCCCATTCTGGCATCCTAGAACTGTGTTTGGTGTACTGAAACCCGAAATGAGAGAGGAACCTACAACACCGTTGGGTTCAACTGAAGTCATCAGAGAACCTCCAAAGAGTCAAACATTGAGCTTGACCTGACTCCAGTGTAAAGACCGCAGAGGGCACGAGCTGGGGAATGAGTCCTCCTTCCCATGTTCCCTGCGGGTATGAGAAGGGACTCCTCGGAGTTTCTCTGGTTGCAAGGACCCAGCGCGGCTGGGAGAAAGGCAGAGCGCTCTTTTTCCAACCTTCTGGAGATCCGTGCTGCTCCCCTGGGCAGTGATTATTCCATTGCTAACATTTTCATGATAACAAATTGTTCGCTAGCCAGGGAGACAAATGCAATGCTCCTTCCCTCTTACAGCTAATTCCTCCCCCTGTTCAGGTGCTGACCTGCTGTCTCCCTCGCTCGAGGGAAGCACCGTGTGTAATGATTCAGGCCAAACTCCGCTCCCCGCTCTCCCCAGGTGCTCTCTCCCGGTCAGGGCACCCCCAGCACCACACAGTTCTGTTGTTGGGTTACTCCATTCCAGCTGAACGTAGTAAAATGGTTTGTCATCTTCATCTTTTTTGCTGTAGTGTCCTGGAGGAATATGCTCCGAAATACCTTCAGCAAAAGCCTCTAATCTGGAAGTCATTTCTCCCTCTGCCTCTCACAGTACAGGAGCAATGCAGTGGTTGCTGGCTGGAAAATTAGCCCAGGGAACTCTCTCCTCTGTCTGTCTCTCACCTCATTAGACTAGTGAGAAAATGTAATTGTAAGTCTCTGAGGCTTTCTCCTCGCAGGCTGGTGGGGGATTGTGCTTCACAAGGGCTAGTGGAGAGCAAACCCCGCACCCTGGCTCTTCGCACTACACCATAGCTGAGCCTTCCTGCCGGTGTGACATGCCGTCCCCCGCAGCGCCCGCACAGTTTCTGTCCATGAGCAAAGTGCAGGTGGGTCCCCTGCCCCTCGCCGTGGCTGCCACCCCCTCCCCAGAGCAGCCGTCCCTGTGCCACTCTTTGTCCTTAGGTGGAGACCCACATCCCAGCACAGGAGCTGCAGATGGAGGTGTCTGCGGGGATGGGCACAGCAGGGGCTGGGCCGGCACCCCCGCCTGCCAGAGGAGGGACCTTCTCCATCAGGAGTGTTAGTGATGGGAGGACAGAGGCCGGCTGGAGGGGCAGCAGGAATAGCCACCTATGGAGCGGGCTGGCTGTCCCTTCGTGTTGAGCGCTGCCCTGACCATCAGCCCTGGCCGTGCCACTGGCAGGACAGGCAGTGCTGGGCACCACGGCGGCTGCGGCTGACCCTGCACAGGCCACCCGCCGACAGCGACCGCCGCTCGGCTACGCGCCCACGCACAATGCCTTCGAGGGCTTCCCGACCGGGCAGGGGCGGCGTGGGGACGGTCAAGCTCTGCAGCCCTGCAGCCAGCCCAGGACCAGCCGCTCTGGGGAGCCGGGAGAAAGGAGAAGACTATCCGTTGCTCAGGTTGGTCACCACCAGCCCCTCGCTGGTCAGAGCTCCTGGTGCCGCGATGCTCCTCCAGGCACGGACAGCGCTATAGGGAAATCACAGTCACTCTTCAATACTGCCGCGTTCCTCCAATCTCAGTCTGCAGCACCAGTCCTGACCTCCTCCGACTGTTATGACTGTATCTTCTTTTTCTGGGCTATTCCACTCTAGATTAATTTCCCTGCACGCTTTACCAACCCTGTGATTGCTAATTGCAAGCACCGAACGTTTGCTAGGTAGTAAAGCCACAGGTCCAAATAAAATGGAAAGTCTCTGCAGGTGAAATCCAAAATAAAGAGGGATGTTATTTACGCCAGAGACCTGACATGCACACACGCGTGTGCGTGTTTGGCGAGGTTAACAAAGATTAATACACAGCGGCTGTTTTTGGTGTAGAATGGGAAATGCTGAGGCTGAGTCTGCCAACCACTTCAGAAATAACATGTCTGCCTTGTATTTTAAGGCAGGAAGCAACGCCTCAGCTGAAATCACTTAAACAAAAAGATTGCAGTGAGGGGCATAATGCAAGAAAGTAATAAGGTTTAAAACAGGTCAGAGCCCTTTCCCTGCTCCACTGCTCCTGAGTGAGATGCATTATTTAATGGTCTTTGGTCACCGCTGATATACTGTTGATGAAATAGATGATTTTGTTCAAAAGAGCATTAGAGAAGAAATATACAATACTGCATTACATTCCGGCACAGTTCTCTCTCTGGTAAAAGCCGATAGATTGAAGGTTTTTCCTCTTGACAGGAAAGCAAAGCAGTTGAAATGAAAAGTCCTATGAAATGGCAAATACAAATGGTAATAATGCCACCATATTCAAAATTAAATTGTTGTAATTTTAGTTTCTGAGCATGGCAAAGTAATATGATATTCAGCACAGGCTTGGGGAGCAGAACCCTTTGGCAATAACGACACTGTCTCATGAGCTAACCAAACAATCTTTTATAAAAATGTAGAGTCTGATGGGTCTCTCCATCAACCATAGGAGCTGTTGTGTTGTGGATACGCCAGACATGGAGTGCATGGGCTGCAGTACAGTGCTTAACCTAGAGATGTCTCTCCTAAAAGAAAAAAATGCTTTAACTGTCCAAGTATGTTGGATTAGAGATCGGATCAATGGCAGTCTGCAGCCAAACCTCGGTGGTATCAAGACAGAACAGCTGTCTCTCCCTTTTCGCTCTGCCGGTTCGTTCCTGGGCACGGCTGCAAGCGTTCAGCACGGCGCTGGCTGCACAGCACCCGCTGCGGCGAGAGGCACTGCTAATTAGCACCCAGGTGCAAGCAGGGCTGAATCAGCCTCATCCCGCCCCGTCTCCTGCTCAGTAAGTTTGTGCACAAGGAGCCTCCCAGACCCTGCAGCAAATGGGCGAGCACCCGCCTTTCCCACTCACCTTGCCTCTCCAAGCCACTGCAAATAGCTCTCGGTATTGAATCTTCGTGTTGCATCTGCACCATGTTTGAATAGCCTGCTGACCTTTCCAAGTAATGCCTCTTTTATAACCTTCATCTTCTGCCGGGGTTACCGCCATCCCTGTACTTACAGACCAAGAATTCAATGTGTAATGATAACACGGAGCTCAGCTTTCCAGCCGTGCAATTATTCTCTCTGCGTCCCTGTTTACGCTGTGACTTTCATTGCGGTTAAATGCTGCTATTTTCTTTTGCCAGGCCCTGGGAGAGACTTGAGTTTGCCCTCGACAGGTTCAAGTCTCTTCTGCCAACAGAAAGATATTACAATGCATATAAATAATGTGTCTGTCTTAGCGCAGGCTTCAGCTGGGGTGGACCCGGACCCTCGTTCGAAGCGGCGCAGGGAGCGGGTGGCTGCGGGGGCTGCGGAGCGCACGGTCCTGTCCCCGGGGAGAGCAGCGTGTGGAAACTCCAGCAGCCATAACCCGTCCACGGGGAACCTCTGGAATGACCCTATGGGCAGAGGGGGCACCCCGAAACAGGACCAGCCCCGTCCCGTCCCCCCTGTCGCCGCATCCCCGGGTGGTGCATCAGCGCAACCGGTAGCAACGTGATCAGCAAACGCGGCTGCGGGCCGGGCCCCCCGCGCCGGCGCGGCCCCAGGTCTAACGGGGGAAGGCACCCTCGGACGGGCGCTGGCCGTGCCAGGCAGCCCGGCTCCGCAGGCAGGCGCGCGAGCCATCCATTACGCGGTAATGGGGGGAATGCAGCAAAAATGGCAGTGAGGGAAAGGAATACATCACTGGTAATTATCTCTAACCAGAAATCTCCTCCACTGCTCCAAGCCCCATCATTCCAGCCCTATTCTAATAAAGTGACACCTTTTTAATTATGGTAAGGACAAATCTGAAATTCCGGTAAGTAATTAGCATACATAATTTGCCATCTCTGACACAATGTGACTTTATCACAGACTACCTCAGTGCACGGAAGAAGTGCAAGGCTGCTGTATATCCTGTTTTAATTTTAGAGAAACCCAAACTGTCCATTTATTTTTATTACAATGTATTTCTCAAGTAGTTGAGTGGACAGCACTGAGAGTGCTCCGAGAGTGCAAATAAACAGCAGCAGCCTTGGAATGTTAAATTTAAGGGTTGTTTTCAAGAACAGGACACTTAATTTAACAATAAACTATGTTTTTATGTACCTCCATGATACCCACTGTTACTGGAAGCACAAGCTAGCTGGGCCCGTTTTTAGGTGCACGGGACCCACGGAGCCATTTAGCCTGGTTTATTTTCAATGAAAAGGAAATGCCCATCAAACCGGAAAACACTTTCACGTTGCAATCAAATTATTTATTTGCCCTTCCAAAGGCTGCTTCCAGTTTTATTGTCTTTCTCAGTTCTCCCCTGCTATTTGCATGTGTGCTCCAAGGGTGGTGCCTGGTTGTGGTAATGGGCAGAATATTAAAACCCGTAAACCGTGGCTATGAGAGATTTTTCTTAAAGAATCCTAATCTTTTGCAGCAGTAGACACACGATGTGGTAAGGTTCCTAGTTTCCCTGCGACTCCCAGGGCTAATATTCCTGCAGCTAATATATTTTTGAGAAATGTTTACTCTGGGCTAAATCATGAATATTTTAAATTTGAGCCCCGCTGTCCAGTTGTGATTAGTCAGATAAGCTGTACGGTTTTGTTTCTCCTTGACGAGTGGGCAAGTGCTGCTAACCTCCGTGCTTGTTTATGAACGGCAGCAGTTGATAGCTGATGTACTAAGACAAGCAAAATAAACTCTGTTATTCAGGCACGCTTCTGTAGGGGTTTGTACATGGCCCAGCACAAATATCCACCTTCCTTTGGAAGCCGCAGCGACCGAGACAACAGCAACTGTTCGGGAAGAAGGAAACAAAACCGAAGGACTGAAAGCATGAACAAAGCCGAGATGCCTCAGATTCTGAAATACCAGCTGTCTGGTGCTCTCGTCAGAGACCAGCATCGTTAGTCTGACATGGAAAGAGGCGATGGGTGCCGCTGGGCGGCGGGTGCGGGGTGCGGGGGCAGGCAGGCGTGCCCCTTGGTGCACCGGTGCCTCTGCGCTGCCGGCCCGGCACCGGTGAGCGGGACTGCCGGGAGGCGCTGGGCAGGAACCTGCCCCGGCGCCGATGCTGACGTGAGGTGTGCGAACCCGGCCAGGATTCACACGGCCACCAAGCCCCCGCACCGTGCTGTCTTCAGGCACGTCATGCAGTCAAAGTCAAACAAATACAAGAGCCATGTTGTGCAGTGAGGGAGGAAAGGAGCTCTGCGAATAAGATAATGGCAAGCAGAAAGGGCTCTTCGTTCGGCGGGATGACGTGCCCTGCAGTCCACCAACACACAGGCACGACCGCTGCCGATAATGCCGTGTTACTCCACAACTGTGACTATCCATCAAGATCTAGCAAAAAGAGCCATTTTGGTCTGGCAACATCTGTTTGCGTTAGTTTGAAAGCCAGGATAAAACATTCCTCATAAATAATTAAGTCATCAGGGCACACTCACAACAAGAGCGAATTGTCCTGCGCTGTGGCCCCGGAGGATGGCTGCGCCCAGGAGAGGGGTCCCTGGCCAGGAGTGGACCCCCGGGCAGCAGCGGCACCGGCGGGGGGAGCCGGGGGGTCCCGGAGAGGCAGTGCCCAGCTCTGCCCTGGCACTGCAGGAGGGCTGCGCCTGCACCGGGCTCTCCCCTCCAGTTAAGAGGGCATCAGGCACAGGGACTTGAACAGCCCTTTAAGACTGATCGGACATTTCTCATGAATTGGTCTTCATTCAGCTAATGAGCACTTTGGAGGTGCACCAAAAAAATATAATCCCGGCATGATAATCTGTCGGAAGGTGGGTACGTCAGGAGCCTTTGCAGAGCAGAGGAACCTGAGCTGGTCCTAAGCGTGATGGAGATTTCACCTGTGCTTTGCTTGGTCCGGGCTGGATTCAACCACAGTGTCTCTGTAGGTGTGTGTTGGGCTGCTGGAGCCCTCGTGCAAGTGAGAAAGCACAATCTAAACTTTTATTTGGGGAAGGTAACTTTCAGTCACCACCTTGCTCAACACCTTTGGAGCCAACAGTAGTACCAACATGGATTAATTAATCAGTTCAGTGTGATGTGACCAGCTCGGGTAAGGCAGGCACGGCACACCTCTGTTCGCACACACGTTGAAACTCTCCAGGGAGCTGGGGGAGCAAAGAGCTGCTTTAAAATTTACCCCTAGTTTGGAAAAGGGCAGGACACTTTTTGAAGTTTCTCTTTTGAAATATATTTTGGAGAAAATGATCGGAATTGAAATGTCAACTATTTTAGATTCCAAATTACATCCGAAATGAAACATTTGCAGAACATTTTTCTTCCATCAGCAGCACAAAAGCAGGCTTTTGCCCCTAGATGGGGCACACTAAATATTACAGCTCCCACGGTGGCGTTAGCTGTCCTGCTTACAGCCTTGGCAGGCACTCGGGGTGACAATACCTGAGCTGAGCACCGACCTCAGTCTTCCTTGCCGACCCCGAGCATCCCTCACCCCTGCCCTCTCCTCGCCCAAACCTCCTCCTGCAGCACTCTGGGGAGGTGCTGTGCCGGTCCTCGTGGCCACCCCCCGCCAGCAGCGCCGCCCTCCCAAGCCCACCACGGCGTGGGGCTCCAGATTTGTCTTTTCTTGTCTGCATTAGCGAAAGGAAGATGCATTAATAAGGCAGGGGAAGCAGGTTCTGTGGCAGCCCTCTCTCTGCTTGAGGAGGAGTGATTGCTGCGCAGATCGCTGGCAGGCAGGAGGATATAACCCTAATGTCTGCACCTCAGGACATGCCATTAAAAAGGCATCTGCACTGACACAGATCTGTTGTTTATCAATAACCTGACAAGCGTTTCCCCTGCAGCATGGAAACACCTACACGATACGGCGGATAACCGATGGGAGCGGTGCTTGCCGGGTGCCCTGCCAGCCGCACGCCAGCGGTGCCCGGCCCTCGCCGAGACCTGAGGGCGGCACAGGCAGAGCGCCACGTCCCAGCTGCCCGTGCACTCGCGGGAGCTGGCGAAACGGCAGCTCGTGAGCCCAGCTGAAAAATGAACAGGGTGGGAGGGATGTAAAGAAGGCCACTGTTTGATCTGGACTATTTGCTGTTCAGTGCTTCTTTTAGGGAATTTTTCTTCCTTTTTATATCAAAGAGAACTTTTACGTGTAAAATCTGGCTGGAATCAAAAGCGAAAGGTGGTGAATTTATCAAACTCAAACACCTTCAGACTGACAAAAGCACAATTTTCTGTCTGGTTTTGTCCTTTTTCTTCGTCCATCCCCAAAGTAAATTTTTTATTTGACCTGAAGTGTTTTTTCCCAGCTTTCCAGCTTATTCCATACTGGACGAGCTGTACGCTTTCAGATGGGCAGTGCAGGAAGAGGGCTCACCTGGAGCAGAACGTGCCCCATCAGCCACACAAGAGTGTCCCTCTGCACTTCCCACGGGACGGGCTGCCGGGGCAGATCACGCTCGCCATCCCACCTCCTCCCATCCTCATTTTATAACTCCTACGGTGCAAAAAAAAGAGTGAGAACGGTGGCCACTTTGAAGAGTCTTGAACCCATCACTGCATCGCTCCCCAGTTATCAGCTCCAACCTCCGCCCCAGTACAGCACACAGATGCAGACGATTTCTCAGGCTCCCTCTGTGGGGGCTGTTCTGTCCCCTCTCTCCTGCTGCTGGTGCCTCCTCCGCTCATCCCCTGCGTCCCGCCGGGGGCTCGCATGGCGTTGCCTTCTGTCCAATACACAAATGAATCAGCACTGCCTTAGAACTTCAAATTACATGTAGCTTTAGTTAATTAAATGTAAAATCATTGGAATAAAATTATCCTTTCATTAGAAATTAACTTACTGCTTAAGACTTCAATAATTACTTTTTTCTTCCCAAACCACATACAAAATGGTCAGTTAAACAGTATGTAAAAAAAAAAAAAAATAGTTTAATGACCGCATAGCAATCAAGATTACTATTATTTAAGCACAAGCTATTAACATGTGCAATGAGGTATTAGCTAATAAATTATCTTTATAAAATTAAATTGTAATTTTATCACAAATTTTACAGAGGTTATGGTTTTTAATGGCTGTATTTAGTTGTGGCGCTGAGCATGCTGCTTTCCTTCATTACTTCATTAACACTTTGCATTTATGCTCTTTCTTATTATTTTAATTTAGGAACAGGCTTAATTGATTTATTTCTTGTCTCTGTGGGGAGCCACTTGGTCTCTGCCATTGCACAAGGCCTGATGTCCACCGTCCCTGGCCTCAGCCCCAGCCTGGCTGTGCGGCACGGCGAGCCCGGGGATGGCGAATAAGCCCCTCTCGGACACCCTTCACTGCGATGCACCCGGTGCTGCAGCCCCCGCCAGCGGCTCTGAGCCGGGGGCCCCGCGCCCGCTGGTGCTCAGCTCGTGCACCCCTTTTGCAGTGCTTCACGAGGGTGTTCATGGAGGAAGCAGTCACCAGGAAAAGCTTCGCGCCTTCCGCCAGCCTTGGAAAGCTGAATCCCGCTTTGCAGCTCAGCTCTGCGTGCTGGCTCCGCGGCTCGCTCTCCCCGCAGCGGCGGCGCTCCTGGGGCGTTGAGCAGCCCGGGGGGTGAGAGGGGCCCTGGCGGTGCTGGGCTCCCGCAGCATCCCGGCTCCCTGCTCCGCTCCACGGCCACAGCCATCCCTCCACCCCGGCGCGGCGGGGCTGGGAGCGACGGCAGCCACGGCACACGCCGGTTATAAACTTCCTCCATGAGTTCCCTGCAGACAGATATCCTTGAGACTCACCTCCATCTCCCGCTCAGGTCACAGGGAGATTTAGAGATGGGGAGCTGTAGTTAAGGTCCAGATCTGCTATCTGAACTTGAGTGATGGAGGACACATTCCCGGGACATGTTTATTGTCACCCGGCGGCCCGCAATCCCGCTCTCGCGGAGCCACCTCCATTCCCCGTATAATTCATGGTCTGACTCTGTGGTGGAGTGACTGATAAGGCCTTCACGCCGGGCTTGCCGGCCACATGTCTCAAGGAGACTCCAGAGGAGCTTCAGCACAATATAAATGTGGCTCCGTGTCAGCCTCAAACCCCTGGAAAATTCCCCGTCTCGAGAGTGCAGCATTTTAAGTAATAAAACCATAGAGAGATTACAACAAAATGTGACAGGAATTTATAGCCCTCTGCATGAACCTTTTACCTTAAGATGGAACAAAGTTGAGGGAAAAAAATTGCGTGGTTCACTTAGGTAACCTTTCCAACAAGCTCTCCTCGGCTCCTGGCCCCGCATTCCTCTTTGCTGATTTAACAGCAGGAAAAAAACAGCCGGGAGCTGGGGCAGCGGCAGCGCACGCGCTCCTGCTGCATTAACCCTCCCCGCTTCCCCCTGCCCGACGCAGGACAGTTTCAGAGCCAAAGCAAGGCACTGCCAGCTCCCGCCAGGCCCCGCAGTCGTGCCGCGGGATGGCTTTAGCCCCTGCTCCTTGCCGCGGCCGGGCGGTAGCCGGCAGGCGGTGAAACCAGCCCACGGCCGGGGCAGGCTGGCTGGCAGGGGCGGGAGGAGAGGGGCGGTGAGGGGTTTCTTTTTCCTTTTGTTTTATTGTCCCTTGAGAGACACCAAAAGTCTTATAGCATGTATAATTTCTAACGAAAATAAGGGCTCGGCAAGGACCTCTGTGCACACCCATCCCCTAACGACACGGGCTGTGCCTCTAAGTGCGATGTCCCTTCGTCCTGGGAGGTGTGCATTTTTATTGCCCGTGAAAGGGTCATGTAGCAGAGCTAAGCAGCTTCCTGGCTCTCCCTGATACTGGATTTACTGCCACTTTCAGCAATAAAGAGCGGAATTAATCCTGAGTTTACTAATCCAAAGAGTAAACAATATCCAGTGGAGACACTCAGGCAAGATAAATGCAAGGGAGTTAAAAGCAAACGGAGGGAAATCATTCTGCTCCAAGCTAAGGAGTCATTTGAGGAGCATGAAGCCTCCACATACAGTATTATCAAATTGTTAATAAACGTTTCCAAAGTCTGTAATATTGGGAAGTTTTTCTTTCCAATTCATCATGAGAGGGGATTTTATATATGAAGCATGGCTGATGCTGGGCAGTAATTTCGTATCATACAATCTGTCAGTTAAGGTAGTGTTAGTTGGAAGGACTGATGCTAGCTGCTGATACCAGTTTAAGACTTAGGAGACTAATTTCCTCTTTTTTATGTAAAGCACTTAACTTTTTAAAATTCCCTGATATGGCCTATGGAAATTAATAAATTCTAAGACAGTTTCTCCTCAAATGTTCCAACACTTTACAAATTATTTATACTGTGTTTGCAAAAAACAAGGAAGACACAGCAACCGTCGGGATGCCTCCGCTCTCAGATCCGGCCTCTCATCATGAACAGTGTATTGAACAGCTCTGTAGCGTCCGGGCTGCACGCACTGTGCCATCTCCGGCTTATTGGGCAGTTTCAACTATTCAGTCCCCCCAACACTCTCAATTCCTTTTCATTTGCAGTTGTCCATTACAGAGCTTTGCTGCAGGCTGCCCAGCCCTGCCCTGCGCTGGGGCGGCAGCCGCTGCCGGCAGCAAACCACCTTGGGGGTGCCCAGCGCGTCGCCGCGCTGCCCCGTCCACCTGCACAACGTCTCCCGGGATTCGCCGCAGCCCCACCACCCCACGAAACCCCCCTTTCTGTCCCGGCTGCGTCGGAACCTCAGGTCGGCTGCGGGG
>VZSZ01009730.1:398802-446323 GCA_013398815.1 Ibidorhyncha struthersii | reverse complement strand
CCCTTGCGATCGCACATCGGGGGGACCTGGCGCATCGGGAACGGCAGTCGTGGCCAGCCCCGCGAAGGGGCACTGGCCCGGAGCGGGCTGAGCGCGTGCCAGGCAGCACTGCTCCCTCCGAGGGCTTCCAGGCGCCCCGAGAGCACTCAGTTGCTCCCAAGAAAAATCCCAAAAAGCGGCAGCGTGAGATACTGTGTATTCTCTCCCGTCATTTTGTAAAACTTGGGGCCAAATCTCAGAGGACAAATTGAAGTTAACTATGCTAAAGGGGGCATTTCTGTGTTGCTTATTTACCGCCGAATGCCAGAGCTGCGCACAGCATTAGGCGGTGCTTACGTTGCACAAAAGGGCAAAACCCCCCAGGAATAAAGGGAGAAAGGGGCACACAATCCACCAAGGTGTGTGCCAAGCATAAAAAGATAAAACAATCAGTCCTGCTACTTCTGTCAAGAGACACTATGCAGTAACTGAGCATGCAGGTGCAGTCACGTCTCAGCCCGAGGAAGGAGCTGAGGCTCCCGAGAAGCGCAGCGAGGGTAGAACTGCTGCCCGTGGAAACAGAGGGAGAACTCATCAGCACAAACCCCCCAACACCTTCAACAGCACTGTATTCACATACTGTATTTTTGTACGTATTTTAAATTATCTTGGGTGACTGTTGTGCTTGTTAAATAATTAAAGACAGTGAATGCGTTACTTACTGTTTGGTGCACCAGACCCATAGCTTCACTTTGGGTTTGGTCCAGAAGGAACCATGACATGGCCCTGGAGAATGCTTCCACCATGTTAATTAGCGTGGCACAGCACAAACCTGCATCACTGTTTTTATTTGCAAGTCAGAAATAATATTTGATTGTTAATTTTATTGGTTAATAGATTTTTAAAATATTAATTTCTATTTTCGTAGACAGTGTTTTATAGCTACCAGATACAGTACAGTAAAGTCCAACTGGTTTCAGGGACCAGTTTAATAGCAGCACCTACGCGCTTGCTGTGTGTATAAATCGATTGGAGCAATACAAGAACACACTAAACCGGGCTGGGGAGTCCTTCAGAGTGTAGCAGCTCCGTCGTGAGGGTGGACACATTGCCCACCCTTGTCCTGCTGTTCCTTCCAGAGCCGTCCCGCTGGTGGGCGACAGCGTGCGCCCTCCCCAGCTCTGTCACTGCTGGCTCTGGGCTCCAAACTGGAAATACTTTGTTGCCCGACCGGCATCTGCAACCCTATTTTCATAATCAGGATTGTAACCAACTTCTTTTTGAACTTGAAATGTGGCAGAAAATGGAAAGGGCGGGGGGGAAATCCTGATGAACGAAAACTTCTTCCTATAGAAGAATGTCTTAATTTGTCTTCCTCATACAAGAATAAGTTGGTTCGGTAAAGAAAAGAGTACAAATTATCAGCCCTTCAAAGCTTTCCCATTTAACCACTTTACTGCAATACAACTGCCCATAACATTTGCTTTTAAAGCCCATGATGCTGAGTGTAGTTATTACATTGCATACATAAAAGATGTTTACAATTTTTTATATATATGTAAAATGTTGATCCCCTGGGCCACATTGATTTGTGCTGGCTTCACGGCTGGGTTGGTGCAGGAATTTCCCAAAGAGATGTGATTAGGCTGCAGGGAACTTTCAGTCTTTTTTCCTTTTTTAATCTCCTGCTTACCCATTTAAAGGGCCTATCTCGTATTCCATTTACGTCAAAATTTCCAGGCGGTGTTGGGGTATTCTGAGCTCGGGAGCACACGGCACATGCAGGCTCACACGCTTCATTTTCAAAATGCGTTCTGGCTGTAGATGAAGTTGGGCTGATTTATTAGTTCTTGGTTGCTTCAATAGTTGAAAACAGAATTGGGACAAATGCATTAATTAACAGCAGGCCTGCAGCGGCGCAGCGGCACGCAGGGGGCACCAGGGCAGGGGCAGGCGCAGGCTGCGGGGGCAGTATCGCAGCCGGGAGGGCAGAGCTGTGAGCTGGATGCTGCAGCTTTGTCCCTCTTAGCAGTGATCTTCATGGCTCTTTGGGATTATCCTTCTTCCGTTGTCCTCAAAAGTTGCTCTGGGAACTGCCCAGACTTCTCCCTTTGCCCTGACCAGGGACACGAGCAGCGTCTCCAGCTGACTCCTGCGGTGCAGTGGCACCGGTCCGGCCGCACGCCGGGGCTGGCAGACCCCTCCCGCCACCAACACNNNNCCTCTGCGCGCCCAGTATGGCGAGGACAGGTCACCGGCCGCTTGTTCCCTGTGCCATGAGGTACTGGTAAGCAGCGTGCTGGAAAGGCCTAAGCCTGCAGAGAATTTTGTAAGAAGTTTCCATTTTTGTAAAGCAGAGACATAAGCAACTGAAAGGACAAATAATTTCCCAGTAATGTGTTTTATAATGAGCAGCGGGTTGTAATTAAGATGGTATTCATTTTAAAGAAATTAACTCTTCTCCAACAGAGAAGAAACAAAGTGTTTTATAGTTTCAATCTTCAAACTTTGACAAGCTAATCTTTAGAGTAAAATAATAACAGGGAAAAGTGTTAGAGATTTCTCATAAAAAATCATGGAAAAATGAACAAACTCCAAGAAGTGGAAAGTATCCAAAGTTTAAATGGTGGGTCTGGACGGGATCTGAATAGGTCTGGGTGGAAAAAGGAAGGTAACCTGCAGGCTGCTTCCTGCCTCCAGCCCTCCAAGGGAGCGCTCCCAGCACCCCGCTCCGTCCCAGGGATGCGGGGCAGTGGGCAGTTATGCCAATTAGCTGTTCGTGGGGATTGCAGCGTATGGGTGCATACAAGAAGACAAATTTATTGTTTATTTTTACGTTTTCACTATGTCTCATCCTGGAGCTGGTTTGGGAGAAAATAAAAGGCCACGTATTTAGATATTCACTGCATTCAAGAAAAAAAAGAATACGGCGGCAACACTTGCACTGTTTTTCCCTTCTGGAAGAAGAGCAGAGGGGTTTTATCTGTAAGTTATACATTTTTAAAAGACTCTAAGTGTAATCCAGGATATTAGACTCTATTCAGCTTTGCACAGGTATCTGGCAAAATGGTTTAAACATTTATTAAATATAGAATGATAAAATACCTTGAAGATCACATCCAATCAACACAGTTTCTGCTGTGGAAAATCATGTCTCATTAATCTGTTAGAATACTTTGAACCTACCAATATATAAATGGATAAAAGAGAATATCTTGACATATTTTTAGACTTTCAAAAGGCTTTTAATGAGGTCTTCCCACAGGATTTCTTAGGAAACAAGATAAAAATGGGGGTAAGAGATACAGTAGCATTATGAATCAATAAGATGGACTAAGAGGAAGGAAACAAAAGTGTTAGATAGTCTTTTATTAATCAATGTAAAGGGTCACTAGCAGTGTGCTACATGGTTACGCACTCAGTCTAATGGCATTAATATATTAATTACTGAGCTGGAAAAGGAAACAGTTGTATAGATCAGTTAAATTCAAAAAAAGATGAAAGAAATTTAGAGAAATTTGGCTACTGCAGAAGAATGAATGACGTGATAGCTAGCGAAGTTTGACGTTGATAAATATGAATGCACTAAAGACCAGAACTTCCCCAGCATACAACTGGTCGATTTGGAAAGCTGGTCATTGCTGAGACCTTGAACAACATGCGTGCAAAGCCAAATGGCAAACAAGATGTCAGGGGCTCAGAGAAATGGGAATGAGAAAAGCACAGAAAATATTAAAACAGCTGTTTCTGAGTATCTGGTACCCCTCCTCTGTGGACATGGCGTGCAGTGCTGGTGTGCCGTGTGTCTCAAAAAGGCACCGTGGAGCTGGACTGAGCTCAGAAAGCAGAGGGAGACGACCCGGGGTCCTGGGAACTCGGTCTGAAGAGTGTGAAACGATTGCGGGTGTTAGCAGGAGAGACTAACCAGGAGCTGCCCTCGGTCCCCTCCCCAGCACGGGAACAAGGGGACACTGATGGGAGTTCAAAGATGGAAATCCAAAATATAAGGACTGACATTCTCACGTGATGTGGAGGGGTGCTCCTTGCCAGAGAAGACCATGAGATGCCCAAGCTAAATATTGGTGGCCAAGAGAAAGCGGTGATGAGGGGAACCCCTGTATATCTGACCATCAGAAACGAGTTCTGTGTTACCTGAGCAGGGATCGCTCTGGGTCGGGGGATGCTGCTGCGGTGGCGCTTGAACCCCATGGCTCCGAGTCTGCAAACCTGTACGCTAACTCTACAAACGCCAGCACGGGCAATTTTTGCATACATTTTATGATTTATAAAGCTTAGTGCTGCATGTTCACTTTCTAGATAGTTTCTCTTGGCGCTGTTCTGGAAATCCATTCGAATTAGATACCAATATTCGGGCTTCCACTCCGAGCAGCAAGGCACAGCTTGGAGCGGTGACACTGAGTGGTCCCTGCAGGTGCAGTCTTAGAAGCGTGGCTTACCTCCACAGGCATTTCATAATAATCGTACTTCTCATGAAGCTCTAGTTTCAGTGCCTTCAAATTAGATCTCAGCACTAAATAAATAAATAAAGTAAAGGGAGGAAAATCAATGGGCTCTCATTGCAAACCCCACTTTCAGCTCGCTTGCACAGTTCCTGCTCTGCCCTTCCCTCGTGCCGTGCTCTGGCTGGTGCCCGGGCACGCTCCGGTCCCGGGGGGCAGGTCCGGCCGGGCACCGGCTCCCGCCGTGGCACGGGGCTGGGGGTGCAGGCAGGGCCCGGGGGCTCAGCAGCCATTTGGAGGCACCTGTGGAGAGAAAAGCTGTCAGTCGTGCTGGTAGCGAGGGGCCGAGCGTACGCCTGGGCTTCACTCCTCTCTTCTCACTCACCACGCTTGCAGGGGGCACCAGCCCCGCTGCCCTTCACCGCTGTGCCCGTGCGGTAGCTGCGGGCTGCGTGGACAGACCGAACGTGTGGTGGGGCACGGCAGCGTTTTGCCCCGGTGCAGCAGCGCCGTGGCTGTGGGTTCAGCCCAGCCCAGCCCAGCAGCACCCGCAGCGCGCAGGAACACTTCGCCCGGTGCCAAACCAGCGCCGTGCAGGGGCCTCGCCGCAAACCACTGTCGCGTTTGGAGAGCTCGGGCAGCTTAATTGTCTTGTTAAATATAAATGGGCTGGTGATTTCTTAAGACTGGAAGAGCGTGGAAAGCCATTGCGAGGAGGGTAATACCAGTGGTATTTAAAAATTAAAATCTGCTGTAGCCAATCATAGCAGCAGCAGCATTTGTCCTTTGGAGCCTGACTTTGATAGTCGCTCATGGATGCTATAAACACAGAGGCTGTGCTTGCAGCTAAGCAATAAAGTGACTGGTGCATTTCTTTTTACTTTATACACCACTGTATTGATTTTGTACTTTATTTTTTCTTGGAGGAGAAACTAAGGTATTGCGATTTCATTTAGGTACTGCATTATAATTTCCCCGATGATTTTGTCAAACGTTCCTGAAGGAGAACACCTTCTCACAGTGAGCAGGATTCAAAGACACAGAGCCGACTAATCCATACCTAATTGGATGAAATCGTTATGCACTTTCCCTCCTTTTGGAGTTTTTTTCAGAGTTCCTGGTTCCTTAGGGATCCTAAAAGCCACTGAAGAGGTTATTATAGTATGTCCTCGGGGATGTTTAATACCCTAGCCCTGTTCAGACATGCAAATAATCTAATTCAAAAGCTTCCTAATTAGCAAGCCAGCTACAGTTCTGGATAAGGGGGGAGAGGGAGAGAGAGAGAGAGATCTAAAAGGACTGTGCTTTTTCCTTTTATAGGCTGCTATTGTGCAAAAGGCAGCATAATGGATAAAAAGTAATTGTTCTGATTTTAATTGCGATCCACTATTTATAGTTTTGTTCTGTCATCTGAATAATGAGGGGATTTTGTTCATACAGCTCGCACTAAACACGCCACAACTTAGTTTACACAGAATGCAGCATGCACCCGGCGTTTCCTTTTGGAAGCACAATCTTGCCTAGCAGAGATGGCCCAAGTAAAAGATGTTAAGCTCGTTAATGAATTAGCCATTTGATTAACATAATTAGGGATAATTATTTTCTTTTAATCTATTGCCAATTTTAGGACAATTAAACTAAACAATGGTGAAGCAGATCGGAGGGTCCTGTGCAATCCTAGTAAATGCTCTTGCCCTAAATAAAGCATTATTAAGTGTGAGGGGTGTGAAGGCGGCCGGCCGGGAGGGCAGGCTCCTGGCTCCCCGCCCTGGCCCCGGTGCAGGGACGGGACAGCCTGTGACCCCCGCCTCTCGAGGGAACCCTGATCCCTCCAAAAGGCTTCTCCTCCGGGATGTGCGGCCGTGGGACCGTCCCCAAGGAGGGCAAACCTGCCTTACCGCGCGTGAACTGCTCAGGGCAGACCTTCGCCGGCTCTTCTTGTTCCTGCTGTCATAAGCTCTGCATCCAGGCTGGCGCTGCACCGAATTGTGTGGCAAACTCCAGATAAAGATTAAATTTATAAAGACCTTGTCAGACAGCTGGTATAAAAGCACACAGATACCTGTATTCTTTATGGATAAAATGTTGTGAAAACTAAACAGAAGCTGACTCTGAGCCTGTATCTGTGTAGAGCAGAAACGTCCGCGGTGCAGGAGCATCACAAAGGCTGCAAGATGCCGCAGCTCTGCCCTGGAGGGTCCCTCCCGCACGGTGCGGGACTGGGAGCCCCCGTCCTGTGCCTTTGACTGCTGCTGCAGTAAATGCCACCACTGGCAGCAGGACAGGGAGGGGCTTCAGGTGCGACGTGTGCTTGGGGAGAGAAGGGGGGTGAGGAGACTGCGCAGAGCCCTGAGCAGCACCAGGGGAGAGGGTGGCCCTGCTATGGCACTGCCCGGTGCCACCACCCCAGTGTCCGAGCTGCTGCCCAGCGCCCCGTGGGCTGCACTGCCCACTCCTGCCTCGGCCGGCTGGGCTCCCCTGCTCTTCCCAGGCTGGGAGGTCTCCCGAGCAAGGGCTTGGACAATCCCTTCTGCCAAATATCAATATTTATTATGAGGCAACAAAGTATTTCTTTGGTGTTGGGCCTTTATTCTCCTAACAGAAACAAATCAAACCAAACCAAAACAAAAGAAACCAGACACACACGCTCCACCCACCGGCACCCCCACCCCCTGGAAAAGCTCGCTGGAAACAGTAATGTCTGAATAATTCTAATGACAAAAAAAACCCATTTTTTTTAATAGTGGACTGCATCGGGCAAGTTACATGTAGGTCTAACTACAAGATCTGTCTCTAAAGTGTCTGAATTTCAGTGGCTTCTATTTTCCTCCAGTGTTTTCTCAGGAGCATCCTAAGTGCCCCCACACACACACCAAAAAAAAAAAATAAAATTGACAAAAAGAAGTTTCAAAGTCTGAACCTACTCCTCAGCCTGACAAACCTCAACTGCCAGGGCTTCTTAAAGCCTTCTTTAACTACAGTAGGCAGGGTGCGCAGTCACAGGACTGGAAGGATACCACGTGCCGCAGTGGCCACCCCAGCAGGAAAGGCTGCGGCAGAGGACAGGACCCGCTGGCCTGGCTCCAGCCACAACAAGGAACTTCATCACTTACCTGCTGCCAAGTCTCCCATCCCACGTTTTGGTCCCTAACTCTGGCTCTCCTGCTCCTGGCCAGTCCTGGCCTTTCTGTCCCATCACCCCCAAGCCACCTTTCACCAGCGGCTCCCAACATGTGGCTCCGGGAAGGTGGGCAGCTGCGGCACCTGCCTTCCCACCTCCCTCTCTGGCTGGCACCCCAGGCACCACACGCTCCACCCACCTGTTTGTAGGTGGCGACACTGAGAGGCAGTGATTTTTGGGCAAGCGCTGGGTTTTGCCAAGCCTGTCCCTCCAAGTGATGTGCACTCTGCTGCACGTGGCACTGCTAGTCAGTTCATTATCCTATTAGATTCCCACACAGCACCTGCTCAATTGGAGCCTCGTGTGCTAGCAATTAATATGTTATGCCCTGATTAATTAGCAGGGTTAATTATGATTGCTGTTGCTTAAACCTATGTAGAGAGAGATGGCATCATGTTGCTGTGCCTTGCAGTGCTGAGGATGCACCCCTGGGAATTGGGACCAGCGCGTGTTAGCAGCCGGCTGTCCCCGTGGGACACGCTCACTTGTTCCTGCAGTACTGTGAGCTCGGGAGTCGCGTCCCTGCTTGTTCCGATTAGTGCTTCCTTAAAGGTGGCACCACCCAGCTCCTTGGTGATGAAAACGAACCCAACCAGTTGATCCCGTGGGCACTGAAGGGACTGCGGCCTCCCACGCATCTGCCCACATTTTATCCAGTGTAACTTTGAAGTGAGTTGTTTACAAAATAAGAGTGCAATCACCGAACCGGTGCCAACCCCAACCTTGACAGATACTCTGGGCTGTCAGAGTGTTCAGAAGTTTCTGGCCAGCTTTCATGGGCACGAGCGCCGGTGCCCGCAGCCAGGTGCCGCTTCGGCTGGGAGCGGGGAGAGCCGGGCAAGAGCAGTGCGGCCAATTGGCAGGGGGACCTGGGGGGACCTGCTCAGCTCCGCAGTCACGAAACCTGGGTAAGAACAGCAGGGTAGGCTCAAATCCTGCACACGGCTGAGCACCACCGGTTTCCTGTTAAGCTTTTGATTTGTCTGTGTGTGAAATAGTGAGACTTGGGGCCTTTTTGGCAGTTGTGAGTGAGAGATGACCACCCTTCTCATTGACTTATCCTTTTGAAGCTATCATCACTCATTTCTCTTGGGAAGAGAATGTGAGGCACTGGTAAATAATATAGGGTTGTGTATTTCTTTATCTCCCATAGTGTGTTGTCTCCTACATGCTGTTCTGTTCTAACAACATCCATCAAGACAAATGCATACCTGAGAACAGCCTCCCTCAAACCTCAGAAATCTTTTTCTGAGGTCACAAACTATACAGAAAAGACAAAGAAGAAACAAGAAGAAAATTGCACAAACAATTAAACATTTTTTTTCCGGAGACATAGAGGATTCCCCTTGTCTGCACAAGGCAAGCACCAAAATAAGAATGCCACATCTCAAACACAAGGCAATCTATTATTCTCAGAGCAGTAACATGATACATTATCAGCCACCTTATCCTAGCAAAATGTATCATTACCTGCACTTTCTGCACTTTCCAGATCAATCCACTTTAAAAATGTAGTAATATAGAAGGGTATTAGGTACTAGAAAACTCATTATGAAAATGGCGCACTCAAATTCTTTAAAGGTGATATTTCATAAAATATACTATGCCTAGCTCTTGGCTCAATCATTCTTTTTAATAGCTCCATAGCAGCCAGAAAATAAAGTATTCATGAAGATTGAAGAAGATGATCCCATGAACTTCAATTTAATTGGTGCAAATTAAAACGATCCATCTTTTCACGCTGCCCGTCTATCTCCAATCATCAGTGCACCGCACGTCCAGCACCCTGATTACAATTATCTTTTAATAGGAAAACTTGTCACTTTTTGTGTGATTTACATAAGCTTGCACAAACTTACTGGCATCATTTAGGGTTGGAATGTATGATTTTTTTTCATTCAAGTCCCCTGACATAGTTGGGGGAAGGGGGGCCCAGAGGTGAGGTGAGCTCTTGGCAGGGGGCTCATTTACTGCACTTAAAGCCTGGACTTGTACAAGAAGAATGCCAGAGAGCAGCCTTCAATACATCTTCATTCACCAGACCTCCCCCCAAAGAAGTGCTAATGCAGCCAGATTTCATGGTGTCTTTGCAATGACCATTGCAATTACAATACAAAAACCTAGATGACATTTTGACTTTTAATTAGGAGGGAAATGATGCTGGTCCCTGCTGATGGCTCTCTCTCTCCCTCCAACTGCTCCTAGCACTCCCATCCCGAGAAGGTACCCTGCAGGGTTTAATAAGCCATCAAATCATAGTGGTGCGGGACGTATTCTCAAGAGTTCAAATAAAATTACCATAAATGTATGTTTACTGTTCCTGGCCTAGCGTCTGGGATCTGGCTGAGGGCCCTCCAGCCAGGAGCAGCAAAAAGGACCCACAGTATTAATTATTGTTACTATCATTATTACTGTTTTCTCATGATGGCCACAATCCAACAGCGAGGATGCTGCAGAATGATTCATTGCCTGAAGCCATTTATGTATAATATGTTTCAATTTTGTTCCTTATCTTTGAAAGGTAACTGTCCTTATCACAGATGGCTTCCATGCCTTAAGATGTCGTGAGATTTAGCTCTGTCTTCAGAGGCTGGGTTTTTCAATGCATTGAAGTAATTAGCATTGTTTGGCTTTTGTCGGTGCGTTCCCTGATAACATTAACCCTAAACGAGAGGTAGGCAGCCTGCAGCACCACAGGTGCAACCTGTGCACGTTCATGACCTTACTGAACCTGCTCACACCTCTATGAAGCGTGTGGAGGGACAGTTTTTAACGAGCACTAATTTCCAGCTCCCTCTTCTCCACTGCAATGGAGAGCGCCTGGGAAGGCCGTGCTGCAGAGCACGGTGAGGTCCCCGCAGCGGTTATCAGCCTGACAGTATTAAACTTTTTAGCACGTCCACTGCAAAGCAATTTGGAGGACTCTTTGCTGGTGGAGTTCAAATGAAACTCATGGCTGATCTCATTAAGCCCTTGTCTCATTTTGGTGCATGAATATTAAATAGGAATGTGCGTGAGCAGGACACTACTGAAAGGAACATTTTTCCTCTCAGCCTGGCGCTCGGCACAGCTGCCGGCGCCGCCGGACTGATGTCCCGGGGGGTCCGGTCCTGCCCCTGTGGCGGCGGGGCGGGAGGGTGCCAGAGCTGCTGCCTGAAAGGCAGATGTTCACCGTGGCCCCGGTACCGGCAGGTGAGGAGCGTGAGGGCTGCTGCCCGGGGACGAAGGCGCAGCAGGGCTGAGGCGCTGTTGGGAGGGTGTGCCATGGGAGAAGACACCCCCTGCCTCTCCCCACCGGCCGGGGCTGAGGGCAGGGGCAGTGCAGCGAGGGACGGCCGTGGGGCGGTGGCAGGAGGGTACAGCCCGGCTTCCCTCCCGCCGCAGCCCGGGCCGGGCGCCCCTTGGACGCTGCTCCCCAGGCAGCTCTGGGAGCTCTCCCCATCCGTCTTTTGTCACAGCGAACAGCGCCGGTCTCTGTGACCCAAATAAACTCCAATCCACTTGATCTATCAGAGAAACGCGCGGCGCCGACCTGCCATAAATCCCGGGGCGGCAGGAGAGGCGGCCCGCACCTACTCGCTCCGCGCCCCGGCCTGCCGCCCACCTGCCGTGCTCCCCGGTAAGCAGGTAATCATGAGCTGCCACAGAAAGGTGACCCATTACTGTGATGGATTTGGTGTGAAAAACAAATGGACTGAGACCTGCGGATTGCTGTCCTTACTGCCCCTTGGCCTTTTGTTCTGTCATATCAATATCCGCCCGGGGCCTCATTACACGCCGCTCCTGCGCCGTGACGGGAGCGCGGGGTCAGCACCGTGCACTGTGCTCGGCTGCGCCGGCAAACCTCACCCCGGGGACGCGCCGCCCGCTCCTCTGCCAGCCCTGCCCCGGAGCCCCCTCAGCCCCGCGCCGCCGGGGTGGGGGTCCGGAGGGTCCCACAGCGCACTCCTGCCCCCGCCATCCCTGCCTGCACCATTGCCTCTCCCCCATTCACACATGTAGGGTTGGCACAGACATCGCGTCCCCTGAGCAAATCCGGGGACGTGATCTGCTTTTACTCTATTTTCTCCGCACCCTGGGCCCCCGGGGCGGGTGGGAGGTGGGGTGTGGGGTGGTTCACCAGGGGGCTCACCACACCGCACGCCGCACACGAAGCCAAGCTCTGTGCTATTTGCTCAACATGGGCGACAAGTAGTTAAAAAAAGGGAAATGTTTTACGCCATATACCAATCCAGCAATGCAACCAGTTCAATAATACGTCAGCAATATATTTAAGTGTTGCTGAGCCGACTCGCTCTTTCCTCTCCTGGTGAGGCTCCGTCCTCTCGATGGTGAATGGACTCAGACTCTCCACCTGCTGAAGAGCTGCTGGAGGTGAACCATGCCCCAATTGTGGCACAGCCCCACTGCCCCTGCCATGCTCGCAGCGGCACCCCGGAGCCTGCTGCAGCCAGAGGAGCCCAGAACTGGCTGGGGAGCGAGAGGTGTAGGGACGTCTGCCATCACTGCGGGGAGGAGGAGGAGGAGGAGGGAGAGCTGGCGGAGCTGACCTTGAGGCTGCCTGAGACTGACCCTGAAGCAGCGAGATTCTCCATTCTGTTCACAGGCACTGTCATCTCTCACCTTGCAGAGAGCGCTCTCCTTGCCCATTTATCATCACAAATGTTTCTATTTAGGCTTATTTGTTTGTACAGTTAAGCCCTGTTACATTTACACCAAGAAGAAGGACAAATTGTGATTTTTATCCAATGTTAGATCATATCACTCCTTGCTACAACATTCACAGCATTAATAAGGATAAAGGGAGACTTTGGAGAAATTCAATAATACAGCACATGTGATAACGGCCCAGCGAGAGGGCTCTGGGGAGGGAGTGCAATTCCACAGCGAGACTCTGCCGCGGGTGCTCCCTTTGTGCACACCTTGCATTGTCTCGCCAGGAAGGGATTTCTGAACTGGCTGAACGTGGCTAACGCAGTTCCAGCAATGAGGTCCGGCTCATCAAGGAGCATTAGTCTGCCCACTGGAACCCTGCATTTCCTGAAAAATATCTTGCTTTTACACAAAGCACTGGATGCCTGTACAGTTCCCAGCTCTTCCCACCAGCACTCACCAGGTACAGAAATAGGCTTTTATAATACAGACACAAGTGGTGGCAGAAACATGCCAAAACAATGGCAAGTCTGGGAAAACAGAGCACACGAAGACAGAGAGCAGAACCCAGAAAGCGGGCTGGCGTGTGAGGACACAAACCCGCTGCCAAGCTCATGAGAGCAGCTCTCAAGTAAGACCCCAGCAAGAGGGGATCGTGCCCCTCTGCTGCGCTCTGGGGAGACCCCCCTACACTGAGGGTGGTGAGGCACTGGCCCAGGTTGCCCAGAGAGGTGGTAGATGCCCCATCCCCAGAAACATTCCAGGTCAGGTTGGACTGGGCTCTGAGCAACCTGGTCTAGCTGAAGATGTCCCTGCTCATGGAAGAGGGGTCGGACTAAATGACCTTTAAAGATCCCTTCCAACCCAAACCATTCTATGATTCTAAGAGGCCGCTGCCCTGAGCGCCGTACATCCCCAGGAATCCCGCAGCACTCACCGCTGCCAGGCAAAGCTGTGCCTGTGCCGCAGCTCTGCACTGCTACCTACTGTCACCTTGGACCTGATATGAGAAGGACAGGAAGCACGTGTGTCGATGTGTTAGCTTGTTCCTAGTAGAACATCTTTCCTAGCACCTCGTGCTCCTAGCTACTCATCTGCAAGCTGCTCCTGGCCTAGGAAAACTCATAGTCCTACCATGCCTCTGTCTGGAGCAGCATGTATTAGACACCAGAGCCAACACATGCATCAGCCCGAACTCTCATAAATGCTCCCTCTGATGGAAAAGTTTCCTCAGGGATTGGCACCTTTTTCCACTGGAAAGCCCACAGTGGATGCAAATCTGTAAGAAAAAAAATGCCCTTCCCTAGTCCTGTGCTGCAAGAAGTACCTGCTCAGGCTGGTGCCCGGCTCAGGGGAGCAGCCAGGGCCGTGCCATGGGCTTTCTCCTGCCTCCCCCTCGNGGGGGCAGCCCCGGGGTCCCTTCTGTGGGCGGCTGTGCCTGAGCACGCTGCTCCGGCTGTGCCGGCTAGCTTTGGCCTGGGAGTTCCTGCCTCAAACCAATCATCATTTATGTTATCCTTACAGACGAGGGCACAGACCTTCAATCATTCTTCCTAGTTAGACACAATCATCAGCCAGATTTGTCTTGTTTAGCTGAAATACATACACGGTAACTACACAGCCCTGAAGATTGTCAGTGGATGCTTTGCTAATCCTGCACTCCGAGCCCTCTCCGTCCCTGCGTGGGTTTTTAAAGGGCCAGTTTTGGCTCCAAGTCTGCTCTCCTCCACGCCAACACACTTTCTAAGAACACAGCTGCTGCTTCGGAACAGCTCCAGCCATTTCCAGGAGCAGAAGGCTCTGCCAGCCCTCTGGCAGAGCATGGGCCAAGCAACCTTTGCTGGCATCTCTTGCAAAATGCTCATTCCTTAATTAGGATTTCAAACCAGCACCCACTTTTCCCGCACAGGGCAAGGGAGGCTCTGCAGGTCACCCAGGGCCGGTGGCCACGGGGACACGTGGCACCTGGCAGCCCACCCCGAGCTGCCGGGACGGGCTGGGTGACACCTCCGCACTCGGTGCCCAGTGCTGGCTGCTCCGGGCCACCCTCAGCTACGGCCGGGTCCTGCTCGCCACGGGCGCTCACCCTCTTGGTCTGTTCTCAGCCTGCATTGTGTCTGACCGCGGCTGGAGCCCGCCTGTGCGGGAACGGCTGCCGCCCGGGTGGGCGCGGGTGCAGTAGATACAGCCCCGCAGGAGCCAGTGCTGTCAGACGGCTCCGAAGTCTCCTTCTCAACACACATATATTTTCTATTTCTTTTATGATCAGCTAAAGATTTCTTTTGCATCTGTCAAGGAACTATTTTCACAAATAAGTATGTAAATCCTCTGTAAATGTATGCTAATTACTTATTTTAATTACAATGTAAATAAGTAATTACTGAATAATTTTAAAGTATTTACATGGGGGTTGTGTGATTTAAAAGCTAACTTGTTGGAAGTATAAAAACTATAAATTTTACAGTAATTATACCACAATTTATACACTGTGGCCAAATACAATTTCCATGTGCTTCGTAAGAGATAAATAAATACGTAATTCCCCAGTAATTACTGCATAATAACAGAACTATTGCATGTTTATTTTTTCCCTGTTAAGCAAAAAATGCCCATACACTAAACCACATTCTAGTCACGATTTTTTACGAGGATAACGAACGTTCATCCATCTGATCCCGAGGAAGTTCCTAAGGAGAAGAAGAAAGGAAAATTCTGAGAGAGGTTTCTAAAGAGGGGGGAAGCACAGAAGGAGGAGAAAAGACATAGGGGAAACCCAGGGACGATCCGGCTGCAGCACCCCCGTCCCTTCCCCGATGGCTCCGGGCCCAAAGCGCCGGCAGCCAGGTCTGGGGGGTCTGTGCCGTGTCACGGCTGCCAGGCACGGGGCTCCGGGGACCCTCCCCGGCCGCGGCCACCAGCTCCCGCGGCTGCTGTTCCCTGCAAATGCTGGTGCGGGAGCAGAGCTCGGCAGGAAATTGGCAATCAAAAGGTGAGTATATAAACAGTTAAATTATATTTCCTGTGGGGTATTTTTTATTAATTTCATTGCAATAATATGTTAAACACCAGCACTGTGAAAATTAGTGTTAATGAACATTAAATGTGTTGGACAATTTAAATGGTGTGTATATATCACCTCTCTTATTATTGGGATTGGCCCAGTGGTAATATCCTTTTATCGATCCTCTGCCTTTCTCCTTGCCTGTGTCCCTGTGGAAGTGGTCATGAAGGACACTGTAAGCACACAGCTATCAGAGACATAATCTTTTAGCACTTTAATAACACAGTGAGCAGCCATCACCTACCAGCCCTTAATAACTGTCTCCGTCAGCTCTTTAGAATTTGCAGATTACAGAGTCCTTCTAAATCTTCCCTGAAAAGGCCAGGCGCATTAACGAGCCTACCTGGGCCCCGCCGCCGGCGTCCTCCCGCTCCTCCCTCGCCCGGGCAGGCTCTCCGCACACCGCCACCTCCCCAAAATAGCTGTTGTGCAGCCTATTTAGAGTCAGGAAGATACAGGGATCTATATATAGATTTTGTACTCCAGCTTGCGGTGCTCTGCTTTGTGCCCATGCGTGCAGCTTGCCTCTAAGATCTGCTGTTAATTAGGTTTGCACCGTAATACAGATTTAAAAGAACAGGTGTGGGTGGGAGGTTAGCTACTGCGGCCTCATTAAGGCCGAAGACGGATTTCTCCATGGCACACGTGCACGTGTGTGGGGCGGCTTCGGGGCGGCTCTGCTGGGCTCCGGCTGCTGCAGAGGCGAAGCGAGAGCCTGCGCGCACGTGAACCTGCGCCGGGGGCCTCTGCGCCCCGCTCACCCTGCGACTCCCCTGTAATCCCCGTGCTCCTCCAGAAAAGCTGCGGGCTGTCGCTGACACTTGAGTTACCGAGTCGAGAGTGCTCTAAAAGCCTGCAGCGCTGGAGTCCAGGCTGCCCGTTCGTCCCGGGGTCCCCACATTCTGCACGTTGCTGCGCAGTCATAGCTACGTGTTCACGTAACCTGTATTTTTTGGAAGCAATACAAACCCAGAGCCTCACTCGCTGCTCAGAGGGCTCATTCTCGGTGGCAAACGTATCTGGACAAACATTTTCTGTTCAGCCAGCAGGCGATGGGTGACCCTGGATTACGTAAACCTGGCACCAAAAGCAGAATTACGAATTTCCTCATTGGCTTTTTCCCGATGCTCAGCAGCATAATGCGAGTGCTTCACAAGCACAAATTAAACTCTCCTGCACAATATCGCTATACAGTGATGTGCTAATATTATCCCCATTGGGGAACCAAGATATTTTTATGCCTCTGCACTCATCTTACATCTAAGTTTTGCTAATAACCAGATTTGTGCAGTTGCACAGCTTTAAAAGAACAGGTTAAGGGGAAAATGGATATGTATTCAGTAACTCTGAGTACCTGGATTAAGATGCGCTTTTTTTCCTCCCGGAACACTTAGCATTTCTATAGCCTTGCACATGTTCCAAGCACGGGCCCCACTTGATCTCATTCCTGGTGGGATTATATCGCTATTCCAAAGGTTTCTAAAAAATTAATGATAAAATGGCTGTGAGATCTGTGGGACGTGAGCATGCCTACATACACCAAATCTCTCCATAGTTGGAATTAGTTTTATGGCAAAATTCACAGGAGTATGAGCGAAGACAGAGCTTCAAAGCAGTGTACTTTCACTAAACTATGGAAGATTTTCAAAGAATCTCTAAAATGTTCTTTCTGAGGATGGGGTGAGACAATTTTAAGCCTTTGGTCTGAAGTATAAAGGAGCTCAGGTTTTTTGAGTAAGTGGTTATAAAAACTGTTACCATAACAGTGTATCTTTGCTCCAAGCCTGTCTTCAGATAAGAAATTCCAAAAATTATCAATATGGTTCTTGGTACATTATCTGCTTCTTCATGACTCTCTAAAGAACTTCCGTGGGGGAAGCTTCAGCACAATCCTGCCCAGGAAAGGGCAGCGGGCACCGTGCAGGCCCGCTGTCCGCAGGGGCAGTGTTTTGCAGTGATTGCCTCGCCGTGCAGGCAGCATTTTTAATTGTATTTTTTCTAAATTTCTGCTTTATAAAGAATTCCATTTGTTTTATTGTTTGAGATTCGTATCCAACATTGCAGAGTAAATTTAATACACGGTGGTTACGATTTAAAGTGTTTTAGTTAATAAAACGCATAAAAATAAATAGGAAAATCAATGCTTTTGTTAATATTCTGTCATTTTTACACATTTTAAAATTCATAGCAGCTCTAAAAGTACACCGCAACTGTACTGGGCTCTGGTTTGGTAAATAGCTGAAGATGCTGAGCAGACAAAAATATTTCCAAAAAGTTAGGTTAGAAAGTTTAAGCCCTCAGGTTCCGAGATCCCGCGATTCGTCCATGCAAGTGGGGGCTCAGAGCTCCTGCAGCCTCCTGGCATCCTCCAGGGGCAAGCACGGCGCGTGGCTGGAACGGCCATGGGCACCCCAAAGCCCCTATCCTGAAAGGGACTCACCATCGCCCCAGCGCTGCGGGGCAGGGAGCCGAGCGGGAGGGGATGCAGGGCAGGTCCCTGCCCGCCTGGGCACGGGGACGGGGAGCCCCTCAGCAGCGGCTGGGTAAGATGTACCAAAGGCAGCGTTCTCTCTGCAGCCCTGAGGCCACGGCGATGGCCTCGAACGCCTCCTCCCGCGGCCGGCCCCGGCTGTGCAGCAGATCCCGAGCCCCATGCCCCTGCCCAGGGCGTGGGACCCAGCCCTCTACCGTCTCATTCAGTCTCAAGGTTTTTCCGCAGCACATTCCAGTCGTGTAATTGCTTTACCGGAGTGTCCCATGAGACACAGCATGGAGGCACCAAACTGCAATCTATAACCCTGTTGTAACATTCAAATGCTTATTATTATGTTGGGCCTCTGTCTTGGGCAAAAAATGGAATTTTTGGTGGCATTAGCTCTCTTGTAGGTTTGCAATTTCACATTTCATCTGTCCATGAAGGAAAAAAAATATTCCATAGAATATAATGTAGGGACAATTAAAAGTGAAAAAAACAGAAGATTTCAAACTTGGCTTGTGGAAATCTACCCTGCACACGGTCAAGATTCCCCCTCCAGAAAAATAACCGTGTGAATTCAGGCAATTAGAGAGGTAAATATCCTCCCACAGTATGCAAACAAAAAGATCCACAATGAGACAGAAAGCTGAAGTAGGAAATCCCATTTTCTTTGTGACTTCTTAAACCGCACAGTGTTAACAGCCACATGGAAAATCTTTCTCATTAACACCTAGGGCTCAAGGGAAATGTTGTCGACGAACGCCTTATTGCATATAACCCCAAACCCTTTAGGACCTTGAGACGCTCAGACGAACTGGAGTAATGACCTGGAAATAGTCCTCTGGGCCTGCTGCAATAATGATGTGGCTGGCTGTATTTTTTTAATATGAGGAAAGAGATTAAAGAAAATAACAGCCCTGCTTGACTCGTTCATTATTACTGAGGTGAAGTGACCACTAAGAAATGATGACAGAAACCTTGCTCACCAGTCACCAGGACCCAAATGGGGCTGCGAAGGTTTCAGACACTGCCTGCCTGAAGGCAGCATAATAAATTCAGACATTATCTGATATGGATGTATCATAATGAAAAATAAATTTGCAAAACAGTCTGATATGAGTTAATCCATAAAGTATTTTATTACTTCATTTTCTTACATTGAATCCATCATGCATTTTTCTGGCAGCACATTTTTAATTACTTTTAATTTAAATATATGCATCCGCTGCTCAGATTGGTTTTGACACTAGTAAATTTTTTTTTAAAAAAAGAGCAATTATTGTCCCTCTCCACCCCTCGGCTCTCCCGCACTCCCTCCCCGGCAGACAGCGCAGCGCTCCGGCAGCCCTGGCCCAGCACAGGGAGGCTCCCGCCGATGAGGATCCAGCCCCAAGCCCCAGCAAGGCTGGTGGAGGGTCCCCAGAGCTCCTTCCCCTTCGCTGCCATCTCGCTTAGGGGACACAGAAACGCCTCATCCTACAAACTGGCTCCTGTGCATGGTTCCTCCGGAGCAAGCAGCTGCTCCCTCCATCAGCTGTGCCCGGACGCCGGGAGCTCCAGCGCCACGGCCTCGGCACTGGGCAAGGGTTAAGGGATGTAGCAACCACACTCGGTGCATTCATTACTACTGATGCAAAAATGACCATTAAGGAATCGTGACAGGGACCCTGCTCATTTGTGGCTGGGACAAAGCACAGCTGCCCCGGGCTGCCTAATGAAATCTGAAACCATCACATTTATTTGTCATATGGGTGTAACACATTTGCTGAGCACTCTAATAAATGTAATAATCCAAATATTCCTCCAGTTCTTTTAGAAGAAATACATTTATTGCCCATGAAGCCTCCTAATAACATTTCTTAATCGTTTCCCCGCCTGCCAGTCTCCCTCACCATGCTGGGAGAGGACAGTTCCCACCAAGGGTTGAAGCCCAAACTCTCCTCCAGAGCCAGCAGAGGGGCTGAGCTGAGGGGGCTCCCAGAGCGGCACTAGCAGCTGACACAGAGCTGTGGCTTTATCCATGTACGTTGCTCTGAAATAAACCCTGAGCTTGTCCATTTCTTGCAAATCATAGAAGCATAGAATGGTTTGGGTCGGAAGGGATCTTTAAGAGCCATCTAGTCCGACCCCCCTGCCATGAGCAGGGAGATCTTCAACTAGACCAGGTTGCTCAGAGCCCCGTCCAGCCTGGCCTGGAATGTTCCCAGGGATGGGGCAGCTACTGCCCCTCTGGGCAACCTGTTTCACCACTCTCATTGTAAAAAATTTCTTCCTTATATTGAGTCTAAATCTACTTTTTTCAGTTTAAAACCGTTACCCCTTGTCCTGTCGCAACAGGCCCTGCTAAAAAGCTTGTCCTCGTCTTTCTTATAAGCCCACTTTAGGGACTGGAAGGGGCTGTAAGGTCTCCCCGGAGCCTTCTTTCTCCAGCCTGAATACCCCCAACTCTCCCAGCCCGTCCTCGCAGCAGAGGTGTTCCGAACCTCCGATCCAGCGGGATTCACACCTTGTGCTGGTGTGTGTTGCCCACGGCAGTGAATGGGAGCAGGAGCCCCCGACAGCCCCTGCGGAAGGTGAGCTCCCGTCATGGCCCCGATGGTGCTCCCAGTCTCTCTGATGCCAGCAACAGCCACAAGTGCCACTGCCCACAGTGACTCTGCCGTGTCGTCCCGGCTGCCCGTGAGAGACCATGAACAGCAGGGGCTGCGTGGTGCCCTGGTGGTGCTGTGCCACGCCACTCCGTGCTGTGCCACGCCACACCGTGCCGCACCAGCTGCTCGCTATGCCCGCGCCAACTGCTGTGCCAGGCTCTGGCTCCTGCCCCGCAGGAGCTGCGTCAGCCTGCCTGTGCCCCGTCCTTCCCAGGCTGATTAGCCATGACCCAGCGCAGGGAGCACACACCACATCTGGCCCAGGCCCCTGTAAACAATTAAGCCATGTTTCATGCCAGCTGTTTGCTTACAAAGGCAGAACGGTGCTCAGAAGCTCTCCGGAGAGCCCTGTGCAAGGCCACTGGGTCACTACCAGCCGCTGCCAAGAGCTGCCGCGGGGATACGGGGCTGAGCCTGTCCCTGCGCCCATCCCGCGGCACCCAAACACCTCTGCTGTGCCAGGGCCCCACCACGCCTGGGCTTCTGGCAAGGGCCCCGGGGATGCGCGGCTGCAGCCTGGCGCAGCTCGTTGCCCCGGCAGGTTGTGCCTGGCTCAGGGGTCAGCACCGTACCCGGCCCCCCACGCCCCCCGGTCCCCTCCAGAGCCTGGGCAGGGCCCGGGCCGCCGCCAGCTGAACCTGCCAAGCGAGCGCAGAGCCGGCGGCAGGGCTCAGCACCATGTGCCGCTAATAGCGCGGGCCTGTGAAAGCGCTCCAGTGTCCGACTTGTGTCCATTTTGCCGCATTCACAACTAAACAGGATTTATTTCAAATTTTCTTTAAAATTTGTCTTGAAATAGTCATAATTTAGAGATAGCTCTCATTTTTTTAAACATGAAACTAAAGAGAAGTTTGTTGACTATGAAACCCCATGGGGTTTCCAAGGGAGCAAATGAGCAACAAACACTTTCCCCAACCTAGAAGTTGTTTCACACAGGAAAGCTTTCAGCCAGAAAGTCGCGCATTGCTCTGTGTGGCACCAGTTCACTCTGGCTCATCGGACGTAGGTGAGCATCGGCTTCCAGCAAACGGGGGGTCTGTGAGCCAGGGAGGGGCCTTTGGTACCTCTGATCATGACCCATCTGCAAAATACGCCAAAATTCAAACATCTCCTAACGTCCCGCCCCATAACCGGAGATTTTTCCTGTAGCTGCTCTGCCGGGGCTGGCAGTGCCGGTGGAAGCAGGAGGCAGACCCTTGTGTTAGCAGAGTGTGAGCTAGCATTTCACACACTGCCACGCCAAACAGAACTTTGATATGCTAAGCAAATATTGAACTTTATTGGTTTAATTTAATTAAAATTTATTAACCTTTTATTAAACATAAACCCTCATTAAAATTCTCATTCCTGTCTACTACAACAGCACAGCGATATTCTCATTTCCAAGCTCATTAAATATCACCCAAAGAGAGCCTATTTCTTGAGCACTGATTGTTGATAAACTATAATATTAACCCAGGCATGTCCCAGAGACTTTGGAAAGAGGACGAAATGAAATCCAAACACTAACCCTGGAGCCATTGCTTGGAAAAGAAACCTAAAAGAGAAACAAAGGTCCATCCTCAGCCCCCGCTGCGGCACAGGGACACGTGCTTGTGCAGCCAGGCTCTGGGACGCCGTCCAGAAATGGCACCATCTTCTGCAGAGCAGCACGGGGCTCAGTGCCGGTGTGGCAGAGGCGTTATGTTCAGCTCATCTCTGTCTGACAGCAGCACCTGGCCACCCGCTCCCTCCTGCCTACAGGTCTCCCCTTGCCGCCCGGCTCGCCAGCGGGTCCTGTGGCCCAGTCCCGGCAGGGTCGGCAGCGGGGCCGGCTCCCATAGCGCTCAGCAAAGGCGCAGGGCATAAGGCAAGAGCCTCCACATGGATGAGGAGTCGGTCCCCAGCCCTTTGTCCCCAGCACGGTGTGGCTTCCCACAAGCAGCACTGACACGGCGATGATTTAAGAGACATGGCTACCGCAGTGCCAAGCTGTGCTCGGTGAGTGGGTGTCCCCTCACGACGCTGATACATCTCTGCTCTACACCTTTCTGCCTCTGCCCCAGAGCTCAGCGAGGGGACACACAAGCCCCAGGTCCGAACCCGGAGGAGCCCGGCTAACAGCAGCGCTGTGGCCATGGCCATCCTCGGGGCAGCCCAGCCCTCGTGCTCGCGCTGAGGCACTCAACGGGAGAGGCAGCTTGGGCAACTGTCGTCGTGGCCCTGGCAAGAATGTGAGGGTGGCTGGTCAGTGGGCAAGCCGGATGGACCCCGTGGGCTGGAGGAGGAGGCTGGGCGGTGGCCAGAGGCATGGGAAGCCGTGGGCAGGGATGGTGCTTGCCTGCCCTGCATCCGTGGACGCCTGGAAGGGGCCAGAGTGACAAGCACGGCTGCGCATTGCTTCGCAAAGGGAGCTTTGCAGCAGCCTCTGCTGAATTACTCATGGATCAACATCCCCTGTCACGCAGATATTGTTTTATTTGAGAGTAAATGAAGCACAAAGCCTGACACTCTCTGTGGCAGCTGCTGGGGTTAATCCTGGGGCCCACGGATCACTCCAGCCTGCAAAATAAGAAGTGGGGAAAACCCTGTTTAGGGGCTGTGCACTTTCTGCCGTGCGGGGTCAGCCACGGTTAACCTGGCAGCCTCTGGGCTGGCATGACACCAGGTACCATAGAAGCACCCGCAGGTGCTGGGAGCGAGGACGGCCCGGCTCCAGGTGTCGGCAGTGAAACCCAGCTGTTGCCCTTGATCCTGCCAGTGCTCCCTGATGTACTCAGCTCCTTTTGCTCCTTCTCCAGGAGCATCCTCTCCCCACCAAGGTGCACATGGTCCACCATGGCCAGTCACGCCTCAGGGCTCGGTCAGCACCTCTGCTCACACACAAGAGCAGCTCAACACTACTGCTGCTCCGGAGCAGAGCAGAGGCACCATTGCACCCCGGAGCAGAGCAGGACCAGCCCGGGACCCCCCCCCAGCATCCCTCTTGGCATGACTGCTCTTTGCTTGATTAGGGAAGACAGAGCCATCCCTCCCCGAAGCCTGGAAGCAGCACTCCGGCTGGAGAGGTCAGATGGCTGGAGCCCTGATGAATATGGATCAGTGCGGAGCAGGTAATTGATTTCAGGGAAGTGGGAAAGGGGCGAGCGGTGGCAGAGGTCAGTGGGACTGAGGAGTCTGTCAGAAGGGGCAGCACAGGGGAGCAACTGCATTTCTCGCAGGAGGGAGAGGGGGGACAGGTGCCCACAGAGACCGAGCTGCACAGGGCCTAAATAAAATGGGGTCTGTCCAGTGAATTCCAGCTGGTTCAGCTCTTTCAGCTCCACCTTTGGCTGGAGCATCTCTAGCTGCGAGTATTTCTCAAAAAAATTATGAGACTCCACAAATTCGGACAGAATCACTGTGTTGTTCCACACCCTTTACAAAGCTTATTTCATCATCTGGGGGTGGCTTTGTAAATCTTGTTCTCTGTGTTCCTGGAGCTTTGCTCCACATTGTCATGTGCTGGTCAACCCAAGTCCCGGTGACAGAGGGCGAGCTGTGGTGGTGCCTCGGGCCTTCCCCAGTCCCCAGCCTGCTCCCTTCTCGACTGCTGAATTTCCCAGTTTTCCAGTAACACAACGAGCAGGTCTTAAAATCTGTACCTGCCACCTCCAAATTACACAACCACAAGGAAGAGGTGGCACTTCTACAAGCGCTGGAGAAGCTTGTGCTGCAGTCAACTCGCTGTTGAGTTACCGAAGCAACTCGGCGTGTGGCTGCTTGCCAACCTCTCCTGCCAGGCAGCAGCGCGAGTGTGGGACCTGCCCTAAAGGATGGTGCTGGCTTGGTGCACAGCTTGACCTTGCTTATCACAGACAAATTCATGTGCGATAGCTATAAAGCAAAGATATGTTAATTGTGCCACATAAAATCTGTGATTACTCCAGCTAATCTGTCAAAGCTGGGAAATATTGACTACTGTGGAAGAAGACCATTTGCTACCGCATCTGTGGAGCTGAGGCAAACGCTGAGCAGCTCCTGGCCGCTGAAAGCATTTGCAGTAGGAGGGAGACCAGAGCTACACAGAGGAGCAGAGGACGCACCGCTCCAGAGAAAGGGCAGGACTGCAGCGTGTCCGGCAGATTGAGGGGCATTCCTGAGACATTTTCCCCTAGAGAGCAGGACACGCTCAGTCCTAAATCCACAGCACGGATGTTGTGGTCATCTAGCTGCTTCCATAGATGGACTCCCACTAGCAGTGACAAGGGCCAAAGCGGTCTAGAGAAGGCAGTGGAACACTGATGTGTTGTGGTTCACCCTGCGCTTGCACACCCTGGAGCGTACGCAGTGCCAGCAGTCAGTAAGTAACCCACCATCTCTGCTTGCAGCTACAGCATGGGAAGAGGAAGGCAGAGGTACGTAAGGAACACTTCACTTGTTTGTTTTCAGGCTGGTTCAAATCTGACATCTCTTCCTAGACCCTATAAAAGCTGCTCATGAGCTGCTAGGGACATGTTTTAGGTATCTTCATCCTATCACAGCAGAATGACCCAAGCCCGTAAAAGATTTTTTTTGTTGATACAGACTGGGTATGTGTATATCACTCGTGGCGTCATCCCACCCCTGTTAATAAGATTAAAAGCCACTGCTTGCATGTGCCAAGCTTACCAAATCATTACCTGCTGTATATTAAGTGTTTAATTGCATAAAATGACATCATGTTTATCTCTGCAGCATTAGCATCTAGTCTGCAGTGTCAAAGCGGTAAACATGCGTGATACCATCAGTCATTATGTGGACTTAAAATCAATTGCTCTCACTGCACCCTCTTGTACAGAGAGGAGCACAATACATTAATGAACTTGAGCAAGAACCTAAGTGACAAGATGAAACAGCATAAATAATATCACTTAAAATGTGTTATCTATAACAATGAAGTGTCTCAAATAATAGAATTATGGATTCCAAAGAGGAAAGCAAGTTATTGAAATTCACACCATGGGAGCACCAGTGTGTGCTCATCAACAAAATCACCTATAAATTAATCTGATTTAATGCTGGACGTAGGTTGTGTAAGACACCAACATCACTAATCAACTTTATTTTATAAATATGTCCCATTATACAATCTATTTGCCTGCATAACTTGACTAAGCAAGAAAGTAAGATGTGGGTCAAAAATTTTTCCCCTTGCCTTATGATAATTTCACTTAAGTCCATGTAAACAGTTCTCTTGGCAACTTATTAGTCCCATTATTTCAGAATTTTCTTCAATGAACCATTTTTTAGCTATCAAAACATTTAGTTCCAGCTGGCTTCAATGATACAGACTTCAGACCAACTGAATTTATGAGTTTAACAAGATTACATAGTCAAATAGCCATTCCTTACAGAGTTCATATTTCTAAATAAACTGTCAAGGTACAACCCAGAACAAAGTCTATTAGAAAAGGACACGCAGAGTCCATTGACTTTAACTGTATTGATTATGGATAATTATTTGGTCTCTACTGTCTTCTCACATTTTTACAAATTTTCTGTGGGAAGGCTTAAACTTTATTGTTTACTTCTCAAAACAAGGGAAAAGGACAAGGGCAAAAATCCTTTCATCTCCCCTTAACCATCATGAAATCATCCCATGCCCTATGGCAGTACGAAAGTTAAGGCTATCTCGGAGTGAGAGCATTCATAGCTGGAGGTGGATTATTTGCAAAATCAAAGCCAAGCCGGATGACATTCTGTCAGGATAAACAAACCGTTCAACCACAAGACTATGAGTACTGACCAGAAAGAAAAGAAATATCTTGCACCTAGCGTATCAGGCACTTCCAGTTCTGCAGCCATAAAGAGAGAAAAATTCAAGGGCCAGACGGAGGCTTCTTGGTGCAACCATTACAACATCATGTCCCTCATTCTTTTTATGTGCAGGAAACGTCCCTCTCCTGGTCTCCTGCCCTTGTGGTCCACCAGAGCCAAACAACCGAAACATGTTGTGGTACTGCAGCCAGCAGAAGAGTGCACATCGCAGGGCAGGCTTCGGGCTCTGCGTTTGACGGGGCTGGTGAAGCAACGGGGCATTTCTGTGCCCCCCAGGAGTGGGTGCTCCCATCCATCAGCAAGAAACCTGGTCTCTAGATGAGGCCAGGGTCCCCAGGTCGGGGCTGCCTCCTGCGGAGCCTCCCTGCCAGAAGCCCCCCCAGGGCCGTTCCCAAGGCCACCCCACCTGCCCCATGCTGGCCATGAGCCATCGTGGCCCGTGCTCCCATCAGGCCCCACGTGCCCTCCGGACGGACACCCTGGCACCCGCTTTGCAGGACTGCTCTCCATCCCCGTGCTGTTGTTGCATGCCTGGCGTGCTGTCCTGAGGTTCACCCACCCCGCGAGGAGTTCATGGCTGTGGGGTGCACACACAGGTCTGGGCAGGCAGCCCTCAGCGCCTTGCGCCGCCGTGCCCCGTCCTGCCACCCCAGACCCTGCACAGCCTCGCGCACCGCACCTGCCTCCCGCCACCGCCCAGTGCCTCCGCACAGCCCAGGGCTGCCGGGGTGCCCGGGAGGAGCCTGGCCCCCCCCGGGAACACTCCTCAGCCCCCAGGGGGTCGTCCCAGCTCCCAGCAAGATTTCCGCAGGCAACGGGAGCTGGGGGGGAAGTGGGATGCGAGGTGTCGGGGGGCTCCATGCCCTCCAGAGCCTCCACAGAGGAAACTCCCCGAGAGGGCGCAAGGCCGCTGGCCCACGTGTCCCCACACAGCTCTGTCCCCAGAAGGAGCCCACAGGGCTTGGGGCTGCCTCTGCCGCCACCCCCGCGGGCCGGGGGCCACGGCCTCGCGGGCAGGTGCTGGGCCAGGGGGGCGACGGGCCCGGCTGGGCTTTCAGCAAGACCCTCGTCCTGCGCCTCGGCCGGGGTCTCCTCATCCTCCGCAGCCCGAGTCGCTCTCACCGTTGGGGGTCACTGTTCCAACAAAAGCTGCATCTCCGCTGCTTTCTCCGATTATTAAAAACAATATTTCTGCTACAGCTGTTTCCTGATTTGGCTGATATGTTAAGCTAGAATGAAAGGGTTTGTTGGGATTTTTTTTTCTCATTTACAGCAACTTCCTTAACTTCACTTTGAATTTCCTCTAAACTCTGATGAAATACAGTTCATCTGCCACCAAAACCTGAACCGAAACGATGTGAAAAAGAACCCACGAAAGGCTTTTTATGAGATCTCATTCTCCCTGCACAGGCAGCCCTGATCAGGGACTGTAGGCAAGGAAATAATTTCTTTTAAATGAGTGTCTGGTTCCCTTTATATTTTTTTCTTTCGCTTCAGATTACAAGGGAAAAAACCCAAGGTGTCAATCAGCTTTAAAACAGTTGAGCTGATCTTATTTCTTCTACATACTGTATTCAAGCCAAACATTCCCTGAATAGAAAAAGCATAGAAAACTCATAATAGCTAAATTGGTGCTTTTAAAGCCCAAATTTAACATGCTTCCTTGGGGACATTTTCCCAGCATAGAGGAAAACAAATATATGTGATTTAGTGTCTATTATAGAGGTTAAAATCTGCACCTATTCTTTCTTACACCCTGTCACAAGAAGAAAGAGCGGATTTCGTGTGGGAGAGGTATTGGGAGGCAGCATTGCACAGGCTGGCAGGGATAGGCAGGGAGAGAGGAATTCTCTGCAACCGCAGAGCCCAGCACAGCCAGGTGATCCATTGCAAAAGTGACACCATTTTTTGCAAGAAAACAGGGAAGATCTACAGAATTTTCCTTTTAAACTCCATAGATAGTGGAAAGGAAGCTGTTTTTCTTTTCTTTGTATTTAATTTTTAAATCTAGGTGTTCATCGGCTGGTAATAAAACTCTGTGCAGGAAACCGAGCGCGACGTGGATACTCGGTCAGGCAGTGCGAGGACCGGAGCTGCAGGACTGGGCCCGGGACACCCTCGCTCTGCTCTGGGGAGCAGGCTTTCAACATTTTCGGTCTATGGTTGCCCTTGGCACTGGAAGGCTCACAGCCCCTTGTTGGGGCAGCCCCTGCAGGGTGTGCTCTCATCACCTTCGCTATTTTGGTTGCACCTGGGCTGGATCCAGAGCCTGCGTCCGCCTCCACCCCAGATAGTCACCCTGCTTCATATCCTCTTCACCTGCCTGCAATCAAGCAATTTGGGAGGTGGGGAGGTATTAAAAACCCTTCAGCCAACTGGGGCTGGCTGTGTTCCTGGTGCAGTTGAGGAAGAGGTGGATGGAGCCTCTGCTTCCCTGGGCTGGGCTGGGCAGGGCAGGGGTGAGACCTACGGGCATCTCTGCCGAGCATGCCAGGCGTCCTGGTGCGTTGCCCGTCTGTCCATCTGTCTGGTGGTGGCTGTTAGGAGATTCCTTGAGAGGGCAAAAGCAGCAGGAAAGAGGTATAAAAATGATTAAAACAGTGTGTCTGACTGCAGCCCTGGGTTCTTGTCTGTAATTAGGGAATAATATGTGAGCAAAGGGAGTGCTGGTAGCTTTCTATTTTTTAATCTGCTTGCTTTCATTTTTCATATATTAATTCTTCCTTTTTGTCTCTTGTGGTATTCTTCTTTTGTCTGTGTCATCTGTCCCTTCGTTAGCCTATAAAGCTTGTCCTCGGCTCAGTTAGGGAAACTTCCTTCTTATTTCACCTTCTAATATTTCCACTATCTACCTCCAGGCAATCTCTCCTAGTACAGCGAACTGGAGAGGTACAATAGCTATTGTGAATTACTCCTTGCAGTCTACTCCTGCACTCCATATTTATTACTGGATTTACTTTATCCGCAGTGATGCGCTGCCGCAGTAACCTGCGTGTCCGAGCACCGGCGGCTCCCAGCGCAGGGTCTGCAGGGCTTCCACGCCCCAGCGGGCACGGGCGCGCTGTGCCGAGCCCAGCCTCGGCCGGGAGCTTGAGCCTGTCCTGACCCCGGAAAGCTCTGCTTTGTGCAGCCTTGATGGAGGAACTGCTGTGGAAGACTTTTTTTTTTTAAAATGCAATGGAGGTTAAAATTGCTTGTGGTGTCCTGGAGCTTTGGCAAGGTCTGAATTGTGAGAACTCGCAGCGCTCCTGTTTGCAGCAATCAGTTAATCCCTTCTTGGGCTTACCCCGTCTAACAAAGAAGCTGAAGCGCTGTTAGCAGTTGCGTAGGACCTAAAAGTTATAGTGAGTGGTACAAGAAGAGTGGTAGCTGCCTGATATTTGGAACTATAGCATTTATTTGGGGCAATAAATTGTTTCCTCTCCCTCATCAGTTGTGTTACAGGATCTCGGCGATGACCTGCCAAAGCAGTCTCTCCTCATTTGTGTGGCTCCAGGCTGCGAGAGCAGCGGGCGAGCTGGGGGAGCCGCCGGGGCCGGGCTTCAGGAGCCGGACTGAGCAATGAGCCGTGGAAGGGGAGCCCGGCTGGGAGCGCCCAGCTCCCACGCAAGCACGTACCGCTACTTAAATTGCAATTCTTTGGATCCAAAACAATGAGGAATTCAAAGAAGTCCTCTCCACTGATTGAGATGTGCCTGTAAGGTTTCCAAGTGCATATATTTCTATAGCAGCCTTTCTGGGTCAAAGGACCAGAGCGCGAATTAGTTTGCTGGATCAGCTGAGGGATTTTTTTTTGTATTCACAAAAACATCACCGGTTTAATTTTTAAACTGTGTTCAGACTTGTGCATCCTGCCTACAATGAGGCTACAGCTTGAGTACTTCAACAAATTGTATTCCTTTCTGGCTTTGCTTTGATTCCTTCTATTTTATCTTTAATTTGATTTTAAATACTGTGGGATGACAGAGGAAAGGGTCTCCTTGAGCAGCGTGCAAACTCTCCCATTTGAAATACACAGCATTCTTAGGAACTTAAACCAAACACAGCTCGCTTATTTGCAGCAGGTCTAAACAGTTGTTCCTGAAACTGCAGTGTGGATAAACGTTTAAATTCTTTAAAAACACTGGTATAAATCTTCATAGTATAAATTAGGACCTAGATCCTTCAAAGCTGGGAGAGAAGGCAGGGCCCTCTAGTCAAACACACTCATTGTTTTGTTAATCCCAGGAAAGATCTGGTTACCAGTGTTTTCTTGGTGCATCTCAGTCTAACACTTATTTAGCCAATTAATCATCAGTTACAAAAAATGATTTTTGTTAATATTTTTTTCTGGATCAATAGATTTTATACAAGAATCTTTCTGCTCATTAGTTGGAGGGCAGCTCCTTGAAACAAATTCTGCCTGTGATTCTGCCTTAAATTCATCAGTAGATATTAAATAGGTCATTGGTGTAATAAGGGCCAAATTTGCTTCTCATAGATCACAGTGGCCAGTGCTCCTAGGGTCTAATTATCCCATATTTGGTCAATAAGCCATTAACATACAGCCATGGATGTTAATAACCATTTCATGAAAAAGTCCTGGTAATTTATGAGATCAACATTGGTTAGGAAAATTAATAAATATTTCATTCTGTAAGATTTATCCGAGGACATTTCAGTCTGAGGGAGGAAGCACTGGGCTAAGAAAAGGGGGCCCAAGCTCAGATGAAGGAAGAAAGGTGGGGGGAAGAAAGCCTAAATGCCAAGCCCATGGTAGCTGGGTTTAACTTGGGCTAATAAAAATTTACTTCAAAACCTATAGCTAATAAATCCAAAGGGTGTATGAGGGAGTCCAGTAAAACCTGACTTAACATTATGTTAGTGCTATTAACAATATTTATATAGATGTCATTTCACAGGAGGGTTAAAGCTGGTAAATTATGGGCCAGGCATAGCGAGTCGCATCATGGAGCTGGCATGTCTGTATATTCAGGTACCATAGCCTGCACCTCTTTGGGTAACAACAGTCTAAAATAACATGGAAGATGAAGGCGGTAGGCTCAGAATTTCTGGTAACTTCTAGCCTTCCTGTCTCAGTAGGCACTGCCTTGAAGTTTAATAAACTTCATCATCGGATTAAATTTACCATGTTTACCAATCTATTCTTCAACTGATAGTAAATCTATTATATTTTATTAGGTATACAGCAGTTATAAAAATGTGACATATTCTTTTCCAGCTGTGGTCTTTAGCAGCAATCATGTTTTGCACACTTCTGTACTCAAAATACTTTCTGATGGCTAACGAACCTAGTGGGAGCTTGAATTTTACCTTGCAGTCACTTCTAAAATGTCAACTATTTTTAACATTAGACTGCTCTTAAAAACCCAGTTTTAGCCTGTTAGGCTTTGAGCGCCGGTTTGTGTCAAGAGCAGAGTGGGATGGCGTGGCAGGACGGGCAGAGCCGCAGCGTGCCAGCGGCAATGGTGCTGCCCAGGGCACCCGGGCTCAGGACCAGCGCAGTGCTTTGCCAGGAGGGCTCACCTTGTGCCACGCTGCCGTTCCATAGCCGAGGGTAATATTGGCTACGCCAGTCCCGCAGGGAGTAACGATAAGCAGCGTTAAGTCTTTATTCAATACGGTGCTTACACAAGTGCTTAAAACAAAACAAAACCCAGGTTTTTAGAACTTTGCTGAATTGTGCCCTTAATTACTTCTGCAGTGGGTTGAAATTACGCACCTCATCTGGGTGTTATGTTCTTCAGGATCTCACTGACAGGGATTTACACACTCAAACAGTGATGAGTGTTCTTACCAATATGATTAAACTAGATTATTTCTTTCCTGAAAAAAAAAAGGGTTTGGAGATTAAAACCTAGCTTGTGTGGCTGTGGAGCTGTGAAAAGCAGTCCTGAGGACGTGTTCAGGACCACCTGCACGAACACACGCAGCTGGGGAAGCTGCGCTGCAGCGGCAGTGGGTGATGTAAGACCAGGGCTGCCGTTGGGTCTGGTCGGCAATGGATCCAGCCTTGGTGGCTCTGGGTTAGTGGCACCCATAGCGAGCGGCTTTCAGGCCAGCTTGCCTGGGCTATGGCCACAGCGGTGGCCGTGTTTGAAGTTGTTCCAAAGCAGACGAAATGAGATGCTTCTCTTGCCTTTGCTGTCTGGCCAGAAAGCTTCCTGCAAGGGCAGCTCCTGGAGGAGGCGGTGGGCCGTTTGGAAGGCAGGTGTGTTTAGCTGAGGTCTTCAAGCAATAGCTTTGTATTTGCAGCTCCTTCTGCTTTAGCCTGTCAGAGCCTCTCCTGGCTCGGCATGGAAGGAGCTTGTGCTGGGGATGCTGCAAACACTTGTAGGCCATCGACTCTATTGTTAATCTATGTTGAATGATTGCACTATTCCATCCTGCTGCCTCTCTCTGATTAGACTTGTAAATGAAAAACCATAAAAGTCAAAAATGAGAAAATAGAGGACAGAATGAGAGAAGGCACTTATCCCCCAGCCAAGATCCTGAGCACTGTGAGCGACCCCAAAGCCGAGACGCGGGCGCTCTGTGCGAGGGTGCTGTGCTCTGGGTGCTGCGGCTCTGCTGTCCTGGGTGAGCACCGGCGGCGGCCCCCCTCCGCTTGCCGGCTCTGGGCGACGGGGCCAAAGAGCAGAGCGGGAAAAGGGGAAGGAGCTGCTTCTGTTTCCACTGGGTGTCTGTGGGGTCCCTCCCATCAAATGCAGTCTGGCTTCAGGTCTCTACTTGCTGATTAAGTTTCACCACCAGGTTCTTCCATCCACTCCTTGGCCTTTATGCCCTCAGTGACACGATGTCTATTGCCCCTGCCAAGACTCTCTTCAGTACATTAGCTTAGCTATGGGTAAACTCAGACATCAGGAAAAAAACCCCACTGACAGTTAATAGAACCCTGTAGGTCCCTGACCCTGGGGATAAGCATACAGTAGCTGGCAAAAAAATACATTCTAATGTCTTGGGGAAAAGGTCAGAGCAGCAAGAGAAAATAGGCTGTTCGTATTTTGTGGAATATTTATCAGGGTGTCGGGCGCCAGAGCTGTGCACGGGGGTAAGGGTCTCTAACCGGTGTTCAGAAAGGGCTTCCCAAACGCTGCAGCACAGAGGTCTATGCGGCAAATTGCCAACAGTCAGAGGGCTACACATCATTTGCATAATCTGCAAGATCTAATTGTGTCTTTGGGCTTTTAATAAAATGGGATTGGTTTTATTTCAGTGGTTGGCTCATAATAGAGGATTCAGCATTCTCAAAATCAGGATGGATCGCGTGCACTGTTACAGCCTTCCCTGTTCCCAGCCGAGACACCCAGCACCCCACGAGCCTCGTGCCTGTATCCGCAGGGACCGCGGCTCTGCGAGCATCAGGGAAGGGACCAGGAGCCATTGTCCAGCTGTCCCTGGTAGGATATGCTGCATGATGAGGATGTCCCTTTGTCAGCCTAATAAATACACTATGTCTTTTTGCTTTTAGGTTGTTTTTTTCCAAAGTAAGTAGAGAGTAGAAAAAAAGACAGGGAGGGAAGTAGATTAATGGAAAGATTGAGAAACAGGAGAAAAAAAAGAAGGTCATAAGCAAGGTGCTGTGGAGAAAGGAGGAGCAATCAACTCTTCCCTTCCTTTTGCTTGAGGTTTTACTGAGGCTCCTAAAGAGCCAAAGCATTGTCCTGATTGTTGAGGCACAGCCTGAGTCCCAGCAGCGCTATGGGGAGCTGTCAGCCACTGCTCCCTACGGCCACCCCAGGACACGTGGGATGTCAGCAGCCACCCTGGCTCTGGGCTTGGTCTGAGCGTTCAGGCAGTGCAGATTTGGGAGGAAGCACGCAGGGGCAGGATGAAGGAATGTCTGGTATAGCTTAGGTGTTTGTACAGCACGGTGCTCAGCCGTAATACAATATTAATTATCAGTCTTGAGAGATGCGTAACCCTCTTCTCCGTGCCCAGGCTGTGCGGTTCTCTCTCTCTCCCCTCTGCAGCATTGCTTTGCCTTTCCAAACCTTTGTTCTCCCCTCTGGGCTCAGTGGCCCCTTCGCTGCGTGGTGGGCATCAGGCAGGAGGTGCTTTCCCGGCGCTCTCACGGTGCTGCCATGCCCACGTCTGCTTGCGTCCCACCTGGCCACCTCAGCCCCTCTCAAATTTAGATCTCCCTGCTGGGAGAGCAGCATGGAGCTGCTGCACAAGCAGCTTGGTTGAAAAAATCAATAATCTTTTCAATAAGGCATTTTATCCCTTATATATATTGTCTCTCATAAAGATTTTACACAGACAAAAAGTTCAGAAGTTGGTGTAAAAAATGTTGGGAAAAAGGTGAAGATACGTAAGTAAATTACAAACTTGAGGCTGTTTGCAGTACCTTGGGAAAGTGGGAGTTATATTGATGAGTTTTTATTGATTTACCATCATTCCCAGTGTGGACATTTTCTGGTCTATTATACCACAGTCGCGGCATATTCCCATCGCAGCACTAAAGAGGAAATATGGACAGCCTGACCTTGGCAATATGGAGATAATGAAATACCCTTAATGATCCTTCCAAAAGATTTTACAAGCCAACTTCAGATTGTATCTACTCTGTGCTATGCTAATTTTTACAAAGACTTGCAAGCAGAACCAGGCTTTTACAGCTTGAATCCTAACCGCGGGTATTTTGGGGTTAAATAGAACAGGAACAGGTGACCTTACTACCTGATAAACACAAGGTGCTCTGAAAGTGCCTGGCGTTTCCAGGAGGACCTGGGGTTATTTGTCCCCTTCCAGGGGACAGAGGTCCGTGCAGCCATCCCAGCGCCCACCCCTCTGCGGGGCCGGGGCTGCCCCCGCCCGGGGCCCGGGCTCACCCTGCGGTGCAGCGGCACTGGCCGTGCCACCGGCTGCCTCGACCCGCCACCGCGCTGCAGTCCTGGAGGGATGCGCTCAACAGCGGGAAGAGTTGCGGCACTTCAGGGTGACTTTGGGGACAGCTCAAGGAGATTTACCATATATATACCTGCCTGGAATTGTACCTAGCAGGGACATAAATAGTAGGTTTCAGTGCTCTGCTTTCTTCCTCTCCCCTCCCCGGCCCAGCTGGCAACACAATTACCAGCCCCAAAGTATTATTTTCTTAATAAAAATGTTACGTGTAAAGCAAAGCCACAAATGAGTAACAAACCCATGCAGATTTCAATCATTCCCTCCTTTATTCCCCAGCGAGATTGCTAATGACCTTCACGCAAACCTCCACCAAATCTTTTTTAAAGGCAAATATTAATTTCCTAGCATGAAAAAAGGAAATAAAAAAGCCTATTTTTCATGGGAACCACGCAGAAAGAAAGATATATTTTCCTTCAAAATGCGGGGAGGATTTTTACATTTTGTCACTTGCTTTGCATAGACTTGGTACCACCATTTGTTCACCTCTGAATGTAATCTCTCCCCATAAAGCTTTGCTTTAAATTCCTCAGCTACCTGTTAGGCTCTGATAGCTCTTTAGCTACGCCCGGAGCATGGAGGCTGTATGCCCCTGCAGCGTGTTTCTGACTCACGGGGAAGAGACTGGGAATGGCTCTTTAAATTTTAACAGTTGAACCATTCATTTTTAAAAAGAATGCACCAAAGCAACGTAACATTTTATAGCAAAGTCTCCAGAAGTCATTTATAATACAACAATCCTTTGTAGGAAGTTGCATTGTACTGTGCCATAGCATCCATGCATTTTCCCATGCCAGCCAGCGCCGAGGGCTCAGTGAGGCGTGGAGAGACATGGGAACGCACACGTATGTGTACACCTGTGCGGGCGAGAGCCGAGCAAACCAGCCTCACTGTTGCCTAACCCTGCATGGGTGCCCGGGACACAGAGCCTCTGCACACTCTGCAACGCGAGCACACAGGGAGCTGCTTCCAAAATGAGAAAAGCATTTCCATGGTGTTTGTTAGGCCTTCTTTTAACACTAAGTCTTGATATTTTAATGGTTTGTTGAGTTGCCAGACTAGGTTTATGTGTGCTCAGGGCGAGTTTGGACCCAGACCTTCAGCTGCCACTTGCTTCCAGCAGACTTTCCACCACTTCAAGGTTTTTGGTTTTGTGCCCTGGAGTCAGAGCTACCACAACATGTGGTATGAAATACAGAGCTGTCCCAGAGCACAAACCCAGGCTTCACCAAGGAGATCGGAGCATCCCAACCAGTCTGTGCAAAATAACAGCTGTGCTTGATTCCACAGCCAAAGCAGTGGCATAGATGCAGCTTCTACCCTTATTTTAGACCTTACCTACTTCTTCAGTGATATTTTTTAGCATTAGCTTCTTTAATCAGTTGAAGGAGCAGTCTGAAAGGTATTTTCTGGAGCTTATTTGCTGGGGTTTTATTCCATAAATCTTGTAAACTTTTCTCAGAACAGCCCACTTAAAAGGAGTGGAAAAATTCTATAAGAACCAATTTAACAGAAAACTCTGTGCTGTGGGCCGTGCCTACTTGCTAGCTCTGTTCTGGCTCTGGCTTTTTCTCGTCACCATGTTGCACATCCCTGCCACTGATGCTCACCCAGGCTGCGTGCTGAATGACGTCCCGTGGTGCTCCCATGAGTCACCAGCACCGTGAGGTGTTCGGGTCCATCCTTCCCTTTCCCTGCCACCCAGCTCCATGGTTACGCCTGAGGAAGGGGACCAGCTGTGCTGGCCTGCCAAGCCATGCAGGTCTGCTGGGGACCCCTCCTTGGCAAAACTCACCAGCAGCGTAAAAAAGACACCCGCCTTCCCCTAATGCCAGAGAGAGGGGCAGAGCCCCCCACAGCCAGAAGGCGATCAGCAGCAGAGGCTGTCGCCGGCCACTGCACCTCCTGCGCACCCCACAGCCCCCCACCCTCGCTGCCCTGCAGTCCCAGCAGGAGGACAAGCCTTCTCCCAGAAGGTGACCCTGCAAGCCGGTGGCCCCGCTGAGCATCCCTGCGGAGCAGTGCCGGGGCTGAGGAGGCTGTGCTGTGTCCATGCCGCAGGAGCCAGCGGTGTCCCGGGGCAGCAGGGAGGTGGGGAGCCAGCGTTGGACAGCCCGGCCCAAGGAATCCCCTCTGCTTCGGTGGGTTGTCAGCTCATCACTGCACAAAATAAGCAACAGTTTGCCTGCACATATTTGGGGGGAAAACAGTTAATATGATAACAATAGCACTAAATCAGGCACAGAACTTCAAGTACAAGTCACAGCAAGAAGTTGTTAATACCTTTATTATGGGATAAAATGTATTCATGATATTAAAGACATCACATTTCTGCCCTGGTGTCACATTTTAGATGTAGCGTAGATAAATGATATATCACTGTAAGAGATCTACAAAAACCATTAGTAACCATGACATTTTGACGTCAGATTTTAAAAAATTCCTAAGTAATCTTTTTGATTTATGAAATGGTGTCCAGGTTCATCGAGACTGATCTCAGATTTATCACAGCCTGGTTAGAATTATTAATGATTTTCAATTTGTAAATCCAATGCCAGCATGTCCAAGTGCTCTCAGCAAAATCACAGAGAGCTGACAGGGAGATTTTGCTCAATCCATAGTTTTCAGCTATTACAAGATTTTTCTGGTTAACTCTCTGGCGCCCGGCGCGGGCGCGCCAGCCCGGCGCACAAAGGCATTGTTCTGCCGCGGCACAAAGGAGGCGCGTCCCGGGCACCGCCGCATGAATCACGGCCCGAATGGCCATGAAACACATGGCGTCAACAGGAATGAATGATCTGACTTTTACAGGCTCCTACTGAAGACCCTTAAAGACTTAAATTATAATGAGAAGAAAAGCTGATCTAAGCCAAAACAGACGGGCTTGGGTAGTTTTTCCCTACAATTCATCACAAGAGCAGATGAAAGGGAAGCAGGGGCAAAGAAAAAAGCACAGGCACGTCTCCATCCCTCAGCAGCCTTGCAGGAATATCTCTGGAGAAGAAAGCCCACCTTGGGTAAATAGTTGCAAACTCCAGAGCCCGCGCAGAATATTTATTTCCTAATTTACAGGTAGTTGTCCCACCACTACGGGGAAGGATTAGAGGGAGACTTGGATACTAAAATTTTCTCCACAGTAGCAAGCCGACTGTGACTCAGGAGCGGGGTGTGCGGGGTCTGTGCCGCCGTACCTGCCCTGTCGCGGTGGCAAGTGTCACCGAGGGGGTGCTGCGGGTGTCACCCGCCAGCTCCTTCAGGACCAACATTGCCATTTTTTCAAAGATGGCTAAAGGAAAACTGTCATGATTCATCCTTAGGCTGCAGACAGCTAAATTATTATTTACTTAAAAAAATTATATCTCCAGTGTGTCTAAGATACTGAATTTTCAAGACATTAGGCTCACTCAGGGCCCTCACTGCAACCCTGAAACCCCCAGGTCTCCCGGGAACCGGCACGGCTCCGGCTGCTTTGCCGGGGGTTTCCGGCCCCACGCCAGGTGGGTGCGCGGGGTGCCGGCAGCGGGGCCGGCACGGTGCCCGGGGGTTGGGGGGGGTCCTTGCTGCCCTGCCTGCATCCCACCCCGCCCCGTTCTGCGCTCCCCCCAGCCGAGCAGCACCACTTCACGTACTTCCTCTTCCAACTACGTTTGGCCTTTTTACCTTTAAATTTTGCAAAACGTCTCCCAAAACCAGAAAGGAAAATTGTAATTTGGCGAAGCGATGGCAAGGCCCTGCTCCTGCTGCCTCTCCCGGCGGTCGGGGCCGTGGGTCCTGCTGCTGAAAGGCTTTGCCTGTGCCTCGGTCCGACACGCCAGCCAAGCCGCCAGCTCTTCCTCCCACATTCACTCCGATTTGTTAAAAAAGGAAACCTGGGCTGTGGGGCATGGTGGGGGCTGTTTTAAACGACTCCTGCTTCTTGAATCCACATGCAGACAGGGTAAAATAGCTGTGCAGCTCCAGACCGTGTCAAGGAGCAGGACTTGCTGTTACTACTTCAGCCTCTGAGTGAATTTTAGCGTCATACTGCAGGGAAATCAGGGAGACAAAATTTCAAGTAGGATAAAATTCCATTAATCCTCTGGGCCGGAGCTGCTGTGCCTGCTGTACTTCACAGAGCACTTGGGTTCCTTGAGAGAGGCAGTGTCTAGTTTTTCCTCAAGTACTCCACCTTAATTGGGCAGGTAAAACTCTATAATTAGGGACCTTAACTGGGGAATTTTTCTAATCCATCATATCTGCTCCATTATTCAACTCTATCAAATCCACGCATGCAAGGAGAAGCAGGACATTCTTCACAACACTGTCAATATTAACGTCTTTCCAATTACAGAGCATTATAATGGCAATCTAATGAGGAACTGTGACATGCTGGCTGCAACTCCTAACTTTTGATTAAAGCCTCCTTCAAGATTCTCCCCTTTAATTTATGGCACAGGGCCGTCCAGGCGCGGGTAAGGAAACGCTGGGAGCTCGGGAGCCTCCAGCACACGCTCCGGGAGTCCCTGCAGCCCCGGCGATCTGCCGACCTGGCGAGCCGCACCGGGGCCAGCCCCAGTGGTGCCTTTCCCTCCACGCAGGCAGGTGACAGATGCCTGCTCTCTCTGCCCCAGGGCTGGGGTGGCCTCTCTCCCACCAGGAGCCTGGCCACGGCCCTGTCCCAGCTGGCCCTGCCAATGCCAGCGCTAGCAGAGCAGCTCCTGTCACCCCAGGACACGTCCTGCGGGAGAGAGGGACGGGTGTCTTCCCCTGTGACAGTGACTGACATTTCTATCCACCCCAGGCTCTGCCGCAGACTCTGCCAGCAGCCTCCCAGTTTATCTGCTCGCGTCCTCACAGCCTCGACACCAGGAAATGAATTTCCAAACTGATGAAGATACCTTGCTGCTACACTGATCTCCCCGATGAGGCACGGCTCCATGCGAGGACAGAGACACTCAGCGGTGTGTCTGGATAGGCAGAGGCCGGAGCAGCCGGTTGATGTTCCTCCTTTCAGAACGAGGCAGCCCTGCGCTCCGTCTGCTCCTGATCCTGCTCTGCCACGGCCACCCCGAGAGCCCCGAGTCGCAGCAGCGGTGTGACGGGCAGCCCTGCAGCTCGCAGATGCTCCCTCCCCACCCGGCTTTTTCCCATGGCGTCCTTCCCAGATCCCATCCAAACCCAGAAGCACAAGCAGACTTGCTTTCTGGTGTTCTAGTAGAGTAGTTATTGCAGTTTCAAAGCATTTTTTTCATTATTTTTAGATCCTCTCTGAAGTACCTAACTCTGAACTATCAGGTATCCAGAACTAAATGCAAGAAATACGGTTCTGTCCAGCTCTGTAGAGCTCCTTTTACTTTTTTTGTTCTCTGATGTGCCATTTCTTCATGTGACCCAAATATTTGCTGGCTCCCGCATTACACGGCACAAGCACGGCTAATTTACTGCCCAGGGTCAGCTGGCCCCTCTTCCAGCAGTTCTGCTTCCTGGATTTCTTTGGGATCTTTGAATCTTCGCAGATGGAAAGGTCTATTTTAGAAGCCACACTTTACAAATTGCTGCCACGTTATACATTTCAACTAATGCAGCCTTTGCTGATTTCTCTTTAAAACATGAGTGTCAGTTACTTAAGAGCAACATGAACAATGAGAAAGACGGCTTTAGAAAGAGAACAACCTTTGCGCAGGCAGCATGTGAGAAACGGGATGAGGTCGGAGAAAATTTGCTAATAAGTAACGTGAAGGGAGCAGCTTTAATGCACTCTGCTCACCTATCAACCAGGTTCTGGCCCCAGCTCACAGCACGCCTGGATAGCCGCTGGTCTGCGAGAGCCCAGTCTCTCGTGGCAGCTCTGGTGCTGGCAACCCAGCCCCACGCAGCGCCGCACTGCACGGGCCGGCGGGACTGGCTCCACGGCCGGGCTGTTGCTCCCTGCAGGGAAAGTCCCGCAAGCTCCTGTGCCAAGGAGACCCAGGTGGGGTCACTGTGGCCGGCAGAGCAATGTCAGCACCTTCCCAGCACTGTTGCAACACCGGCCCCTTCTCCAGATACCGGTGCTTGGGCGGTGTCAACACTGGCAGTGACGTGGCGGACAGAGTGGCCGGGAAGCCGTGGCTGTCACCCATTGCTGCTGAATCTTCTGCCCAGGATCGCACTAAAGACCACCTCTGGACACAAGACCTACTGGCAATTAGACCTGCCCCAGCCCTGCCGGCACAGACAGACGTGTGGAACAGCGTTGCAGTGTCATACCCAGTTTTGCACCCACCAAACACGGTTCACCCATCCGTAAAGCAGCTCAGGGGAAGCCCACTTGTGTCCCCACACCATCCACACGCACCAGGAGGATGCACCAGCACCTGATGTGGCCTCTGCAAAGTCCCTTGTGGAGGTCTGTAGGCAAAGCCCCACATGCAGTTTGGCAGCACAATATGCCGTGTTGTAACCTCCGAGCGCTGACAGGGAAGAGACAGACACACAGCTACGCCCCAGGAAACCTCCACAGCGCCACAGGGTCCAGCCCCTCCGCTGGCTTTGTTCTCTGATGCCTGCTTGGTCTCCTTTCAGCTGACAGGGGAAGAGTGTGAGTTGTTGATACTGTGGCTGAAAAAGGGGGTTTATTAAAATATTCTTCTGACAGGTTCATTTTCTGAATTCCTCTGGATTATTTCCAGCATTCCAGTTCCATCAGAAAACGCTCTTTTCAGGGGCTGGGGAGAGACTGTGAGTCATTTCTTCCCTTTTCTTCTCATTTAGATGGGAAAGGTTAATCCTTTGAAAGTCTGAAACAGCCACAACGAACTGCAAGGGAGTGTGCTGCTTCACAATGCAAGAGAAGTGTTTGGCAGAGCAATATCTTGAGAAACTGTAATCCTGCAAGAGAAGTCATAATAACAGAGGGAGTAAATTGTCACAGCTGTAGCTGCTGTTGCCATTGGTGTGTTTGGGTTATGTATGTGGTGTTGCAGCCACGGCCAGGCTATAAGGTCTCCCCTCCTCTGGCAGGGCAGTGGGCTGCTGCAGATTGCTCACCCTCGGTGAGGTGGGTGACATGGTCTCATGGACCTGATTCACCCCGAAGCACCCAGAGGAGCAGCATGATCCCAGCAAGCCAAGGAATACTGGTCATCTTTTACAATTATGCTTTTTCATCAGACTTCTTAAAAAAGCCCCGGTCTGGATAAACTCAAAGTTACCATATGCTCAACCAGAGATTTCATAGAATCATAGAATCCCAGAATGGTTTGGGTTGGAAGGGACCTTAAAGCTCATCCAGTTCCACCCCCTGCCCTGGGCAGGGACCCCTCCCCCCAGCCCAGGGTGCTCCAAGCCCCGTCCAACCTGGCCTTGGACACCTCCAGGGATGGGGCAGCCACAGCTTCTCAGGGCAACCTGCGCCAGGGGCTCACCGCCCTCACAGGGAAGAATTTCTTCCAAATATCTCATCTCAATCTCCCCCCTGTCAGTGTCAAACCATCTCCCCTCGTCCCATGGCTCCCCTCCCTGATCCAGAGTCCCTCCCCAGCTCTCCTGGACCCCCTTTAGGCACTGGAAGGGGCTCTGAGGTCTCCCCGGAGCCTTCTCTTCTCTGGGCTGACCCCCCCCAACTCTCCCAGCCTGTCCTCCCAGCAGAGGGGCTCCAGCCCTCCCAGCATCTCCGGGGCCTCCTCTGGCCCCGCTCCACCAGGGCCATGTCTCTCCGGTGCTGAGGCCCCCGAGCTGGAGGCAGCACTGCAGGGGGGTCTCCCCAGAGCGCAGCAGAGGGGCACAATCCCCCCCCTCGCCCTGCTGGCCACGCTGCTGGGGATGCAGCCCGGGACGGCGGGGGCTCGCTGGGCTGCCAGCGCACATCGCCGGCTCATGGTGAGCTTCTCATCCACCAATACCTCCAAGTCCTTCTGCTCAGAATTTTTTTCCTGAGATATTTGTCTCTGTGAGGCCTTTCATACCTTTACAGAGGAATTTGTGTGTCATGCATAACCAGAAAACAGCAAAAGACCATCAAGTTTGCATCAGGACTGACAATGGACATGAGGCCAAACTGCCCTGTCGGACGTAGTACAGTTACCAAATCCAAGGCCGTGCAGGGAGTCCATTGCAAGAGCTAGCCAGGGAGTGGCAGCTGGAACCGCGGGTCCTGCGGCCCAACATCGCATCCAGGAACCACGTTCAGATACTCTCCGAAGGGCCTCCAGAGCTGCAGCTGGCAGCAGCCATGCTCTCCCAGCCAGCCCTCACCCCTGGGGCATCACCCGCACTCTGCAGCCAGTCTTGGCGGGTCCTCCGCCTGCCGGTGCTGGTGCTCCTCCACCAGGTCCGGGGACCCAGGTCCCATGGGAGCCCGAAGCATCAACAAGCCCTCTGCCCCAGAGCTGGGGCTGGGGGAGGAAATGTGCAGAGGGTGAGACACAGCGCGGGGCACCCCCACAGCCTGGAGGAGGCAGGGGCTGGTGCCCACCCTTCTGCTGCTCCGCTAACGAGCCAGCACCGACGCCTCTTTCCGGAACAAACGTGATTCCAATTGAAAACTAACATGACAACAGGCGCACACGGTAATAACCCAGTGAGGAGACATGGCTCTCAAGACATCTACAGACTCCAGATTAAATGAAATTTTGACAGAGAAAAATACGTATTGGCAACATTTCTTGATCCACAATTCAAAGAGAAAATTGAAACCATATTTCCGTAAGAATCAGACGCTGGAAAGAAGTTCTTAATAAACAAAAAGAGACAGGTCATGTAATTCACTCCCTTTTCCTCTTTTTCATTTGTTGGCCAGTAACTATTAAAAGTCAAGGGAAGAAGGTTTCTAACTGAAAATTTGTACTCGAACCTGACAAACAAAACAACTTGGAAGGAAGTTTCCCAGCTGCAAGTCAGAATATTTATGTCTGAAGATGTAAGGAACATTTCAAAACATTAAACAATTTGCAGAAAAAAAGCTGCTGGTTTGGGGCTGAGATTGTCTGGTTTACAGACTCTGCTCCACCTCACTTTTGAAAAACAATGGCTGCAAACCCAGAGTTGGAGAGAATGGATGTGGACTGCTCTTCTTGTTTGTTTAGGGACAAATTAAATATTACCTGTCAGAAGACGGTCAGGACATCGGTGGCTTGTTGGAGCCCTGTTCAGATGGGTCAGCCTGCCTTAGCAAGTCAAACACATTTACATGGCAGTGACTCAGGTATGTGTCCCACTAGAAGGTCCCTGCGTGGGGGTAATTCCACTCAAGAGCCAGTACTCTAAGCTCAGGATGTTTTTCCCTGGATTTTCTGCTCTAATTATTCCCAGGATGTAGGGCTTTGGCAGCATCTTGGTTTGAAAGACTAGACACACAGGAGTGCAGGCTGAAGAGTAAGGATGTGGCCGTACACAAACACCCAGCACCGGCTTTAGGGACAGGCGCTTCCTGGAGACAGAGCCACGCGCTGGGCCGGCAGAGGCAGCCTCTTCTCCGAGGATGCCAAGTGCTCACGTAGCATCATAGAATGGTTTGGGTTGGAAGGGACCTTAAAGCTCATCCAGCTCCACCCCCCGCCCTGGGCAGGGACACCTCCCCCCAGCCCAGGGTGCTCCCAGCCCCATCCAACCTGGCCTTGAACACCTCCAGGGATGGGGCAGCCACAGCTTCTCGGGGCAGCCTGCGCCCAGGGATCACCGCCCGCACAGCAAAGAATTTCTGAGGGTGGTAAGACAATGATGAGACATCACTTTGTAGGCAGCAAAATCTCCCCAAGGCAGCAGGTACCTCCTGCCCCCAGGTGTCCCCTGTCCTAGCACAGAGGAGCTCCTTTGCAGAGGGAAGGGTTAGGTGATGCAGCTCCTGGTCTTGTTATTGTTGCTCACAACAGAAATATTGCTCCCTTCTGCCAGTGCCAGTCCAGAGACCCAGGGAGAGGGAGCCAGCTCTGGGCACCCCTTGTGGAAAGAAGCCCCATCTTGGGCAACATCAACTCCAGTTCAGGTGTCCCCACAGGCTGTGGAGCTGGAGCCGTCACTGCCACGCCAGGCAGGGAGCCCTCCTCCCCCAGCGCAGCTCAGGGCGGCTGCGGGCCACGGCGAAGGCAGCAGCGCGGGACCGTCTGCACTGTGTCTGAGCCCCGGCTGGGGGAACGAGGCTGTGACGTCTGCCACAGAGAATGAGAGCTCCTGGCCAAAGAGAAGGAAAAACAGAGGAGAGAAGAGCCTGGTGTCAAAACTGAAAAAGAAAACTTTGGGTTGAGGGGTTTTGCTGCTGTTTTTTGTTGCATCACATATATACAGCTAAAAATTGTTGGAAAGCCCCTCAGCAGAGCTGCCAAGGGGAGGGAGGTGGCAGCTACTGCAGTGCACAGCTCTGGTGCGTGCCCAACTCCAACACCCCCTGTGCCGCGGATCTGGGACGGGGAATCATGCACGGGCTGCAAGGCAGGCACTGTGTGCCGATCCAGTGGAGCAATTCAGTTGCAGAGTAGCCAAACATTCGCTTTTGCATTATGTTTTCACTGAAAATGGCTTATTCCAAAATGAAGATTTTCTGAGAAAAATAGTGTCTTTCAAGATTCTTTGTGTTCCAAATGTTGTGAATCTAGATCTGGGGTTTGGCATTGCATTTTTTTCCTGTTTGAAAAGTCCCCTTCTTCCTAAGTGAGAACTGGAGGCAAAAGCATGGAAACAGGGTGAATAAAAAAAACAATTTGTGGAAATCCTTAGGGAAAACCCCACAGAAGATACACCTGAAGGTGCCCAGTTGTGCAGAGGTTTATTTTTCCAGCTTCCCTGACGAGGAGGAGCAGAGCGGGGCTCATGGGAGGAGTCACTCCCGGGAGCCAGCATTTGCTCTGGGGTGGGAAGCCCAAGACCCCTCGGACCCTCACCAGCTGCTGGCCCTGCCACTGGTTGCCCGAGGAGAGCCACGCTGGTGTCGGAGCTGGCGGCTGGGCCCTCCCGTGCCGCAGAGTGACATGAATTGGCGTATGACAGTGACAGAAAATGGAAAAGAATGGCCCTGCAAATGCAGTTACAAGAGAAAGGCAAATTGATTTAGTGGACATATGAGTATTTTTGAGAGAGAAAGCAAGAGAGCTGCCTGACATATTCCAAGATACCCTACGATTGCTTCTCTTAAGGAGATGTCATTCAGATTTTCCTGAACTAGCCTTTAAATTACCGTTCTATAAATAGATAGGACACTGGCAGTATTTACAGTATGAGCATCAGGTGAAAAACTACAGCTTCTGCAGCGTCTGCTCATCTCACCTTGTATCTGCCCTGCTGGAGGTTAACTCTTACTTCCATGTTAATGCCGTCTCAATCCCAATGACTGCCATTTGTCAAATTAACATTCATTTCAACAACCCAAAAGTGAGAGCTTTTAAACATTAATTCACAACTATGAGCTCTTCTCAGCACATTATTATGTTACTGTGATGAAACAAACTGCCTATGGAAAGATATAGATCCTACTGGAAATGTTGGCACTGCAGACAAGAGAGGAAGCCCATTTCAGAGGCAGAGCTAATGTGGGCTCCCGTGGCGAGGGCAGAGGCCCCCCGCGCGCCGGCGTGGGCAGAGGTGGAAATAAAGGGAGCCAGGAGCCGGCAGAGCTGCTGCCCAGGCCCGTGCTGCTCGGTCAGGGCATTCCCCAGTCTCCCTGCGAAAAGGGGGGGGCGAGAGCCCCCAGCCCAGCTGGGATCACGGGGTTGCCTGGCTTGAGGGCTTCCTCTCCTTCCCGCATGGCATTCCCGGGAAGCGGCTTGCTTAGCAGCCGGTCCTGCTGCTACGCAAGCATGAGTACTTCCACGGCAAGAGATTACTATCTGAAACATTTAAATCTGTGCTATTTTGAGTTTGCAATTATTCCAGCTCTCACGATGACTGATCAATGTGCTGTCTCCGATTAATAAGACAAATTAGGGGAAGGGCATTCCTACGACAATGGCTGACAAGGGCTGCTGCCACCACGTCCTGCGGCACGTGTGTGGGTGCAGACAAAGGCAGGAAGCGGCGTCAGCACCCAACATCCCCTGGGACTTCCCTTGCATGGAGCCACGCTTCTCCCCACGCACGTGCGCTTTCCTCCTGCCCAGGCAGTGAAGCCCGTGGCCTCATCGCTGCCCTTCTGCTGCCTCTTACAAGAGGAACCACAGCGCTTCCAAAAAATGCTATGTTCAAGAGCAGCAAGGCACATACAGTTTCTGCAGCCGTGCGCCCCTGCTGGGAGAACCCAGCGGGTGAGGTGGGACATACCTGACATGGAGGGACACCTGCCACCCTTTAGCTCATGAACACCGACAGCCCCTTGCAGCCTGTATGGAGGCCACCAGCTGCTTCCCACCGCCTCGGTAGGGCAGGCAGTGCTCAGCAGAGCTCAGTCCCCTCCGTCACCCTCCTGCACATCAGGCACTGCGCGGTCTG